>OU015493.1:118700192-119022692 GCA_907164885.2 Dolomedes plantarius | reverse complement strand
GTTAGGCTTAACAAGTTAAAAGTAAAGTTCAAAAAGATTATTTGCCAACTAAACCCAAATAATTGTAATTAAAACAGCGTATATCGACACAAATCAACTTTATTTCGATCAATTTTATTTCAAAATTATCTCTTCATTAGAGAATTATCTCTTTTCCGCCACCTTTCGCGTTATCATAGTGTTACTCAGAACTTGAAAATGTAAACACAAGTGAGTCATTCATTCACCGTGATTCGTTAATTTAAGAAAAATTGAATCAGAATTTTTTTCATAGTAAACAGGTTTTCATTATTTTAACCATATATAATATATATATTTTAATATATACTATATATTTTTTAATACATAATATAAATATATATTACAATACAGTATTACAATTTAATATTACAATAATGTCGAATTTAGTTGCAAACTTGACGCATGCGCAGTGATATGTTCCAAACTGTACGTCACAAAAGCTAGCCGGTTCAAAAGGCCAAATCTTCAGTATACAGATTTTTGCATTTACAACACATGGAATTTTATATATTCCACATCTAATACGTGTTTAGTAACGATTCAATAACTTTGTATGACTTTTAATCAGAATTTCTTTAGTTTATATATATTATTTTTGCTTAATATATTTATACATATATTTATATATTTATACATATATATATATATTTAACAATATATAATATATGTACATTAAATTGAAATACAGCATTTAATTGAAATATATATACCATAAGATATAATATATGTACATTAAATTGAAATACACATGCAAAAATTTTTTGCACGTGAATAATTTGCATGATATTTTAATCTGATTTTATTTTTGCTTAATATATTTATACATAGCCTATTTATACATATATATAGCATAAGATATAATGACATTATATATATGTACATTAAATATATATATGTACATTAAATATATTCAGGTGCAAAAATTTTTTGCACGTGAATAATTTGCATGATATTTTAATCTGATTTTCTTTATATATTTTATTTTTGCTTAATATATTTATACATAGCCTATTTATACATATATATAGCATAACATATAATATATGTACATTAAATTGAAATACACGTGCAAAAATTTTTTGCATGTGAATAATTTGTATGATATTTTAATCTGATTTTCTTTATATATTTTATTTTGCTTAATATATTTATACATAGCCTATTTATACATATATATAGCATAATATATATATATGTACATTAAATTGAAATACACGTGCAAAATTTTTTGCACGTGAATAATTTGCATGATATTTTAATCCGATTTTCTTTATATATTGTATTTTTGCTTAATATATTTATACTTAGCCTATTATACATATATATAGCATAAGATATAATATATGTACATTAAATTGAAATACACATGCAAAAATTATTTGCACGTGAATAATTTGCATGATATTTTAATCTGATTTTATTTATATATTTTATTTTTGTTTAATATATTTATACATAGCCTATTTATACATATATATAGCATAATACATGATTATATAAAATATTTATATTACATTGAAATAGATTGAATTAGCAGTATTGTTTCTAAATATCTGGCTGCATTAGTTAGACTGTACAAGTCGGATTTTAAAATCAGCTGCAAGCATGCTTTTTTTTCCAAGAAACGTTTTTTTTAATTATAAACTTCAATATTTTTTAAAAAAAACCTCACTGTAATAATTTTTAGTAAAGCATTCTATTGCGATGATAGTGTATCTTTTAAGGTGACTGCCTACGTTGAAAATTTCATTTTTTGACTATTTTGGTCAATTTTATTTTTTCCAGGAATCGTGCAATTTCATCTTTTCTCTTTTCAAAACCGTTTGGATTTTCATTCTACATCAATTAGAAGCAGAGTTATAGCTATTTTAAAAAATGTCTGCTACAAATTGAAGTGACAAACAACTTGAACTGAGTTTTCTCAGAATTATGTTTTTAGCACAAATCTTTACCGTTATCATGATATTTCACACAATAATACATATAATTTGATAAAATTTTCGGGAAATGTTTTAGATGCTATGTTAATGAAATGACGCTGAATAATTGATGCATAATAATAAATAGTTAAATAGTTTTTGTTTGGGCAGCAGCCTATGCGAAATTTTGTGGGGGGGGGGGGGGGGGTACTATGAAAAAGTAGTTTTGAGCAATCAGTGCAGAGCTTGAACCTATTTAAGTAATATATGTAATCAGAAAAAATGGGGGGGGGGGGTAACCCCCATCAACCCCCCCCCTGCATACGCCACTGTGTTTGGAGCTGTTTTATAAGGATAGGAATGATGAATCGGGGGATATTTTCATATTGCAACATTTTTGTATTTTAAAATTTCTCTTAGATTGTGGGTCATTTAAGATAACTGTCATATGTGTCGCATTTTAGCTAATTTTCATTGAAAATTACTTCAAATTGACCAATTTATAAAAAAGTATGGTATTTACTGGCAAGTTTTTGTTTATTTTTTAATTTTCAAGTGCTATTTTACCATAAAAAAACAAAAAAATCTTTAAAAAATGATTTTTTAAAAAAATTGGCTCCAAATGTAGGCAGTCACCTTAAAACAATATTTCAGGTGATTATAAGGGGACATTTTATTATTTTGTTTTGTGCCACTTTCTCGAATTATATTACTTTATTTTTCAGATCTAATAAAAAAAGTATTAAAAAATTTCACCTTCAAATTAGAAAACAATTTAAAATTAACAAATGAGACAGCAAACATTCAAGTAAATTTCAATGTTCTAAATTGCAACACATCAGGTTGCAAAACAGATATTATTTTCTAATATTCACGTTTTTACATGTACTATCTACGGTATGTACTGTATAGTAGTGTGCTTTTCAGAGCGAATACCTAACATACGCAAAATTTTCTTAAATTTTAAAAGTCTGTAATTTTCCGATACCTTTCACGTTTTCATAGCGTTTCAATTAAATTCATAACAAGTATTCATTTTATATATTCGGGACATGAAAA
This sequence comes from Dolomedes plantarius, assembly GCA_907164885.2. NCBI lineage: Eukaryota > Metazoa > Arthropoda > Arachnida > Araneae > Dolomedidae > Dolomedes > Dolomedes plantarius. The sequence continues at coordinate 119,019,693 of OU015493.1, read as the reverse complement.
TGTAAACATGAAGTTAGTCATTCATTCATCTTTTTTTTTATAAGATGAATGAATGACTAACTTCATGTTACATTTTACAGAATATTATTTTCTAATATTCTGTAAAAATTTCTTATATTTTAACAAGGTTATGAATCTTTTTTTTATTGGAACTGTTCAATTACTTACCATCAAGTTTTGACAGGTACTATCTACGGTATGAACTGTATAGTAGTGTGCTTTTCAGAGCGAATACCTAACATAACGGCAAAATTTTCTTAAATTTTAAAAGTCGGTAAATTTTCCAATACCTTTCACGTTTTCATAGCGTTTCAATTAAATTAATAACAGTATTCATTTTATATATTCGGGACTTGAAAATGTAAACATGAAGTTAGTCATTCATTCATCACGTTTTTACATGTACTATCTACGGTATGTACTGTATAGTAGTGTGCTTTTCAGAGCGAATACCTAACATAACGGCAAAATTTTCTTAAATTTTTAAAAGTCGGTAAATTTTCCGATACCTTTCACGTTTTCATAGCGTTTCAATTAAATTAATAACAAGTATTCATTTTATATATTCGGGACATGAAAATGTAAACATGAAGTTAGTCATTCATTCATCTTTTTTTTTTTTATATATATATATATTTATATTTTAACCATACTAGCCACTGCGTGACCAGCATGGTCACTTTTAGTTTTAAATTTCCTTTTGTAAAACAACGCAACTGAAAGTGACATATGTAAGGAATGTTACAATTACCTGTCATCATAAATATATGTTGTTAAGGGGTATTCTCTATTAAGCTGATTCTAAAACATCGTGATCAAAAATGTGAATTTCTATTACCTTAGAACAGAGTTAAAGATAAGACTGAGAAAGCCCACATCAATGATTTTAAAAATTACATCCCTCTTTGTATGTACTATTTTTCAAAATTAAGATATCCTATACTTTATCATTACAACAAATAAGAAATTGCAGGGGGAAATTTGAAATATAGTGTTGATTACATCACTCTCTGTATGCATTACTGTTAACAATTCAGATATCTACACTTAATCATATTAAATAATAAATTGCTGGGAAAATTTCTTCATTTATAAAATGGAGCAAAAATTCAGCAATTTTTCAAAATTAAGATATCTACACTTTACCATTACAAGAAAGAAGAAATTGTTGGGGGAAATTTTAAATACAGTGTTGATTACATCACTCTCTGTATGTATTACTGTTCACAATTCAGATATCTACACTTAATCATATTAAATAATAAATTCTTGGGAAAATTTCCTCACTTATAAATGGAGCAAAAATTCAGCAAGTACTTAAAATACAGTGTGGATTTCAACTATGATATTCATAAACTCCTTGATATACAGATTTGAGTATTTCAAAAGTAGGAGATACTAAAGCGACAGAATCAAAAGAATGGATTCTAGATAACCTACATACAACTGTCCATGGTTAAACACTGGATTTGATAGGTCTAAACATGTATTGTCAAAAGATCAGCGGTTGTAACTTATGCGGCCACTACACACACGCGGTTTTAAATTGCGGACAGCCGCTGTTTACATCCGGTAGTTGCAGCCGTTGCCATTCGAAGTGTAGAAATATCGTAGATTTTTGTGCCGCATACCTACGCGTTTTATATATAGGGATTATTTTAACCAGATATTACAATAATATCAAATTTTGTATTTTCGGAAAGTTGCAAACTCGGTGCATGGATAGTGGTATGTTCAAAAATGTCTGTACGGTAGCTTGCTTTTCAAAGCGAATACATAATATAACCGCAAAATATCTTACATTTTTTTAAGTGTTTTATTGAATATTTCTAAATTACCAGCACGCGTGGCTTTCATATGAATTTCTAATATTTTAATAAGGTTATGAACCCTTTTTTTATTGGAATGTTTACTTAATAACCGTCAAGTTTTGACGGGTACCATCTAGTATATATAAATTATTCTAACCTCCAGTGAAAGTATTCATTATCAGGAAGTGAACAGTGTCAAGCATAACAAAGCAGTATGGCTGAACGTTATGCAAAAGATGGTTGTAATTTGAAAATAGATGCAGTTATCAGACCCTCGGGAAATACTTTGTTGTTTGAAAATAGAAATCAACTACGATTCAGCGAAGCGAATTAAGGTCATTGCTAAAATAAATCAATGGAAAATAAAGGATTTTTGTTGTCGTTGTTTATTTAAACAAAGTAAATATATAAATAAATACAGAAATTTGTTGCTTATAGAAATGGGACTTAAGAGTCCCGACCCATAATTTTTTAAAAAACTTAATTACTTTCTACAATACCGAAGAGGAGCTTTCTACAATACCGAGACAGCGAATGGATACTTAAGAAAATAAAATAATGTGTTTAAAAGGTTTAAAATATTATGCTGGTCAATGCAACAATATCTTTGTGCATTACCTATCATAGATATTTTTAACAAGTTGAATACCCGTTTTACTTGACGGAATACATTACTACCATCAAGGGCTCCTGGTTTTTCCAATTGGTCGGCAGATCTGTACTGTCCGTCCGGCTCCCAGGCCCATACTATTCATAAATTGAACAGGGGATATTAACCCTCGGCTGAGTTTGCAGGTTTTGCTACGCAGCGGCTGGTTTCCAGGTTAAACAAACCGCATAACCAAATAGGTTGACTGGCTTAATATTTTGGATTATTTCATTTAAATTAACTTTAGCAGTAAAGTGTGGTTATTCCTCAAAGGAGTTCACCAAGCGACCATTATTCGACATTAAATATGGGTTTTAGATTTTTTTTAGGGGGAGGGGAGATTTAAGCATATAAACACCCTTGAAGCTTCAGTTTTAAAAAATCTTTCTTAGCGAGCACCTGGGACATTAGAGGAACCACGAGGCAAAATTTCAGCTTCCTGGGTCTTCTGTTTACATAGATACAGTAATCAGTCAGTCAGTGGGATTTTCTTTCTTTTTTCTTTTTTTTTTGGGGGGGGGGGGTCAGTTCCTTTAACCCCCTTATAATTAGAATTTCTTAAAAATACTTTTTTAGTAAGAACTAGGGCCTCAGAGGAATCCCCCTTCAAAAATTCAGCTTCTTACTCTTTATGGTTCCAGAAATAGTGGGTTTTTGGGAGTGGTTTAAACCCTTTTTAACCCTCTTAAAATTTGCATTAAAAAAACTCTTAGTGAGCACCAAGAGCTTAAGAGGAACCATCATTGAAAATTTTAGCTTTCTAGGCCTAATGGTTCCAGAAATATAGTGTTTTTTATGGGAGGGTTAAGCCGCCCACCTTAAATTTGTAGTTAAAAAATTCTTAGTGACCACCTAGGGCTTAAGAGGAACAACCATGTAAAATTTCAGCTTCTTATGTCCTATGGTTCCAGAGATACAGTGCATTTTTTTTTTTTTTGGGGGGGGGGGTTATAAGTTCTTTTAACCCCTTAAAATTTGTATCTTTTAGAAAGATTTCATATTGTACATCTAGGGATTAAGAGGAATTCCCATTCAAAATTTCAGTTTTCTAAGCTTTATAGCTTCAGAGATTTAGGGTATTTTGGAGAGTTGGGGAGTGAGCATTAAACCCTTATTAGCACCTTAAAGTTCGATAAAAGAAATTTCTTAGTTAATACCTAGGGCCTAAGAGGAACCACCATACAAAATTTCAGCTTCCTGGGATTTACGGGTCCAGAGATACAGTGATCAATCAGTCAGACAGTGAGATGTATATGCCTTATATATATATACATATATATATATATATATATATATATATATATATATATATATATATATATATATATATACTGTATATATATATATATATTTTTTTTAAACAAAACAAAATGTTATGCGATTTAAACGGAAAATAATGCATGACCCTTTATAAAATGTTTGCTTTCAGCCTTAAAGCTGATTTCTTCGCTAACAAAAAAGCTATTAGTTGGATGAGTTACTGAAATAGAAATGCATCCAAAATCCAAGAACCCACTCTGAGTAATGGAGCATGATTTCCATTATTGGATAAGTTATTCTCTTTCATCTCGTGTCAGGCACAACATAACAAGCTTTTGAGAAAACGTGTTTTGATTTGATTAATATGTTGTAATTTATTTTTAATCTGGAATGGAAGTATTGGCAATATTCTTGCTTTTGATTCTTGTGTAATTCTTCATCACTAGATTGCCTCTATATGAGCCGCTCTCTTGTCAAATCCGTTAAGTTTATAAAACATACAGTGGAGAAAAGTGATAAAATAATATACATTGTTTTTTTTTAAATAAACTCCTCTGTAAATATAAATTTAAATAAATGTTGTAGAATGTATTCGTACGAATTTTACGAGTCTATTGTAATCTTGCCAAATATGAGAGTTATCGCCAAATTGGTGATGGATTTGGTGACTTATTTTGGTCACCAATTTCGCGATGTATCGCCAAATTTGGCTATATGGCGACAAATCGTCGCCAAATTGCCGTCTAGAAACCTTTCTAGAAACCTTTCTAGAAAGGTCTAGAAATCACTAGGAAAAAGGTCTAGGAATCACCAGCTAGATATCACTAGACCTTTCTAGAAAGGTCTAGTGATATCTTGCTGGCTGAGCGATAGAGGGCGCTTTGGAAATCTATAAATATACCTGACATTGGCATTGGAACTCAGTGAGTGTTCTTTTCTGCTGAGAATTGAATGTATTCAAAGTGCGTAAGGCGTGCATTTTATTAAAGACTCTGTTATCCTGACTTGTTTTTTTTTAGAGTTTTCTGCTGTATAGAAGACAGTTGTTACGTGTTTTCTGTTTAAATTTGTGTATACGCCTGAAGAATTTACAGAATAATAAATTTTATTTTGTGTGCACTTTCTGAAGAGATTTTATTCAATCCTATCGAACCCAGGAAAACGGAACAGTATTATTGCAGATGCAGCTTTTATCTGACGACCTATGAAATCTAAAAGACAAAATATCCTTGGAGTAATTGAAATTATTATTACAATATTTGCATGACTAAAAGACGATTTAGCAAATTAAAAAAAGTTATTACCTCCAATACAGTCTTCAAATTAATTTTTTTCTGCAGAAAAAAATTGAAATTTTTTTTAATAATTCACAAGTACTACTTACTTCTGCAGCAGTTAGACTGTAACTGACTCATTTATTTTACTTTTTTTGTGATAAAACAACACTAAACGGTTTACCGTTATCATCAAATACTAGCTCCTGCGTTTGAATTGAATTATTGGAATGATTTACATTAGAGTATGAATTTAACTTGATTGGTTTCTGAAAAATTTTTCTAATTATTCGATGGACCAAAATTTTTTTTGTCAATATACTATGAATGTAAAAAGTTTGGAGTCAATCAAGTTCCTTGACACTAAAATTTCAAAAATTTCAAAAAGTGGACTTAACCAATTTGCCTTGTGAATGGCTCATTATAGAGCTGCTACATCCTGCATTGAGGTAATAATTCTACCTTCCTTAATCCATTTCAAATTGCTAGTAGTCTTATGAAAAAGTTTGATTGTAAAAATTCTTGTTACATTATATTACACAGTGTAAATCCTTGAATATTGATTTCCACAACTTTTAAAGTAATTTCAATTTTATGCCTCTTTCGTGGTTTTACTTCGTTTGGCGTTTAAAAGTAAGGAAGACAACGTATGCCCCCCCCCCCAAAAAAAAAAAAAAGAAAAAAAAAAGAAGTTAGTGCAAAATTTTAAAAGGATTTCCTAATCTCTAGAGTGGAGAATTCCCGAATGTTATTTCTACTAGTAAATTTATCTGATTCATTAAACTCATAATGCCAAGCTGCGCAACGTTTGTTAATATTCTAATCCTATCGTTGGATTAAAAAAAAACCCCTACTCGTCATTGAAACTTATAAAAAAAAAGAATACGATTATAATACAGTTTACGCGAAACTTGCTAAAAAAGCATATATAAACACATGGCATACAGATAGGGTGCTGACGAGGAATTTAAATTAGAAAATTAGTCATATCTTTGTAACGTCGCAATCAAACCTGCACTTAAATATTCCGCCATATGCTTCCTAAATTTATCACAAGTCACAGATCCCTCGACATCTGTGGTATCGATCGCTATTCATGGGGTATTGATGAATTCGCGCTAATTTAACTAACGAAAACAAAACGATTATTGAGATTATAACTATTTTAGTACTTATTCAGTATCTCACATAAACTATTTCTTATTAATGGACAGCTTTATCGCCCAATCTCTTTATCGTTGTCCAGTCGAACGGAAGCAATCTTTTATCGATGTTGGAATACCTTACCTGGATTATAACTATGAATTCGTGGACACAGTAACTATCTCAGTAAGTCCAAAGTATTTTTCAGACCGACTATTGTACGGAGGGTATATCCCCCCTTCCCTCCTGAAAAAGTAATCATATTATCGTTATCTTTTTCGGAAGGTGGTGGGCTTGTTTTCTATTTCGTTGCTACCGTCTATCGGCTGAAATAGAAATCCTTTGTTTACAGCGAAGCTATTTTATTTTCAGAAAAAAAGCGCCACCACAAAGCGTTCTAGCCAATTAAAGGAGAGAAAAGCGTTTGCATATTTAAGAAAGAAGGCAAATCTACGAAAGCTTTCAACAAAAACATTTCTTTTGCTCACCACAGCAAAGTGTGTATTAGTAAGAAATAATATATAAGAATTATATATATACTATATTTCTTCTGTCCGTGGTGTATGTCACTGAACCTCCTCCTAAACGGCTGGACTGATTTTCTTCTGAAATTTTGTGTGTGCGATTAAGATGATCCGAGAATGGTTTAGATAGCAATAAGACAAACCTAGAACCCCTAGGGGGCAGGGAGCACATGTAAAATATAATTGCAAAACGACTGATATCACTGTCGAATCCATAGTTTTCGGGGTCGCTGAGAGTAATAATGACACTCCCGATGTCGTTTAAGTGCAAGTTTAGCCCCCCCCCCCATTAGCAAAGGGGGGAGGCGAGGGGGGAAGAAGCGGGAATATAAATTCTCTAAAATGACCGAAAAGTAGTGTCGAATCCATAGTTTTCGGGGTCGCTGAGATTAATAGTGACACTCCTGATGTCGCAGTAAGTGCAAGTTCAGCCCCCCCCCCATTCACAATATGGGGGTGAGGGGGGAAGAAGGGGAATCTAACATCTCCAAAATGACCGAGGAGTAGTGTCGAATCCGTAGTTTTCGGGGTCGCTGAGATGAATAGGGAACCCTTCCGATACCGTTTAAGGGAGAGTTCAGCCCTCCTCAGTATTGGGGGAAGTGGGGGGGAGAAAGGGTGAATATAAAAAGTCCAAATGACCGAGAGTAGTGTCGAATCCATAATTTCAGAGTCACTGAGGGGAATATAAGAAATTAAAATGTTGTTTATAATCCAGTTTTGAGTTAAATTAATAATAGAGTGAATTTGTAATTTTACTTTATAATTTTATACTGTATTTAAATACCTGTAAATTAAATTACTTAAATTTTATACTATATGTAAAATCCATTTTTTTCCTGTGCATAAAAAAAATTGAGCTAAATAAATACCCGGGCACGCCGGGCAACAGCTAGTATATATATAGATTATACTTACTTACACACACACACACACACACACACACACACACACACATATATATAATTATATAAGACAAGTTGAAAGTGAAAACCAGTATGAGCTCTAAGCTACTTGCAGCCAGGAATTAAAAACATGAAAAGATAAGTATTAACTATTAAATATGTTTAGATAGCATCTCGTCATCAGCTGTGCCGATACTGTCTAAAACCAATGGATTGTTTCTGATAAATGTGACCTAAACAATAACATACTTAGACACCGTACAATTCATTAGAAACAGGAGAATTGAATAACTAGTGACTTAATCAAAGAACTCCAAGCTGGCGCTAGACAAAAGTGAAAGTTAAGAATAGGAAACCGCAAGAAGACTGACGTCACAAAACTTGCAAACCATGGAGCAAATAGAAACACAGAAGCAGACTTACTAAGGAGATTGTGTTATAGGACAAATAAACCTAAATAGATTATATTAGTTTTTTATGATGACTAAGAGTTATTATTATTATTTGTTATTTAATATTATTTTTACTTAAGAATTTAATTATTTTTTATTAATTTTAAGTTTTAGTAGTTATTTTCACTTATTTATCTTATATATATATATATATATATATATATATATATATATAAAAGTATGGAATTCCATAGATCTTTTTTTTTTATACCCTGACAACTTCACTCGATCCTGTCTATTGCTTTACGTCATTTACGTACTGACCAAACAGGTTGTGGTGTTTCAGTTTGAACCTGAAACACCGCAAAGGTTTTTCATGTTCACATTAATTCGCATTAATGGGAATTTAAGGAGGCGTGGCTACACTAACTACAAGCCTCATTATAATTTGCATATAGTTTATTTTCTAAGATAACTTTTGCAGTATATGTAGATTCATCCCTTCAGAAGTTTTATATATATAAGGTAGGATGAATATGTGTTCAGAATGCAGCGGATTCCAACATTAAAATTCTGGCTGTTGCTCAAAACATGACTATTCGGCAAACTCCCCATGGTATTTTCGCAATGTTGATATTTATAAGAAGATAAATCTCCCCACTATTCAAAATTATCTTCAAAATCTTGCTATTAACCTCCATAAAGATTTACCAAATGATTTTATTAAAAATCTTGCCGATTACGACCCTGCTGACCCAGCTAACAAGAAACGTCCTTGTGCCGTTCTTGCTCGTAACTTTTAATTGTTTGTCCTGTTCTTTGTTCGCTCAGTGTCTTTTTTCCCTCGTGTTTTATTTTTTCTTGTACTATCGAAGCTTTTTGTTTTCCTCACTTTCTATTTTCCTTCCTACTTTCGTTTTTTATTAATCACTGAAGTTTTATGCATTGCTATATCATCCTACAGTGGAGGGCCCGGCCCATGTACTGTAGTTACCACTACTCTTCCTGAAGCTCCTGAAGCTGTGTTCAGAGAGGATTTGGGGGAGAGAGTAAAGAGAATAGGATGCATTCGTGAGAGAGGGTAATGGGGCTAGTTAGGTAGCTGTTAACTTTTGATAGAAGTTCACTTCTTTATTTGTTTAGTTTATCGAAAGTTTCGATTTTTTTCTCTCTAAAATAACGTTTAGTTATTTTTACGACGCAGTCGCCTTTTCCTTCCTCCAGTTGTCATACCTACTTTATTTGAGCAATTTTATCTTAGATTCAACTTTATTAGGCAAGATACTTATTTTGTAGGAAAGTTGAAACAATCGGTTATGGGCCCATTGCCCATTTGGGAGTACGTTTTTTTAGATAATTGTTCAAATTTATTAGGTAGGGTTCCTGTGATTTGGAGGGGGGGGGGACATTGTTGTTCGCATCAAAACTGAGAGACAACTTAAGCAACTGCGTTATTAAACTTTAAAATTTATGCTTTAATTATGGCAGCTCAGCAACAGCCTATTGAGATGAATGTATGTATGTACGTATAAATAAATAAATAAATAACTGGGATGAACCCCACCGGTGGATAGCTGAGGCTGTGTGAACCGCCCGCGGTACCATCTAGCTTTACTGTCCATGGACACGACAACTAACCGTCACCGAGGTATTTAATGGCGTTCGTCGGGATTCGAATTGAGCATCCCCAGTATGAGGCCCAACACGTTACCACTAGGCTATGTCGGGCCCTTGAATAAGAAATATTTAATGTCTATCATTCTCTATTCAACATCCGACATGTGCTGGAATAGTTAATAAGTTTCTCCTTTCGCGATGTTGAAATTAGCTTGAATATATCATATACTTTATGAATACTTATTGATACCACAAGTCTCTAGAGAGCTGTGACATTTATAACAAACTTAGCGTTTAACGGAATACTTATCTGCAATACTTATTTACAAAGAAATGACTTTTCTTTCTAAAGAGGAAAAGATTCCTGCACTTTTGTATGTAAGGTTAATTGGAACCGTTCAAAAGTTTCTATTTCTCAGGGAAGTGCTGAAGGACTACGTGTCAATCAAAATAAGGAAAGTTGTCTATTTTCAAGTCGTAAAACATGATTGTTGTGCAATGTCGTTCCGTGTTTTGGAGATAATGCGTATGTTTTAGAAATATTTACGACACCGATTGTCATTATTTTTCTTGGATCTCAATTAGATGCGAGCAAAATTATGATTCTTTGTATAACGTCAAAGATCATGTTTAAATAGTCTATTTAAGTTAAGTTATAGAATTAATGATTACCTCCTACACTTAAATAATATTACACAATTGAATTTAAGGCTGCTGTGTACTAACCCTATTGGATTCGCTCACCTCAGTGTTTACCTATGGAGAAAATTTGTCCAAGGATTGCCAACTTAGATTGAAAGATTTTTTTCAAAATATTGTGCTCTGTAATAGAGAAAGGAATTTTACACCTTGGGGCATTTTTCATTAAAAAAATGCAAATAATATTTTAAAATTTAAATTATTCGGGGGGGGGGGGAATCTGTAGTTTGTTTTAAACGCTCCTAAATCCATATGTGAGCAAAATTTCTAGAAGGAATCCTGTTGAAAGGTGCAGAAAAGTTCAGGCTATCTGAAAATGTAATTTTTGTTTGATTATCAGCATTTATGTAGCTGTAAATAGCAGGCACATTTTCTCCATAGATTAACATTGAGGTGAGCGAATCCAGTAGGATTTGTGCACAGCAGGCTTTAGCCTGCACAGTTGCAATTTTACTTAATGCTGCTGTTACTGAAGGGTAAATAATCCGTCCCAGTCACTGTCAGACTCTCGTCTCCCATTCTTAAGTGGAATTGATGAACGTGAGTAATAGCGTCTTCAATGAGCCCAAAAGAAACGCAGACAGGTGTCGAACGATATATACCTTTGGAGAGGTGCGACAATAGGTAAAAGTGCGCGAATCATTTAGAATGATTTGTGAAACCGATTAGCGCCGCGCTTTTCCCTTGGAAAAGTCGGCAGGAAAGAAAATTCATCATAGGTGGTCTGAGATGGTTCGAGAAAGCGCTGAGAAGAATGCATAAATAAAGACGGTGTTGCGAATGGAGGGGAGAATAGACTTGGACTGTTGAAGGGTTGACACGCGTACGGAGAGACGGGGGTCTCGTTTGGACTTTGAATAATAAGCCCTGCTCTCACGAGTGTATTTTACGTTCGTCGAAACGAACCTTTGTAAATGATTTATTTAACCAAGATTTTAATGTGTCAATAAACCAGATGCAAATAAGAGTTGGTTCTACAGTTATGATTACTTCTACAAGATAATGATTTGTCGGATCACGACCATAAAGGTTAACAGCCACCTACCCTATTGTCCAAGGGAGGGTACAAGCTACTTTATAAGTTACTATGTATCCTAAGTTGTTTCATTTTTCTAATTGTTATAGTTAAAACTCTTTCACATAGTCAGCTACAATGGAAAACGTACATATAACTAACATTCATTTACCGAAACATTTTGCCTACATAAATTTTCTCCGTAGGAGCTTGTCTTTGAACTACATTTACATGCATATAGATTCCCTTCTCCCCTCCTCCCAAAATAATCACTGGATTATATTTTACTAGGAAAAACTTTAATAGCGAAATTTGTTAAAGCTAATAATTTTTTTAAACGACTAGGGACTTCGCCCCTAGGATTGCTACGCTCGCTTTTCGTACGGGGCTTTCGGCCCCTAATAAGGCTTACTCGTAAAAAAGGCTTAATAAGGCTTAAAAGGTAATATTTTACTCGTAAAAGGCCCCTAATAAGGGTTACTCGTAAAAAAATATTTGTTATTGCAAAGTGATATTAACGTGACCCACTACGTTGAAAACATCGATTTTCGACAATTGGTCGATTTTTTTTATTTATGTTTCTTATAGTTTGGACCTTCCTCTTTCCAAAACTGTTTTTCTTTTTTCTCTACGTTATTTAGAAGAAATTTTATAGCCATTATAAAACATATCGTTTGATTCAAAATCAAACCGGAAGTGTAGAACTCCGTAACCGGAAGTTGTCCTAAAATTGCAATAATTTGCTCATTTTCAGCACTTAAATTTAGTTTTTTTTCTAATTTGAAGTTTCAATAATGTTTTTGCAACATCCTTAGTACTTTTTAGCAGTTATATGATTAGTTTATTTTTGAAAAACTGGCAACAATTCAGTTCTCGTGATTGCTTGTTTATATCGCCACGCTGATATTTCACTCTCTTTGCTTTTGCTTTTTTCTAATATAAAATACTGTTTTTTGCTTCAAAATAATTTCAAATTTTATAAAAAACATCGTAACAAATGAGTAGCTGCAAAAATTATCGCTTTAAAAGGTGGACATTTACTGGAAATCAATACACCATTCCGAAGAGACAGGCAACTGTTGCAGATGATTGCAGTAATGTAAAAACTGCTAGTTTCTCGAAACTTGAGATTTGATTTTAGTTCCTTTTAAATTATTTTTACAACTTTCCTCTGTTAGGGCTAATAGCGAGATACATAGGGGTGATTCTCGGGCAATGTAACAGATTCCATCCATTTACTGTTGTCACCCTTATGCGAAGGGCTTTTCATCACTGTTGAATTATCAGATTTAAAATTCAATTAAAATTCGAAATTTTAAGATAGAGATTTGAAAGGAGGTTTATACGAATAAGAAAGCTTTCAGCTTCCAAATGATGTAAATATTTTCTTTGTAAGATAAAAACTCGAAGAGCATCGATATTACATCGACATATGGGACGATATTTCTTGAAAAACTGATTCATTTTTTGGATGAAAATATTAGTCTGTTTAAAATATTTTTAAACAGATGAGGTTTAGTTTGAAGAGAAATGTCTGTAGTCTTAGACTGTAAAAAGATTAAGATTCTACGATAATTTTTTGGCGAGTTATCGTAATCTGAAGATGAAAAAGTCAATATTTTCCAACAAAACATAAAATAAAAAATAACTTAAAGTCCGATGAAGATGAGACATGTCTTACTTTGTTCCCCCAATTTTTCTGCATCCATTGGTATCGCTCTCGACCCCATACCCCCAGCGGTTTCGGAGGGGATAGCGTGACAAGCTTTTGACAGCGGCCGCGGGAGTTACTTTTTTTTAGAATAGAGAGATTTATGTGTTTTAAAAGCAGTATTTTCAAAAATATTAGGTATGTAGAAAATGGAAATTCCTAAATTTTATTTAAAATTTTTTGTCTCATTTTTTATCTATAAAATACATGTATAAGAAAAAGAATGACTTATTTTCTATCACAGTTAGAACTTGAAATGCGATATGATATTAGATATTTAAGAGAATGGTTTTTATCATTAACGGTGTCTGATTCTTTTATCAGATCTTTTTTTAACTGTTTCTTTTCATCTTTTATGCATTGAAAAAAAAAAACGTATTTTGTTAGATTAAGGTTTGAGCGTTATACTCCTTATTTCAACAGTATCGCTTTGTTAGTTATAAAATCACATTTCACGCATAAAAAATTTATATCAATAACTAATGTTTCATTGTACTATCTACTATAAATAACAGTTACGTTTCACTGCTTTTTTCAACTTTTCTCTTTTGATTAGATTACTTTTTTACAGACTTTTAATTTTCGACAAACTTTCTTTATAACAAGGTTTTAAAGCGGTACGATGGGACTTTTATTTGAAATTTTTATTTGAAAATGAATTTTTGGAGGAAAAAATCTCTTGGTCCCACGACATTAAAATAGAAAACCGTAAAGTTTGTTTTCCTGTGAGAAAGCCTACGGCCCTATAATTTTCTCATAAAATTCCTGTTCAAATTCGAAATGATTTTTATGAGGATCCTCCACTAAGATAATAATTTATTCAAAATTCAAAAAATAATAGCATTTTGGATTACAAGCGATTTTTATATTAACTAAGGAAAGGAAAGTTATTCTGATCAGAGGAAATCAGTAGAAAAGTGTTTTATGGACCATTGGAAATAAACCGTTACAGCTTAGCTGTAACAATTTGGCCGTTATACCAAGATACCCCTATACTAAGAAGGTGGTAAAAGCTACCTTTTTGGTATAGTGGTTAGCGCAGCGAGCTTCCAGAAAGTGGGCTTGGGTCTGAATCTCAAGGAACAATGTCGGTTCACGTATATAGTTCTCCCGTAATAAAACAGTCAACAAATTCGCGGTGATGTGCAAATATCCCCAGGTCATGGCCCGGTGCTTCCTAGTGGTTAGCAATCGAGATTAGGCAGGGGAAACCCTTGTACCTAGGACCGGCTATTTTCAAATGGCAGTATCTTTACTTATAACTAACTTACAATAATAAAAATAGTTTGTATACATTACGTGCTTTATTCTCTTTAAATAAAAATCACACCAAGTGTAGAAAAAAACAACTTGTAAATGATATTGAAAATTTTAAAAAAATTACAAATGGCCCTAGGTACAATAACACTATTGTACCTAGGGTCAGTTATTTCTAAACACTGAAATTGTTGTTTACAATAAAAAAAACAATTTGTATCCATTATTTCTTTCATTCACAACTTCTAAAATCTTCGTAAGGAAGAATGTTAATTGTAGGCAATGTATTAAAGGAAGAAAGTTTTATTATTTCATCACTTTTCTAATGTGTTTTTCTCCATTGTCTTCTTAATGATCCCACATAAATTTTCTGTTTCAAACACAGATTTCGTAACCATTTTTTTTATCAATTATTTTTTTCAATAATTGTGCTTGATTTTCATTTTTCTCGGGGGTATCGGTGAGAATTCTACACTTGCCAAGTTTTCGTCCACCTCTTTTCTACCAGAGGCCATGGCCCTAGGTACAAGACAAGATTATGGCCCTAGGTACAAGATGTTGTTTTTGGCAAAATGGCTTCCATAGCCAAAGACCTGCAGAAACCAAACTTTGTTTTTATATCATTTTTTCCCTTTAATGATTACAAAAAATATCTGCTATACATTAAAACATAAGTTTGCACTTAATTTCACAAAATAAGACTTCAAATTGAAGTGAAAAATTTAGTTTCGATCATCAAATCAAGACTTTCTTTTCTATTTAACTATAGCTTCTTCTTGCTTTCATTAAAAATGGCTGTTATGATTTGAAACAATGTTGTCACTCACTCCAATGAGTAAAAATGCTGTAAAATAATAATTATTTAAATAAAGCATGGTGGCCCTAGGTACACGATGGCCATAGGTACAAGGGTTTCCCCTATTTAGGTGCTCGGTTCGAGTCCCGACAAGCGCCACTGTATGCTTTCGTGTCTACGTCAGATATGGGCACGTTAAATCTGTTGGTGAAAATTCTCGACTCTGTGAGTGTGTTGTAAATTATACTGACATTTTTATATTGTATTTAATGAACTGTAGATATCAGGTTCGCTATGGGATTCAAAAATCCGGACTGGGTCAATTCCCATTTAGTCCAGTTACTGACATTTCTGGTCTCTCACCTTTGATCGAATATGTATGATTGGCCACTGTTGGCTTGGTGTCTGTAGGTGAACTGTGTATTACTTGTTTTTGAATGGAGTACGGCAAAACTCGTGAGTAATACTTTTTTGCTGCGGGAGGGAAAAAGGAAAAATTTTCTAAACCTCAAAGCACTAGAATTCCTGTCCGCTTCAGCGGGCCAGAGATCTGAACGTCCCTGGTTCGATGCTCGTCTCTGTAAATCTACCATCGTGTTCACTAATGGCTGCCGGGGCACGTAAAATAGGGTGTGGCTACAATGTCCTCCATGTTCTCAAATTTACCTCTGGAGGTGCGGGATCAAGTGTTCCGGTCTCGTCACTTGACTCGGTTCAAAATTACGGGACCGGTCATTTAGCCAAGTCGGACTCCGACCCTTGTGGTGCTAATTCAAAACAGGAGCCGCACCTTCATCACCCATAGCCTTCGGGACTTGATCTGATGTTGCTGTGGGTCAAGGGGCATAAGGCACAACAACAACTACAACTAGAATTATAAATTATCGATGACCCCAACAATGCATGTATGTTCTTAATATAGCTGAAAATGAAGTGATACAAAGTATGCATTTGATAATTATAGATCAGTATGAATTAATATCGATATGGTATATGTTATTTTTTAAATTTTACATCTTCTCATATGCTGATGTCCTGGGTTAATGAAACCCTAACAAAACTCCCCAAAAAGTTAAAGCTAGTGTTATCACATATACGTATTATAAAAAGTTATATCAGAATACCTTGCTGGTAAAGACTGATGATTTTTCGTTGGCGAACACACGCAAAAAAAAATTTCAGGTAGTCTCTTCTAACGAAACTACCACGGATTATTAACGTAGAATTACTTATCGTTGCTTACCTCTTTTGTATGTATATATGTATCTCTCTATATATACATATATGTATGTAAAAATTTTGACACATTTTGGTACTTTTCTGTTTAAATGTTTACTGCTTGTCCAAGCGATACAGACTGGGTTTCGCGCGCTGCCAAAATTATAACTTGCGAGGTACGGACGGATGGTTTTAGCGTCTGAAATTTTCCCTTCCAGAGGACCGTTATGGAGAAACGTAATCCTACGTTAAAATAGTCTCACGGTCTACCTTCGGCGCTGCGCTATCTCCTTTTTCAGCAGTGTTTAATTTTGGGCTTTAGACACATAGAATAGTAATAGAAAAATATTATCTGGTCCTGTAGGATACAAATTGCATAACTGTTTATAAAAATAAATTTTAGAAAAATAATTTTTTTTTGTGTATGCGCTTTTTTGCATCGTTTTTTCAGACTCGTAACAAACTGATACCGAGATTTACATATTTCTAGTGGTCAATTCAGCATCAGAATAATGGTGGATAGAAAATTGAAAAAAAAATCGTCGCTCCGTCTTCACTGTCACTTACACTGAATTTCCTCATTTTGTTGTCAACAGAGTTTCTAGACGCATTTTTAAGATATTGCGATAAAAAAAATTCAGCCAGCTCATGTCTGGGGATCTTGTTTACAGTTTAAACTTTTGAGTCATTGATATTCACGTAAAAGAAAAATAAAGCTTCGTCAGTAATTTATCGTTTTCAGATGTAAAGAGAAGATAAAAATTATATGCTGAGTCAGCATCGAGATGCAATATCTGGAGATTCCTAAAAAATAACTATGTTAATACGTTAATGTTACTTAATTTCCGTTACAGTTATGATAAGATAACAAAAAAGTTGGTACTTTTTTCTTACTGACTGGCGCGCTCGTGTCGGTGTATGCAAGCAGCTTTGGAGAGATTACTGTCAACCAAAATTGTTGTATCCTCATTTTGTGTGGCTATGCATTAATAATGAGGCAAGCCCTCGGATTTTATGGACCTCCAGAATATCAATATAACATGATGAACGTTGACTTATATCTTGTCCATCAGGTGATTTCCTGAATAGTTACCCTCTAACCTGACGGCAGGAGTTTGTTCCAACTATATAAGTGTTCTTTTTAGTATGAGTAAGGGCCTGTTCACATAGAATCCGTCAACGTCAGCGTTACTCGTATTGACATATTTTAAACCAATCACGGACCTTACCAATTTCATTGCTCATAGTTTGGAGGTTTGTAATTGGCTAAATATATTTCAATACGAGTAACGCTGAACGCTGATGGATTCTATGTGAACAGGCCCTTACAATGTATGCGAACTCGTCAGAATCACAACGTGACCTTCGTTTATCACATCAATCGCCCTGTTTTATCTGTAAAATTGCTTTGATTGGTATTATAAATTGGCATTTGTATTCTTGACTAAGGAATCCTGGTGATTGAAGGAATGCTTTTCTTCCCTCTATTAGCTTTCTACGAACTGTGAATCACTGCTTTGTCATATTACAGCGAAATTGACATCCCGAATTGCCCATATGATTCGTGGTCTTTAACCCTTCAGCGGGCGCGCCAATTTTTGGAACACCAGCAGGCGCGCGTTGCACAAAGTGAAACTTCTCTTTCAACTTTGATTATTCCTTTTGTAATAAACTTTTTTTTCAAATTGTAAATAATAATTCTGTTTTTTATGACAAGATATAAAATGTTGATAAAATTGAGATATATTTATAGTAAAATGCAGATACAATCGCCTAATTTCAAAACTGTCCAGTTTATTGGATCTAAGGATAACTTGCGAATGGATTCCTATTATGTCCCAAAACCTAAAAAAGCAACGAGATTGTCCATCTTCGTGTTATGCGGAATACCGTGTAATAGCTGCACATTTGATCGACTACATCAACTTCTGCTTTTGTCGTATTGTAATCCAGTATAATCGCTGGTTTACCACGGTTAAATCACGACTAACAATTAATGGAAAGGAATACAAGGGTCAGAAAATCAGACCTGCATAAGAAAGGGTGTAGCTATAAATAGAAACTGTTTAGAACATTCAAACCTTACATGCAAAAACAAACCATTCAAAATTACGAAAATCTTGCAGTCTATACACGAGCGCGCCCGCTGAAAGGTTAAGCTTTAACGTGTCGTACATAAATATATATAAATGCCTAAAAGGAGATGACCCCAAATGCTCATAACTAGCTCAGAAATTATAATCTAAGGAGAAGGAGACTGGAGTCTACCGTAATGAATCACCAAAGCATTAAAAATATATATATCATCCGATTCAAAATTAAAGGATGGGGAAAATCTGCTCATGAAAAAAGAGTTTTTAATTAAATAATTGAATATTTATTAGTGTTATAACAGAGATAAAAATCAAACCTCATGCTACTTTTCAATCAAAAGAAATTTCTTAATAGTACAGTTTTAATAAATTTTGAGTTTGGATAAAACGTGAATTTTGGGTTTTCGATTGATTTGAAGTAGGAGACCGGTTTCTTTTTTAAAGAATTCACAATGTCTGATATGGATTGCATAGAATTTGTACACAATGTATAAATTAATAAGGGAAATTTATTTTTAAAGTATAATATCCCTATTACAATAGGCTGAGGAAAACTCTAGGAAGAGAATTCAGGGTAAATTTTTTTTCTTCTTCATTAGACACTTTCAATATTAGGCGTATAAAAGTTTTCTTAATTGTTAGTTTTGCCTATAGAATAAAATAGCAGTATTTCAAGTATTTTGATTAGTTCAATTTTAAGCTGTTAATTCTTTTCATATTCGGCAAACTTGGCTTGACGCAGGTTTGTGAAATTGCTTTTAGATTTATTACAATATGGAGGGAGCTATATAAACGTCCTCTCTAAAGGCTGCCACTCCCAGGAAAGATAATAAATCCATTATGACAATTTCTCATTAAGTTCGTGCAATAAAACAGATTAATTTCTGACGAGACTTACCTAATTTTGTTCTCTCCAGCTCTCCTCTCAAATTATTAATCTCCAAGTCTTCATCGATAGTTTCTCCCAAGTCTTTGTCATCGAGTTCTTCACCCTATAATGCCATTAAAGTCAATGTTTAACGAACTCTAACAGATCATCACAGCTTTCGCTTGCAATAGTTATCAGAGCGTGAAGAAGATGTGTTTTGACTTTCCTTTAAGATTGAAAGGCGCGTTGATCCAGATTTAGACAACGTGTTTACATGTCATAAATGATACGTCAAGTCGTAAGACGACATGCTAACATGATAATTTTCAAACTGCTTTTAAACGATTTTCGAGCGATTTTTGGGGCTCGAAGAAACGTTAACTTTTTTTCCCTGCGTTTCGTGTGTTTGACGAAATAATCGCAGTATTAATTTCTTTGAAGTTCAATTTTTTCAAACATTTTATTAGTAATATTAATAAATGGGATTCTTAAAATGAAAGTAATTTTGAGAAACACCTAGTTACCCGATTAAAAATCCCGATCTCACCGTATTTTTGGGACCATAAGAAGCACCTTTGTATGTAAAAAAAATCGATTTAAAATTGGGGGACTCTTATGGTTCAAAAGTAACATTAAAGTAAAATGAAAATTTTATTATGTATATTTTATATATATATATATATATATATATATATATATATATATATATATATATATATTATTTATTTTTTTATAAAATTTTTATCTTTATTAAGTAAGAAATTGAAATATCTTTATATACCTAATAAAATACAAAATATTCTTTTCTAAAAATCCTCCTATATATCATCCCCATAGGTGACGATAGGTGCTCCCAGAAGTGCGTCTTATCGTCCGGTGTGTCTTGTGGTCCAAAAAGTACATTTGCTTGGGCTTGTTTTTTGGTTGGCATTAGAATTACTATGATCGAAAAAATTGATCTAAAAGTTGCAAACACAAAATTAGGTTCCGTTTGTCTGTTAGTCACCCATTCAATATTTTTTAAAGCAAAGCTTTTCCTTAAGGCTGCTATGTACTAACCCCATTCGATTCGCTCACCTCAATGTTAACCTATGGAAAAAATTTGTCCTCGGATTACCGACTTGGATTCAAAGATTTCTTTTAAAAAATTGTACTTCGTCATAGAGAAAGAAATTTTACATTTGTGTACATTTTTCGTTTTTTTTAAAAATGCAATTAATATTTTAAAATTTAAATTATTCGGAGAAAAATCTGGTATAGTGTATTTTAAACGCTCATAAATTCCTTCGGTGGACGAAATTTATGAAATGAATCCTGTAGCGCTTTGCAGAAAAGTTCAGGCTATCTGACAATACCAATTTTATTTGATTATCAGCATTTATGTACCTCTAAATAGTTGACAAAAATATATTTTAAATAATAAATTTGGGGGGAGAGCTTAACCCCCCCCCTATAGCGAGAGAGCCATTACAATCCCTCAAAATGTCAATCCTAAGGGGGGGGGGGTGGAATTCTCGAACTGACAACTGGACTCCTCTCACCACAAGAGTCTGCAAAAAGAGGAAAAGGGAAATACGATTTTTTTTCTTAGTACATAGCAGCCTTAACGATGCTTTTACTTTAATTTTTTTTTTTTTCAAAACATAACTGAATGTTATAGAATCATCTATTCTCAACTATGAATTTGAAACGATTTCTTTTTGAACATTTCATC
This sequence comes from Dolomedes plantarius, assembly GCA_907164885.2. Classification (NCBI taxonomy): domain Eukaryota; kingdom Metazoa; phylum Arthropoda; class Arachnida; order Araneae; family Dolomedidae; genus Dolomedes; species Dolomedes plantarius. The sequence goes on along the minus strand of OU015493.1, from coordinate 118,998,747 downwards.
TTCATGTTAATTTTTTACATTTTTACCCTCAGAGATGTTGACGTTAAAATAAAAGTGAGAAATCATTACGGAAAGAGTCAGATAGATAAAGAAATGGGTGAATTTGAAGAACACTCGTTGATACATATTTCATTGTTGCACGCTGTGTAAAGCAAAATAACACACATACTGTTAATCAGCATTAATTAATAGACTAATAGAAATAAGTCAGGTAATTAAGATTTTGAATATGATAAAGGCAGGGCATGTCAAACCTCAATGATATTATCATATATTACAGATATGTTAGTAATACAAAGCTGAATACAGAATTGAATATTTTTCTTTCCCGTTAAGATAATATTTCCAAAGTTGATTTGAAAATAATTAAAAAATTGTTATTGCTGAAAATTGAAAATCCCAAGTAACACACACCGTTGGCCCAACAGAAATTTTTCGTTATATTGTTGGGGAATGGTTACCGCTGGCAGAAGTTCCAGAAACTAAGATGGGCCAACTGCAAAATGTTTATATTGGGCCAACAACTATAAACTGCTGTTGGCCCAACTGCAAATCGGTGCTGTTGGTCCAACAATTATAAAATGTTGTTGGCCCAACTCTAAATAATTGCTGTTGGACCAACAGGTGTAAAAATGCTGTTGTACTAACTGCAAATAAGTGTTGTTGGCCCATCTGTAAATAATTGCTGTTGGGCCAACTGAAAATAAGTGTTGGTGATAATATGTTATAAGATATAATTATATCTCTTGGTCAGATGTATGATATCATATTCCGAGATCAGCGCTCAACTCGTATCATAAACTAATTTCAGGTTAAATAATTATATATATATATCTATATTAAAAGTATGCCCGCATCAAGAAACTTGCATTTGATATCACTAAAGATTTTGAAATGATGGAAGTGAATTTTCTTTTAATATTATTTCGCACAGGCATATTAACTAATTCTTAATAAACAATTTCAAGACATAATTCTTTAAATAGGATAATTTTTATTATTGAATTATTGAGCTATGACACTAAAGAATATTTTTCCTAAATTTCAGGAGGTACACAGCTTGTAGAGTGTATAATAGTATTGGGAACCGTTCAGTGAGACATTTTGACTAATATAAATCACTCCTACTTTCTTTGTCTTCAAAACAATCATCAGATATTAACATAATGTAAATGGATAAAAATACTCCAAATACTTCCTTTTCGTCAATTGTAAAGTAATTAAATATATAAAGCTCCTTATTTCTTTTTAAAAGGTTATTTTAGAAGAAATGTGATCATACATACACAATAGCTATGTACGATTCTCCGATTTGGTTATATTTTAGTAAAATAATAATAGATGGCAGCACTAGCTACCGATGAGCTCTGTCTAAAAAAAGGCTGAATTCTACTAAATTTTAACTTTGAGCATCATAATTGACTGCAACTTCAGTGATTCTCAAACAGCTAACGATATACCAAACAACTATTGGGAATGTTCATGAAATATTGATGTCATTAAGGATATCTGTCCAACGGAATAAATTAAATGTGTTTGCTGCCTAATATATGTGTGTGTGCGTGCATTCCACTTTCAAAACAATACAAGCAGCTCCTAATTTGCAATGGATATAAGTATTTAATTTGTTTTTTAGAAAAAAAAAACCTTAGATATATTTTTTAATTATTTTTAGGGGTTAAAAAAGTAATGGAGAAATTGTTCAACTGTTTATATATATATATATATATATATATATATATATATATATATATATATATATATATATATATATATATATATATATATATATATATATATATATATATATATATATATATATATATATATATATATATATATATATATATATACAATATACACACACACACACACACACACACACACACATATATATATATATATATATATATATATATAAAATCTTTTTACAGCTTTCTTTAGCTTACCTGTTCAATTTTGAGCCGCTTCTTCAATAGGTAACAAGTATTTCTGAGAGAGGCTTCATTCGACAGAAGATGAAGAAAGCGATGCAGGACGCTACGTTGGAGAGCATTAAGTATAATTAAGTGAGAATCATTCCAGTTGAAGAAGACTTAATCTAAGCCCAATTTTACTATAAAATACTTATTATATTTTATGAATAAGGCCTATTAATTTATGAAAATTTATTTGTTTGCCTCTATAATAATTACAAAATACTCTTAAAATTCACTGTTCGATAATATCCACTAGAGGAATTTCAGAGGCTGAAGACTGTTTAAAGAGGCTATATCTTCCAAAGAAGTCGATTAAAAAGCAACAACGTTCTGCAGTTAAAAAAACTTGCAGTGTGTAGGTTATTTTTAATTTCATTTTTGTCTGCTTTCAAAAGCTTGGGTACCTTTATTTTGCTGTTTTTGTTGACTCATATGATATATTTAAATTTTTTAATAACGTTCTGTATTTAATAGCTAGCAATAGCTTCGAGAATTGTTTTACTTCAACAGTTGTGTATCGAAAGTGTTACCAGTTTATCGTTTGGCAGGAAGAAGTAATGAATTTTTTAAAGCGTTCATTACTTCATGGTCCACAGCGATATTTTTCGTAATTTACCTATGTATGGTGTTTTTACCTCAATTAATCTCTAGAACCCTGGACTCACCAGTGCTGCTGCTTTGAGAGAAAAATATTTTAGCTTGTGTTAAAGGCTGAAAATAAAGTATATAATATAAACCTGTCTTTATTTTTGCTTGGATTATGATATAATATTCTAGACATAAGAACACATTTGTTCGGTTCCTATAACTATAACCCATCTTGCGATGTAGATCAGCATTTAATTGAATTTACATTTGCATGCTTGTTCTGCGCAATCACGAACAGTATGCATGTTCTGTGTACGTACATGCTTTTTGTTTTTTGTCAGCAGGGTATGACAAGCATTTTGGGCGTTAGGCACACGCTTAGTGATAGTAGTACATAGCTCCTTTAGTAGTAGTAATATCCAACTTTTGTTTTGTTACTCTACGTAATGCATATTGATTGTAATGCCAGACTTTATCATTAATTTAACTCGAGTGACTATGCTTCTGTGTTTCTTCATGTCTACTTATGTTGATACAGTCCCCTGAAGTAAGATCGTTAGATCACACCCAACAACATTAAAGTGTAATTCTGTATATACAAGTACATTAAAGGGACGCACTCTATCTATGTGCACAGAGAAAAAAAAAAAGTTGTTCGGTGAACCCACTTCACCGAGTTCAAATCCACTGCACCGGGGAACTCGCTTTTGGTGAGTCGTACAATCCATGTGGGAAAGTGGGTTCTAGAACCCAGATCCCAAGCGAGTTGATTTATCCGCCACCAACTCACTGAAAGGGGTTATACGGCTCACTTTAAAGTGTGTCGAAAAACACATCAACATGAGCAGACGAACTCTTCTTTCGAGTTCAATATCTCACTTTATTTCGGGTTTTAAAACTCCTGACTAATGAGTTATTTTAAGTAAATGAGTTTACGCTATATTACTCGAAAGGTTGCCTATTTTCCCCCGTCGTTAAATTAAGTGATTTTATGCTAGTAATTCATTATTCATTGTTATGTATATTTATTATCTCAATTTCCTCATATTCTTTCTCGTGAAGAGGAAAGAAAAAAAACCTGCGCTATACACCCATATTTGGAATATAATTGGTATTAAAATTTAAGGATATTTTTTCAAAGTTTGTCTCATAAAAACAAAGATAAATATTTGTTATAATTGATGAAAGGCTGTCTCAAAGTTGTAAGGATATCAGATATTTAAAATGTTAATTAAGCATCCATTCTTTTTTAAAATCAGTTTCATTCACAGGAGTAACAGAGAGGAAAAAACCCCACCAAATTAAAAAACAGCAACAACTTTTAACGGAATTTTATCCTATTTACCTAGATATATGAATAGTCTTTTTTTCTCTTAAAATCAGCAGCTTTTTATATCCTTTTGTAAATCTTTGATACCTTTGTAAGCCAAAACGCATTTTCCCCAACTGTTCTATAAGTCACAAAGGACTCAGAATACCCCAGTTCCCCCAAGTGCCTAGTCGTGATATGGGTTTATTGGTAAATGAATTGGTTAGAGAAAACTTTTGAAACAAGGACTTAAAGATAGATGAAAAGGGAACAGTTTTGCCGTGGAAATATCCATTACGACTCAAAATCAGAAACAATTTGAAATAAAATAAAATCTATTAAAACTAAAAATAATTTCCAATGTACGTCTGATAAACCAGCTGATAAAAACTATGTATTTTTCATTAAAAAAATGAAAAATTGCACTCACATGAAAAGCTTCATAGATGAAAACAAACTATTTTTAAAATCATCGAAATTTCCCCGTAGGCCTTCATTCACTTGCAAGTAATGTAATTCTAAACCTAAAAGATAAATAAATAAATAAATAAATAAAATAAATGAAAAAATCGTGGGGAGTAACTTGAAATAAAATTTCAATATCAAGGATTTAAATAAAAGTTGAAGTTCCTGTTTGACTAGATGTCTAAAGTAAACAGATTATGAGTGGTTTAAAATAGGAAATGCTCTGTTACCGAAATGATCCTTTTCATATGAAATATTCCAGTGAATCACTTATTGCATCGCTTTAATGAACCTTTGAGGGAAATAAGCGAAAAAATCCCTTCCTCACATCACCGGGATAGTTCAGTTGGAAGAATATATGCCGTGGGGTTTAAAAAGTTATTTATTTATTTAAAGTTTATTAAAAGTTATTTATTTATTTAAAGTTTATTAAAAGTAATTTATTTATTTATTAAAAGTTTATTTATTTGTTTATCTTTGGCTCAAATGGGGACCAGACAAATAGTTACAAATTATGCAAAAAAAAAAAAAAGACGTGAAAAATGATCATGGCGTTAATCTTATCTATATGACTAAAGGACTAAGTTTAGGAAAGATATTAAGTTTATAAACTCACATTTTCATTCTAATGCATAACAATCTGAGAAGATAATTCTGTACAGGAATTTCAGTCATAGAAATATTATTAAATTGTGTTTATAGTTGTCGATGAAAAATAATCATGGCGTTAATCTCATATATATGACTAAAATGATCATCGATGAAAAATGATCATGGAGTTAATCTTACCTATAACACTAAAGGTTATGACGGTGATTAGCATCACGGCATATAAGGTGAAAGTAAGTTTTTTTGGAAAACCCCATTTTCTCAGGAAACAAACTATATCACCAATTCTGCAAAACAAGATACATATATATCTTATTATTGAAAGAAAAGTGAACAAATTTTATTTCATATGGAATACTACTCGGGGTATATCAACTGTAATACGTTATTTAAAAACTTTTGGTTTTTTAATAAGTATGCATAAAAAGCAAGTGTGTGTTTGTAAATGCGTAATGACGCACGCAGTAGTTTTGATATTTTGAAAAAATGGGTTTTTTTTTTAGCAAAGCATATCTATTCGAATCCGTTTATGAATCAACAAAAATGAACAAGCTATATCAGTGGAAATAAAGTAAAAATTCCGATATGGGTTATAAAATTGTATAAACTGATTAAATCTAATCCACTGAAATTAGTTAACTATAAATTAATCAAATCTGATCCAAGAAATGAGGATTTTTAATAACGAATTGATTTTTTTCACCATATTTGTACTTTTTAAATAACATTACCTCTATCTCGCCTGCTGACTTACAGAACCTTGTGGATAATAAATACCGTAATAAACACTTCTTTAATTCCAAAATGAATTAAAAAGCGATGGCTACATGTTTCGAACTAATCAATAGTCCATCATCAGACCAAGATACATTCATGGGATTCTCAGAATGAAAGCATTTGGGAATTGTTCATTGTGACAAGCCCAGCAATGCTCCTCGGCCTGATGAAGAACTATTGATTAATTAGAAACGTGTAGTCGCCGCTTTGTAATTAGTTATTTATTAATGTGGCTTTTTAGTTCGGTCTTATAAAGGTTAAAACATATAAAAGAACTAAAAATTATTCCTGTATTCCCCAAAATCTAATTTTTATGACAAACAAGAATCTATTTTTCAGGATATAAAAACTATTTCACATAAGAAAATTTGTTTTTCCGGATGAAAACAGCATGCTATAAATCTAACACATTTCAAATAACTCTAAATTACAAACAAGTAATGCAATTCTATTTTCCCCGAAAACCCGTTGAAAGGTGCCCTCATTTGAAACGAATGTTTACTGAAGACAAATTACCTTTTTGTCGGTATCCATGGGAGGATAAGGCAGATGACTGCCATCTCTTCGAACAACACAAAAGCGCTTAAAACTGCATTCAGCATCATGAGACAGAAACTAGTCACTAGGAAAGAAAATAATTTCGAGAAGTATTATTTAGGAATTTATTGTTAAAATTAAAGATTCAATTAATTTAGGGATTTGGGATAATCCTGTTAAACTGCGAATATTTGTCCAGCACTGATAACTTGTTGAAATGTAGAAAGCATGTTTATCAATATCTGGCACTTACAAAGAATGCAAATTATTTAACCGCTTAAAGATAGTATAATTTTCAAGAAAGCTGTAATAAAAGCGCCTATTTTTTCCGGAGGATTCGATTTATTTCTTGATCTAACATAACTAGTTAAAAATAAAAAAATAAATAAAAAATAAATAAATTCCCCAATTACATTATATATATATAGTCTGGTGCTGCCATCTGGTATGTAAAATAAGAAATAAAAAATTGCCAGTGTAAATGAAATGGATTGTTTTTATCTTTTGGTGCGTTACTTTTAAACACTCCAGCCCGAAAATATCACGGGGAAGAGAAATAGAAGGCGAAACCCCACCCTGTAATTTTGACGGGAGCGAGAAGGAACGGGTTAAATAAAAATCACGAAAAAGTCTGTATAAGCAATACTTAAATAACTGGTAACATTGATAATTTTTAATATTTTTTATATAACTAAAACAACACAATACTTTTAAGAGTGAGGTGATGTTTGTTGAAAATTAGAATTCCAAGATATTCCAACACAAATTTAAAATTTATAAAATAATTGTTTATCACGTTCAAAAACCTTTGAACAGTTTTCTGCGTGTAAAAATGGCCGTTTGTAAAATGTAGTAGATGCACTGGGAGAGGAGGGGATGAACTTGAAACTATGAAAGATGAAAAAAAAGGTTCATTAAAAATTATTTTAAAGCCTGTTGTAATTAATAATGAAATTTAAAAGGACATGTTGCTTAGAAACAAATGCACTTTGAAGATTAATAAATTTTATTTAAAGGTTTAGAAAAATTCCAAATTTCCACAAAAGTAAAAAAAACTATTTTTATGAACCAGTCTCAAATATTAAATAAATAAGCCGTTCACTGCACAAATCTATTAACTCCACTTTTTTAAATATCTTAAACTTAAGTGTTAAACCTCTTGGTTCAGTCATAGCTTTTTATATTTATAATGAATTTCCCAAATAATAAAGATTAACACCATTAAACGACAAATATTATTTAGCCATTGAATGATAAATAATTTATTCCAGAAGCTATTTTGAGTATAAGTAATTATTAAGTAAATTATATAGTTAGTTATTATAGTTTATTATTCTTTTACCATATGGTATTGTTATAATAATTATTTGAATTTATATTATAAGGGGAATTTTAAAAAACAATGTACATTATTTCATCTCATGTCTCCCTTTTTTGTTTTATAGAGTTAATCGATATGTGCAATGAACGGCTCAAATGTACCTTATACTGGTATGTACTCAAGATTAGTGGCTCACCCAGGATTTTTTCTTGGGGGGGGGGGGGGCGAGATGAACGGATAAAAATATTTATAATGCAAAATCAATATTCATAATACAATTTCTATTTCTTTGGGGGGGGAAGCAGGACCCCTTGGCCTCCCCCTGGGTTGCCACTGCTCAAGATCCATACATAATAATTACTGGATTTTAGGATCTGAACCGAATCTGTGATTAGTAAAGTGAGTTAGTTCTAAAAGCTAGAGTAGAAAAGTGTTTAATTGCTCAATGTGATAACGAATAGTGGAAAAAAAAAGCTTGAGTCACAATTCAATTAATTTTCATCAATAAGTTCCATTATTAAAAAATATGAAGATCTGATTCAGTTTGTTAATTTGAAACTCCATGTTTGTTATATTATTATTAATTTTTTATTGTGGGTATGCAGAAGCTGTGTGTTCATTTTTTCCACATTCATGGTAGTTAAAGGGACAGTACCACGACGAATGCCTCAATCCTAACTCTGAAGCATGGATTGCAATTCAGTTGGATATATTTAACATCTACAAGAAGTAAACATTTCTGATTTAATAATAAATTCGTTAAAAGAGGGTTTGGCGTCTGTGGTCTAGACTGATAACTACGACAAGACTTCAGAAGTAGATTTACTACAGGGATGAATCTGGACAGGATGAATCTGGTCATTCAGCATCGAGAGGCAACGTCTTGATAACGAATCGTTTACCAGCAGTTGCCTTACTATATGATTCTTTGACAACTTGTGTGATGTCAATCTGGGTGATTGCATTTCGTTCATGAGCTGGGAAAATTTAAGCATATGCTGATTATATATCATATACCGATATTATGCTGATGACAGAAAGTGCAGTGATGAATCATAAAGTTTTGGGGAATTAGATATTGAACTGGATTGATTTTTAATGGAACTCGGATAGCAAACTTAAAAAGAGAGACAGCCGAAAATTGTTACTTTGTCACTAAGAGATCATTTACTTCCTTCCCCATTCTTAGGTGTCATTCAGCAGTGCTTAATTGCTACTTTCAAACATCCTGTCAGTGCGAATATACCCCCAGAGAACTCAGATAAACATGACGCATGGAATATTCCCTGGAGCTATCGAAGCACAACATGCAAATCATAATTCGCCCTCATCATATACCCAAACAGTGACATGCTCTTCGAAATATTCATTATCTGACCCTCAGGAACAATATACACGCATTTCACAATGAGCAGCCAAAATGTTTCCAACCCTGGGAAAATTACCCGAGACAAGGTAAAAATGGGTTTCTTTTCGTAATTTGTTGCAATGATGTTAATATTACTTAGTTATACTGTTTCTTATGATATCAAGTAATCTGATGGATTACTGGCAATACCACTTAAATGACAAAACTAGGTCCATGGGCAATAGTGCTTATGTGCTGAAACGAGGTTCACTCAAAGCCTTTATAAAGCATAAAATGAAACCGCTTTGCGAACCAGTATTCGATGCAAGGTATGTTGTCACAAGTTGTTTCAAATTTTGAGGAACTTGTATACAAGTTGAAGCAGTGACAGTTACCTTATAAATTTGGATTTAAGAGGAAATTTAACTTATTTGAAAGTTTATTGAAGGTGAATAATTTCCAAATGCCGAATTTTGGTGCGCAACATAAATGTTTAAAGATATCTATATACGTATTTAAGTTACTAAGCCGACTTTTTGGGTAGACCGTAAGAGAAAACTACTGCATCAATTTACTTCATTTTGGTCTTAAACGAAAGATTGCAATCTGTAGATTTGTCAAATTTGATTTTTGTAACCGCAATTTCTATTAATTAGTGATAATTTACAATTGAAAATTATTTCTGCGCATGCTGAGTAGCATATATAAATCTGGCTTTAGAAACTCACTGTTTCTGCGCATGTTCAGTGACATGTTTTAATGATAAACAAGTTTATTCCAAGGAGTCTCTCTAGATCTCTTTCTGCCATTTTTATTTTATGGCAATTATGTTTGTGAAATATAAGATTAAACTTGATGGAAATTGTATATTTCGCGCTGTTTAATTAGCGATAATTTACAATTAAAAAATTGCTGTCTGCGCATGCTCAGTGACATTTTAAAATCTGGCTTTAGATACTCACTTAATACGTTAATTTGTTTCTGCGCATTATTATGATTTCCAACATTTGGCAATGATGTGTTGAGTAAATTTGTGTATTAGTACATTTATTTATTATCTAGCCGTCATGTTTTGACGGGTACCAACTAGTTTCAAATTAAGACTCATCGAACTAACCAAATTGTTTGCTTCCTAATTATATAGACCCTCTTTATCGGGGCGTAGTTATGGTAACGAACATCTTAGTTCACAATCGCTTTCTTTAGCTCAGTGGTTAGACCACTGGTGTTGTAAGTCAAGGGTCGTTAATTCGATCATCACTGGCTAGTAACGAAATTGTTACAATAATCGAATTAATATTTTTTTTATCTTTAAACTTTTTTCTATTTAATTTCTGTATTTTTTAAAATTTTAATTTTAACTAAAGATGGCCTAATTTTAAATTTTACTTTACAGAGCACATGTACCGTGAAAGCAAAATATCGTGCTAACAGGAAATAAAGTCAACAGACCAAGGAACTCCATTCAAGCTTCAAATTACATCCAACGAGCATCTACATCCAATCTTAAGTTCCCTCCCCCCCTACCCCGTAATTCAATTTGTAATGTGGAATGTAGTTCCACATCTTGTCGCTACACGTGCCTGGCGTCAGGGGAAACGTGCCCTTCCAGTCCCCCTTGTCTCTTCTCTTGTCATGCAGTTAGTCTTACTTACATAGCTTATAAGGACCTACTGATAAGTGGATTTGGTAATGAAGGAAAAAAACTTGAGGGCAACTGCTATAGAGTAGATGCTAATCTCTCTATGTATTTGTCGAAAGAGGGAAGAGTATTTTTTATCTTATTCCACTTGATTCTGACAGTTGAATTCTTCAAGATACATAATTTTTTTCCCTCTCGAAAAATACCAGTAGTCTAATCCAGGGGTTCTCAACCTTTTTCCTACATCGATCTGAGTTCTGAAGTTTAAAAGGGGATTTTCTTCATCGACCCCCTCGCATTTTTCTCTATAATATACAGCATACACCATTATTATAATACTATTAATTGCACATAAAACACTTAAGGAGACAGTGGACCTTCAAACCTAACTTTTTTTCTTTGTTTTGAATGGATTTGCTTGAAATTTGAATATGTGATTAGTACCATAGATATGTAAAAGTGGTTAAAATTTAATGATGAAATATTAATAATTTATGAATTATGAATTATTAATTATATCAAAAATTGGCCTAATTAAAAATGTTCCATGCTCACTTCTTTTGCATATAATATGGTAATTTTTATTTTCAGGATACCTTATAGAACTAACAATGAAACTTATTGCTTATTTTAAGCATTCATTAAAAATATAAAGAGAAAAAAATAATAGTGAAAACACCCTTTTTATTACGCAAAATACCTGTAAATCATCTTTTCAAGTACAAAATTTAGAAATTATGAGCTACGAAGCATAATTATTTTCAATGAGATTTATTTGATATACAGTTAAGTATATCAAACTTAAATTTCAAAGCAATACGATAATTAGAAATGCGCTTGGAGCAGTTTGAGTATTCGTATGACATGAACATTTTTATTTTGAGAAAAACACATTTAAAGTTATTGCTATTAGTAACCACATAATATCTAAATTAAATACAATTGCCTATAACTAGGAAAGTAATCACAGAAATTAAAAATTCTTTTTGCAACACATTCCTACTCGTCCGTAGTTTCACAATTCAATAAAATAAAAATAAAAAAAATCGAATTTTTGGACAAATTTTACAATTTTGAAAGCCCACTTTCGCCTTAAAGATAACAATTAGACTAAGAATATGAACAAAAATTGGAAAAAGTGGTTCATTATGTTTATTTTTTATTATTTTTGTACTATTTTCATTTTTAATTTCCCAAATATAAACAAGATTTCAGAAACACGGGTTGTAATTGCACAACATCGCCAAGAGAAAAACGAAACTGTTTCTGATTAGTTGCATCGGTTGAACCCATGTGCTGTTTGAGGTGCAGTGGATTTCCTCGGTTCTGCCCAGTGTTGGTACACAAATAAAAGCCGACGAGGCATATACAAAAGCGTCATGACAGTCGACTTTAGATGCGCGGATCACTCCGTCCTATGCAAATCTGTATTTATACAAAGTTATCATGGACCCCCAATAGACTCCTGGAATACTATAGACCCTTTTTAAACTTCCATCGACCCTCTAGGCGTCCACCTGGATCCCGTTGGGATTCCCTGGTCTAATCTAGCTTTTTAAATTGCCTAAATAGCAAAATTCAGTTATAATTATACTGTAACGCATTAGTTTCTTGTTTTTAGTTTTATATGAAATGATTGAAACGTTAAAAATAAATGTGTTGCAGTAACTGTAGTTCAATGTTTTACTAAATCAGTAAATCCTTATTCTGTGAGGTTAGGTAAAGAAAAGAAAGGTTATGTTATAGTTAAGTGTTCCAATGGTTAGATTTAGATTAGTAATATTGCAAAGATGTAAACCTCTTCTCCCCAGATGACTTTGGGTATCAGTTTTAAAATGAGAAAGCATATGATAAATATATATAAGTATAAGTGAAGGCATTTAGTAGAAAATATCACAAAAAACCCTAAGAAATAAAACTTAATAAGTTAAATTATATTTCATCTAAACACTACCAAAGTGTTCTATTCCATGATGAAAAATTCAGTTACAGAAAAAAAAAATTTGCACTGAACTAGTTGCTTTTAATTTTTTTTCAGCGTACAATCAAAACTCAATTGAAAAAAATATATTTTTTTTCTTTTATTTCAGCACATATTGAAAGTGAGGGAAACACTTTATAAGATCTCACCACAAGAACGAGATAATTTTTAAAAAAAATTTAGGCAGTTCATTAGATTTGTATATCCGTATTTCTTTTCAGATACAGATGATATAACTGGAGGGAAATGTTTATCATACACGTACATATATGTATTTGAAAGCATTAAAGGTGATGAAAATACAGTGACTGGATATTTAAACGAATATAGAATAATTAACACGTACGCACAGACAAAAAAAAAAAAAGGCATTTTGAAACAAACAGCATAATAGTCTACACCTAAAAAGTGAATAGCTTGGAAACCGTTTCCTAAAAAGTGGAGTGTTGCCAAAATAAATAAATAGAGTAAAACTTCTAATAAAAGTCTAGTTCGGTTTGTGCTGCCATTTCTTCAGTCTTAAAAAAAGGTCTTTATATGCCTACGATATTAACCCTACGGTGTAAATCCTACGTAATATACGTAAATATAAATATTACCGAAATAAATATTATGTTAAATGTATTTCTTCGGTATCAAATTATTTATCAGAGTCATAGATAACTTCTGTGGACTACGGTCAAAATTTAGAAATTTTATTATTAATTAAATTAAATTAAAAATTAATAATTTTTAATAATGATAAGATATTACTTAATAATTATAAAATGATTATGAATATTTTTTAGATCTGTTAATTAATTATCAATTAATAATTACTTTAAAATTACTATTGCTTTCAAAACAAAATTACAACCCTAAAATATTTTTCCCGGTAACAAGCCTGATATACACACCCATTCTAAGCAGATGATTTACTTTGATAAACTGAACGAAGATTCATATGGTAAAATGTTCATACCTACAGTGATGATATATACTACAGTATCCACACAGTACCGTCCAAAATTGTATATATAGGTGACCAGGGACGCCACAGTAGATTTGATTACCATTCTGTCATCTCTGGAAGGCGGACAAGCGGTTACACAGTTTCACACTGAGTTCCTGAGTGATCACTTCGGCAAGGCTGCTGATAACATGGCAGATAAAAACATCAATGTACTTCCCATAACAAAAGAAGTGTTATCGGATGGTTAGAGGGAGATTGGTTAAATAATCATATCTGTGTCTTTAGAATTTTCATGTGGTGTAGGAAAATAATTTAAATTAATTTCAACATGCAATTCAAGCATTAATCTACACACACACACACACACATATATATATATAGTTTACTAGCTGAATACCCGTGCTTCGCTACGGGTTACATTCAAATTAAATACAAAGGGGTCAATGTATGCAACTACTTTGTATGTTTAATATCCATTAAACATACTAATTTTAATTAATTCTTTAAAAACTTTCATCTCAATTAGTCTAGAGGTTAAATTTTATCTTTTACCGCATTTCAATTTTTTTCTTTTGTTATGCACGTGACGTAGAATACGAAACCAAGTGATCAGCATTTAATAAATTGAATTCTAAAAATTAATCTTTGAAAATTCACAAAAAATCAGAAAATGAAGATAGATTTGAAAAAGATTTCATTTATAAAGGAATTTTTCTCGTGATTTAAATTTTACGACACTCAGATTATTATTTTAAATGCAAACTTAAAAAATGTTACAAAAGCAGCTTAAAAATTTAATTGAAAAAAAATCTAAGAAGAATTTTTCAAAAATCTTTCTTAGTGCAAGCCTACACTATAAGAAGAATCGCCATGCAAAATTTCAGCCTTTTAGGTCCAGTGGTTTGGTCTGTGCGTTATCTGTCAGTCAGTCAGTCACGGAACTGTTATAGACAACTATCTAACTAATGTTGATAATATTCAGTATAGGACAGTTTGCATGTGGTCAATGGTTTGTTTTCGGTTATAGGTAATGTTTGCTAAAAATACCTCTTGTTTGTCTGTTTATTGTAAAGGTTTTGTCAGGGACATAGGCAGAGTAGAGGAGGAAGACTGGGGATTAAATGTCCCTCACAATTATGGTCTTCCATATATTATCATGCGACCATTTTTGTATTAGACAAAGATGGACCGGTAAGTACCCTCTCCCATTTTCAATTGCCCAATAGATCTTCTATTTTTCTATCCCTAGATTATTGGGTTCCGTGAAAGACAAACGGGTTGACATTTTAATCACAAACATCTTTTGTAATTGTATTCATATTATATATGTATGATATAAAACCCAGCGATACATGTTTCATAAGAGATACATGTATCATGCGATACATTTTTCATGTTTTCGAGAGCCGTACGTACATTTCATTTAAAAAAAGATAACGATAAAATTGTTATGCAAAAGAATTAAAATTCCATTTTCAGTCCTCTATATTAGTAAATGTTTAAATGCGTATAAGCAAAAAAAAAAAAGAACAAAACAAAATTTGTCGCCTGTGTCAGAGCCCGTATCACAGTGTACTTTCTAGACCTGAGGCTATGTTTCTAAATTTCCCCATGAAGGACTTTGTTATGCATTCTTACAACAATAAACTAACAAGTTAAACAGTTTTCATTGAACGCATATTGTTATTATTAATTTAGTAAATGAGATATGCAAAATTCTTGAAGATTTTTGAATTTATATTGGAGATCATTTTGAAATTCAAATCAAAGAGAAATTTTAGTTTATACCAACTATACAGAATATACAATTTTTATTTATATCCCAAATGCTCTTATTCTTAATTATAATAAGTGATATATATATATATATATATATATATATATATATATATATATATATATATATATATATATATATATATATATATGTATATATATATATATATGTATATATATATATATGTATATATATATATATATATGTATATATATATATATATGTATATATATATATATATATATATATATATATATATATATATATATATATATATATATATATATATATATATATATATATATATATATATATTTTCCACTGAAAATGTCCTTGACTACAATTTTAAAATACTCTGGTGTTTTCGGTAGATTTTTAAAATGTTATTATAGCAACCTGCTATGCAAAAGTATGCAAATGTAATGAGAGCAGAAACATACAGATTTTCGTATCCCTCGTTTTCCATTTGATAGCTGGAGAATGATATTAATAAACGTATGGTGAAAAATTTTGGATCTGCTATCAGAATTGGCTTTATTTCATAGTCTCAGTAATAATGTTGATATTAATATAGTATGAACTAGAGTTGTTTTAGATACCGAGAGCCGTACGTACATTTCATTTAAAAAAAGATAACGATAAAATTGTTATGCAAAAGAATTAAAATTCCATTTTCAGTCCTCTATACTTTTACTGGCACTCTAGACTTGTTAAATAGTAAAGCATCCCATAATTTCGATTCTTTCTAAAACATAAACAAACTCTGAACTTTCCCCCTCGAAATCACACAGCCTTGTCTTATCTGACGCAACGAGAGATAAAATATCCTTCTAATTATCGTGTTGAGAGCGATAAAGAGCCAAATTTAGCTCCCCGCACCACTTTCTTCGTCTTTTATCTCAGGTTGGTGTCCGAATTGACCAGCCCCAATCACACGGTCACTAAATCGATAACGAGGGGATAATAAAACGTTACAAATGGGCCCACACAGCGCGGACACACTTGCCACGAGGGGCGACTCACAAACGGAAAGGAGCGTGGAGGATTTTTACCAGGCCTTTTGACTAGCATCGGGACGGGGTCTAGTCTTGGCACGTAGAGAATAAGGAGGCAGATTTTCCTATATTACCTATATAATGTTTAGCAAGGAAAATAGGGTATTAAATAAGTGTGATGCGAGAAGTTTATCTCGCATCAGCCCTAATGCGAGATTAGGGCTGATGCGAGATCAGCTCTAACTAAGATAGGGCTGATCTCGCAATAAGCCCTAATTAAGAATTAATTCTCCTTTTTGCTTTCTTTTTTCAACTAATACTACATAATCATATCTCTGTGTTTATAACTTTCATGTGGCGTAGGAAAAATAATTTACATTAATTTCAACATGCAATTCACAAATGAACCTGCGCACACACACACACACACACACACACACATATATATATATATATATATATATATATATAATTACTGCCGTAACTAGTCATTCATGTGACCTGGGCAAGAATTTGCATTTGGACCCTTAGTTAATTAGGTTTAGGAAAATAATAAAACAAATACAGCATTTTGGGTTCCCCTTCCAAGTGGGCCCTGGGCGGGTGCGCCTGTTGCCTTTGCCTAGTTACGGCACTGTATATATATATATATATATATATATATATATATATATATATATATATATATATATATATATATATATAATTTACAACTAATTACTAACTAATGTTGATGATGTTCAGTATAGGACTGACCCCGAATGCAGATCGGAAGAAAAAAATAAATAAATAATGCAATATCTGAAGATGGATTTATTTTTCATATAATGACGAAATATTTTGGTGAAACATCCAATGCAAACGAGAAAATCCTCATATAGTGTAGCACAAAATATATTTAAATGTTTAAAACCTCAAACATGGCATCCCGTTTGTTTGTTTTTAATTACAAAGGATAAATTTCCGAAGGTAACAGGGAAGTGTGTAAAACAAGTAACATTATTGATTATAAAGCTTAACTGTTGTTTGATAGTCTTGTTTGGGTAGTTTCTAACAGTTTTTTTTTTGTTTTGTGTGTAGATAGACATAATTATTGTTATAAATATTGACTCTGCCTTTTAGTAATAATCACGTACTACATTACCGTAATGTTCATGAAATGCTTAGAAGTAAAAGGCACTGTATGAAATGTAATTAGAAACGCAGATGGATATGAGATGTATAATTCCCCTACTGAAATTTGTACACTAGATCGTCAATGTTGTCCAATACGCAAAGTGATTTACATAAATTCTTTTGGACGGTATACGGGAATTTCTAATTCATAACCTACAAATTTATTCATGTGGTAGACAAAATAATAAAAACACTGACTTGAGATGAACCACAAAAGAAGCATATATGCTAATCTTTGGCGTGACCTGCCATTCCCTGCTTGAATAATTTTACGAAGATTTTTAAATTGACATAATTATTTGTGATTATATAGAGGTGACAGATATCACTATAAAATAAGATACTACAAAGTAAGAAAAATTACGGATGTAGCAAGAGAAATTTATAAAAAATTTAGTTTACATTTGTGCCGGTGATTATGAAAGTGGTCTAAGTCATATATTTTTCGTTTATTTGAAGGTTTGAGTTTGAACATGAACTGAATTCTGTTTAACGATGCAACAACCAACTCAATCTAACGGTTCAATTATTACAATTTTGCAAAGAATGATTCAGATTACGGTAATATAAAAGAATGCAATATGAAATAACTGACAAACTTTTTTTTTTAGATTCTTGACTTAGGTCACTTTCATAATCACCGCCACATTTATAAAAAACTATTGAAACTACGGATGAAAAAGATAATAGCCCGACTGAATTAACCAATACGGCACGGGAGAGTCAAAGACGAATCCTATTCTTTTAACATAAGGAAGCTTTTGAATTAAATAATAATGACTGTGTTCCGTGCCAAACACAGCCTCACGGTCTCTAATTTCGCAAATTTCGTGATTGATGTTAAAAACTCTCGGTATATCGGTATGATTTTAGCCTTTAATTATAAAAAACGGGAGTTCTAAGCATAGATTATTTACGGTTCCATCAAAATCCATCATACTTTTGGAGTTTGAGAAAAATTTATTTTTAGGATTTATGATAATTGCTTCTTTTGAAACGAGCATCAAGAAAAATTGTCACAAGAAGGCGAAACTTCATAAGAAAGTTGGCGATAACATTCCAATTTCCAGCGTGAATAAATTTAGCTTAAGGCCAAAAATACCAGCAGAAATTAATTACATATCAACAAGTTCTACTTAAACAGTAACTACAAACTTAAAGTAACAGCAGGCAACGCTACTGCGAAGAAAATAAAAGGCAAAAGTATTTTAAAAGCTTGCCTTTTCCAAGAACGTGTGCACTGATCGCAATGTTCACTTCGCAAAATATAACGATGAAAATTTTCAATTTTATTCAAAGCTGCAAAATTCGAAGTTTAGAAAAATTCGATTTCTAAAATGAGGTGGGAAGAGTGAAAGGTGAAGAGGAAACATTTTCTAATTCGGTAGAAAAGTTTCCCAGGCAAATTGTTATTCTAGAAATTCCGGCCTTGTGTTAAACACGTCATTCATTACTGATACATAGTCACACAAACTCAAATCAGTGGCGGCTCCAGTCCAGATTTGGTGGTGGGGGCAACGTCGACTCTTAGTGTTATATATATATATACACGAAATAAACGTCCTATCATTTTAAATTTAAACTCATTTTTTATTAGGTCTAGGATTATATAATTTTAAGCTATGAAAAATAAATTGGCCGGAGTTTTTATTTTGGAGGGGTGGTGGTGGAATTGTCCCTACTTCCTCCCCCCCCCCTCTTGGAGCCGCCGTTGATTCAATTCTGTTTCGTGTTGTTTGCATATACAGTTGGTTCTCTGTTTAACGACGCTCTACTTAACGACGATCTCTATTTAAAGACGATATTTCCTGGTCCCGATCCCTCCGACGGAAAAAAATTCTATTTTAAGACGATTTTGTTTCTATTTAACGACGATTTTTTCTTACATGATAAACTTTTTCTTAATAACGATTAATAAACAATTCGGCTGACAGTATAAAAATTAGAAAATTTACAATCTTGGAAGCAATGCAAATGATAACATCAGCATGGAAAGAAGTTTCTTCATCCACAATAAAAAACTGCTTTCGCGTTGCTGGAATTCACAAAGAACTTGTAGTGGAACTTGTACGGATGTAGAAATCAACGAAGATGACATTACCCCTGAAGAATGGAGAACTCTTGTTGAAGATGAGGATGTTTGAATTCAAGATTTCTACAATTGTGATAAATATGTTTTAACAACAGATTTCAGAAATGTAGAACAAATTTATGAAGATATTGTAAACGAAAACACAGTGTCAGACGAAGAAGGTGAAGTTGAAGACACGGAAAACGAGACACTGCCACCGTCTTACACAGATGCAATTTCTGCTCTAGATGTTCTCCGACGCTATATTACATCGAAAATGGAAGGTGACTCATTTAACATTTTAGAAAATCTGGAAAAGAGAATAACGAAAACAAGGCGAATGAAGCAATCAACACTTTTTGAATTTTTTAAAACGTAATTTATTGTATTGTTTGAACTCTTAGTTTTTCAATGTAATTTAAAATAACATTTTGTGAATAAAATAATGATGATAATAAAAATAACATTTTTAAACACATCAATATATTAAGAAATATATTGACAGTCCTAAGCCTGTAAAGTGTGAAGGGAAATGTTATTTTTTCACAAATTCTGTTTAAGGACGATCTCTACTTAAGGACGATTTTTCACGGTCCCTTGAAAGTCGTTAAACAGAGAACCAACTGTATATGAAATAAACATAAGTTTAAAATGAGAGGACGTTTATTTCTTATATATATAATATCAACATATTTCGTATCTATGTTGTCAATATCCGTCCGTGTAAGAAATAAACGGTTCGTGTCTATGTTGAATAAACCCCGACATACATAAAAAAAATACTAAATCAATCCTTTGTTGTTTTTTTTTTGGAGGGGGGGGGGAGACCTCCGAAGTTAGAATTCGGTTGTATGTGAACATCAATTTAGATTCATCATAATGACCAAGGGTTATAATTCCAAAATTCAATTTAAATTTCTGAAATTCAACCAATCGCCGGAGAAAACTGCGCGGGCAAGAACGCATTTCCTCCACAAGTGGACAGCCCCTAACTTGGTATGTTTCCTCTCCAATAAAATTCATCAAATAAATAGTCGTCTCTCTCTCCGATAACTTGCTTAGATAGCCAAACAGTGTCATAAAGGGTACACATCAAAATATCGTTTAGATGCAAATGGATGCGATGCCGAGAGTAGAGGGGGAAAATAAAAAATAATAATAATAAAAAAATGCGCAGAAAGATAAAAGCGATTGCCCCATTTTCGATGCGTAAGAGACAATTTGCCATTTAATCACCTTTTCAATTTCAGCATTTTGCGTCGGCGTACAACTGTCTTCTCTCCGAACTAATAAAATTATGTCCAGAGGCATTATGGGTGGTCACGATTTGAAAATAAAAAGCCTCGCCCGATATTACGAGGAGCTCCTTGTTGGCTAATGCAGGCCGAAAATACCCATTATGTTGTTACTCTGTAGGCATCAACGTTCCCAGTAGGCATCGTAGTTTACGATATTTTTAATTATGACAAATTTAATGGCTATGATCATGCAGTACCATCAGACTGTTTTCTGTCGACTATCTCGTAACTAAATCCCAGGGCGATTATGACAAGTACAAGAGAGTGAAGTGAGCCAAATGGTTTTGAGGAATGTGACGTTAAATTTACGATTAAATGCTAGAAAATTTGTAATTATGTTACAAATACTTTGCGTTTTTCTGGCGTCATGTACTGGTCGAAATATTTTCTCTCAATAAGCTCACATTCTGGTCGAGTACTGAAATTAAACATTGGTAGGAAGTCGAAAAATGTTATTATGTATTCTTGAAACAATACATTGCCATTAATCGAAATATTGATTAAAACCTCTAGGTTGTTATTTTGCAAATAACAGATTTTGGGTTTTATACAACTACTAGCTGAATACCCGTGCTTCGCTATGGAGTACATTCAAATTAAATACAACGGTCAATGTATGCAATTAATGCCCAAAACATGTATTTATAAAAAAATCGAAACGGATATTTTTATAGACAAAATAATTTAAAAGAAAATATTAAAATTAAATCTAATGGAACATACTAAAGAATATAGTGCAGTTAATATAGTACAGTTTGAGGAACATTTCTTTCACTGTATTTTAATATTTTTTTGGATAAAGTGGAATCGTCAGCTGTATTAACGCGAGAAAAAACATTTTTTCTGTCAGTTTATTTCGTTGTTATGCACGGGACGCAAAATTAGTTTCAAGTATCAAAAAAAAAAAAGGAAAAAAAAAAGAAAAGAAATCACGTGATCAGCATTTAAAAAATTAAATTCCAAAATTTAATCTTTAAAAATTCACCAAAAATCAGAAAATGGAGGTAAAGATTCGAAAAAGATTTCATTTTAAAGCAATTTTTATGATCTTTCTTGTGATGTAAATTTTATAACCTTAAAATTATTATTTTAAATGCAAACTTAAAAAAATGTTACAAAACAGCTTAAAAATTTAATTTTAAAAAAATCTAAGAAGAATTTTTCAAAAATCTTTCTCAGTGTACCCTTACACTATAAGAAAAATAGCCATGCAAAATTTCAGCCCTTTAGATCCAGCGGTTTGGTCTGTGCGTTATCTGTCAGTCAGTGAATCGGTCAATCAGTCAGTCAGTTACGGAACTGTTTTATATATATAGACTAAAAAATGTAGTCTTTTTAAATGATATATACGAGTACACCCATTTCTCAGCTATTCACTCAAGTGCTTTGGATTTTATTCATAGGATACATAAAGGGTGTCCCAATTAAAGCGCCGGATTTAGTTTTTGAATTAAACATATTATATCCGCGGCTTGGTTCTAAAAGGGCCAATGTCAAAATTGTTAGTTTCGAGAAAAAGGCATTCAAAAATATTGAACATTTTCTGAATGTTATATCTTTCTTATACTACGCGTCACATTATTATTTTTAACGTAGAATTACGTTCCTCCATAACGGTCCTCCGGAAAGCAAACTTTCAGATGCCCTGCGCCGCGAGTTATAATTTTGGCAGCGCTCCAAATCCAGTCTGTATTGCTTGGGCAAGCAGTAAACAGTTAAACAGAAAAGTAATGGAGTGAAATGAGTCAAAATTTTGACTGGCAGACACACAGACACAAATATATATATATATATATATATATATATATATATATATATATATATATATATATATATATATATATATATATATATATATATATATATATATATATATATATATATGTGATAATATTATTAATAACCTTTAATCGTCTTTTCTGAACTTTCTCTCTCATCTGGTAACACCTTTCCGACGCCTTGGTGAGATGTTTCGCCTTTCCATATACTAACTTTCTCCGCCAATTCTGGCAACCTCTCTTACCTAATTCTATTTTCGCGCGCTACGATTTAGACGCTGGGCTGACTCGAAGTGAATAAGATGTATGGATACGTTCGTAAAATAAATCCCTTTGTTCCTGAAGCTGACTTTATTATTTTCCGGCCATGATGTTTGCAGTATTTTGAGGAGATGACCATTCCGGACATTTCATATATATATATATATATATATATATATATATATATACATATATACATAACACATACATGCATATGTACATACAAAAGAGGTAAGCAACGATAAGTAATCCTACGTTAATAACCCGCGGTAGTTTCGTTAGAAGACACTACCTGAAACTTATTTTTTACTTGTTCATTGTTAGTGAAAAAATATTATTTTTATCATATAAAATTTTTTTATATGTTGCTATTTATATAAAACATATGCCTTTGGACCTTTTTGGATCTAAAGTTACTGCATCTTAAATGACATTGACTGATATTATAATGGAAATATAGTCCTTTCTGTTTGTAATTTGACATTGGCCTTTTTAGAATTAAAGATTTACTAAAATGGAAACTTTTAGTAAAAATAACTCAAAATCGGAAAAAATTGATATTGGCCTTTTTAGAACCAAGCCACCGATTTATGTGGAAAGTGATAATATTTTTATTTCATTGCAAAGCACAAATGTTCCAATTATGTTTGGAATAAAATGTCAGACAAAAGCGCACCACGGCTCTCATTGCAAACTCTTGCTCTTTTGATGAAATTTAAGATAACGTCGTTGCATAACGCCGGATTTAAATTTCGCGCCATTTTTTTTATCAAGTTAACAAAATCGTGTTATTTGACACCATGAGTCTTCTTTCTATGGGGTTTTTTGAAGTCACATGCCAATAAGCCACAAACAATTACCGAGCTTAAGGCGGAGATCCAACGTGTTATTGCCACAATCGAACCACAGTTATGAAATCTACGTTATCTTAAATTTTCTCAAAAGAGCAAGAGTTTGCATTGAGAGCCGTGCTGTGCATTTGTCTGACATTTTATTCCATACATAACATTTGTGCTTTGTAATTGTAAACCGGATTACCGTGACTCGAATGTATAAGTAATTCGTAATATTAATGTAGACACGGATAAATGTTCTATTTATATCTCGTTTAATATAAGATATATACAATAATAATAATAATGTACATGAGTTTGTTCCGAAGAACTCTGGTAACATTTTAAGAGAGCGGGGTTCATAATTTCAGTTCAATCGAGACTTCACGTCTGCTCGATTTCCTGCGCTCTCTCCGTACGTCAATATCTAATCAAGGTCCAGTCTGTAATGCCTTGTCTAATAGTCTTTCGTTCATTTGTACCTTTTTCTCCGTAAAGTTCTAGAGACATCTCGAAAGTTCCATCGCCTGATGTGTGATACCAGAACCCTCACAGCTTTTCGTCACACCTGGCCATTTCCGATGTCTGCAGTTCCTTTTGTCAGCTCGGTTCCCCGAAGACTTGCATCCCCTCTTTTTGCGCTGATGGTCTTTTCCTAACGAGTTCTAATGATCTATCGATCTTCTTTGAGAATGACCCTTTTTCCACATAGGGAAGTGGGCACCGCACCATTGTATGTTTAACGGTTTGTCCGATTCATTTAAAAAATGGTCACATCTGTACCGCCTTTTTTAAATTAAGGATGAGCCTAGCTCCACCATATTGTGCGAGCCTGACAGTAATGAAATAAAAATACTATCACTTTTCAAATAAATAATGTGTTTAATTCAAAAACTAAATCCGGCGCTCTTATTGTGATACCCTCAATATTGAATAAATTTGCATTTCTAACGGTGGCGAAATTTATACCCGTCTTCTGTAAACTGAAACGGGAAGTATATGTGAATCTCCCAAAATGTGGTACAAAATGTTGAAATTGTGATTCGCCTGAACTATTTCAGCTCACGCTATTTACTAAAGTTTTAGTCGTAATTTGAAGGGGAATATCATGTTGTTAAGAAAAATAAAAAAAGCGAGGAAGCTGCCATCCTAAGGCTTGAACTTTATCCGTTATCCCGTATGAGACGATGATGCTGAAAGAGCTCATTTAGGAATGTACGCTTGCGTAATTAAATATGTCGGAGAACAATCTTTGTCGTGACAGTATATATATTTATGGTGAGAGACGCGAGATGCCGACCATCTTCGGTGAAACGCCTGTGCAATAATTGCGACTGCCAGGTCTCACCCCAATTCATCACCCACGACAAAGTTCAGGGTTCAGCCCCAACTGGCATCCGTTATGGAGCTGGAGATATCTTCTTTCGGGCTGTAACACCCGGGGAAACAAAATGGAATTGTGGTGTGTAATAGAGGGGTAGAGGGGAGAGTTACTCCCTCTCCGCTCATATGTGTAAGTTAATATAAAAAAGGCACAAATTAATTCTATTGGTCTCAGTACCAGTACATTCGTGAAGAAATGAAACTCTATAGACCGAATACAAATTTATTA
Organism: Dolomedes plantarius; assembly: GCA_907164885.2. Taxonomy (NCBI): domain Eukaryota; kingdom Metazoa; phylum Arthropoda; class Arachnida; order Araneae; family Dolomedidae; genus Dolomedes; species Dolomedes plantarius. The sequence goes on along the minus strand of OU015493.1, from coordinate 118,973,438 downwards.
TTCGACATCAGGACCAAGACTGTTAATAAGTCAAATAATTCATTTGTGTCCTATATATTCCTAAAACGGAGGTTCTTTTCGTGAGGCAATCGACTTACAATACCGCGTAAACCTGCCGGCTACTTCATAATGGGAGTATCATTCATAAGAGCCAGCATTGCTCTCAATGAGGGGACAACACGGAAACGATAAATGTTCACCATTAAACCACTTGGGAGGCTAGATATATATATAATAATAATAATAACACCCCACCAGTTTTAATTCTATTCCATTAGTTTTATACCTATAATATTGTCTTTCCCCTTATGTAACTACTTTCGTTTTCTGTCTGACGCTTAGCTGTCGCGGGGCATCATTTTTTTCTTTCTTTTTTTCTTTTTTTTTAGCGTTTAAGTCGAACTGCGCACACTAAGCGTTTGGATAAGGAGTCGCCAGGACGCTAAATATTCTCCCCTGTCTTCTTTATAAAATATAACTAGCTTTAATCTTTATACATCTTATCTACGTTAAGCAACGAAATATCAATAATGTGCTACAGTTAATAAATTTATTAATCCCACGACTGCACTACTTGATCGACATTTATGCCGCTCAATCCGACTACAACTTTTCAATCCAAGATGCCATCGACAGCCGTAAATGCCCATTTTTCTGTTTCCGAATATCGTTATAGTGTCTGCAAGAGAAATTCCTTATATATATGCAGGGTGAATCTGAAAAAGTGGGCAAAACTTTATGGGGTGATAGAACGCAGCTATACGAGCAATATTTGTATTGGAATGTATGGTCGGAACGCAAGCAGTGAGAAGTTACAGTACACGGATGGATTGGTCGAGGTGGTCCCATAGCTTGGCCACCGAGATCGCCAGATCTCTCGTGTTTGGACTTTTTCCTGTGGGGCCATATGAAAAGCCTAATCTACGAGTGCCCCATAGAAACCAATATGGAACTAGTCGCCAGGATCGCCGTTGTTGCCGGCGATATTCGGGAAATGCCTGGTGTCTTCGTAAATGTGCGTCAGTCCCTATCCTGCAGGTGCGAAGCCTGCATTACAGCAATTCTGCAATTTCTTTGAGCATGTACATCAATTACATTCCTGTTAATAAAATGTTTTCTGAAGTATCCCCCTCTTATTCTTGTGTTAATTCTTTAAGTATGACAGTGGAAAACTACTTTTTAACTTCTCACCGCTTGCGTTCCGACTATACATTCTATGACGAATATTGCTCGTATAGATGCGTTCTATCACCCCGTAAAGTTCTGCCCACTTTTTCAGATTCTCCCTATATATATATATATATATATATATATATATATATAGTTATAGTTATAGTTGTAGTTATGTATTCGAAAATTTTAGAGCGGAGTAGAAAACTAGATAATAAAAATCCAAATGTTTCTTCCCTACAATTCTCAGTCGATTTGAAATATTTACAATGTCTGATGATTATTAATCTGATCGCAGCAACATCTTATGAGTTAGGTGGAGACGTATTTATTATTCGACATCAGGACCAAGACTGTTAATAAGTCAAATAATTCATTTGTGTGTGTATATATATATCCCTAAAGCGGAGGTACTTTTCGTAAGGCAATCGACTTGATGGAATAAGTGTAATAAGTGAATAAGTGAATGGAATAAGTGAATAATTCCATAAATATCGTGAGGATATTTGATGGAATATATCCACCTGCAATTAGTTCTTCACAGAAATTATAGTCACCAACGAATGGGGGAAAAAGTATATGTACGACCATCTGGGGCAGATAACACGCCTATATGCAGTCTCCGCGCCACGCAAAATCCAGTTCCTTCAGGGGGTGCATTACGGTATTTTCTAGGTGGGAGGTCCCCTGTGACGAGGTCTACGTCGCGGGACCCACTTCTATATATCAAGAGGTCGCCGACTTTCTCCTCAGACCGACAGTAGGGTCGCAAATCGTTTGCGGAAATCTGATAGGCTTTCGCACCTATCTGCGGAGAACTTGGTGGCACTTGTAAATTTCAATGGTGTCACGTTTGCGCGACTTGTGTACTTAACGAGCCCCACTTTCCGCGTGATAAGAGATAACTAAAAATTGGCTTGGTTCGCTCTCAGTTCGAGGGTAGCTTATGAGGAGAAGTGATTGCTAGAATGAGGACCTCCAAGGATGGATATGTTTATAGTACTGAGATCAGATCATGTAACTGGTGGCACAGGAGTTTCATTTCTGAGAGACCATCTGCTAGCGAGTTTCCTTATCCCTTTATCTTATAAATATAACGTATCGTGATGTTTAAATTGGGGTCGGAATCTGATAACAGTAGACATCACTTGAATTTCTTGCAACCAGACTTAGTCTCGGAGTAAAGTTGGTACTGGAGAGAAAATAATTACAAGATAAAAAGATACTTTTTATATACCACGTTTTTAAATTTTCTGTTGAATCATAGAAACTTGACAATTCTATGCATTAATAAATATTTAAAAAAAATTTTTTTGATGAATTATCCCATCAACTTGAGAGAAAATGATCAAATGCGTAATAAAGAGAGCAATTATAAGAAATTTTCAAACAACAAAATTAACTGAAAATGAACTCAATTACGCTTAAAGATGGCTAAAAGTATTAAAAGAATGCATTGTCATCGTGTTCTGAGCTATTCTAACAGTTTCAAATGTCTAGCTAGTCGGGAAGTTAGTTAAAAATCGATTGCAAGATTTGTACTGGACAAACACTCAAACAAGAAAGCGAGTCATAAAAACATGGTAAAAATAATAAGCACCATTGGTAAGATACGTAAATTTCGAAAAAAAAATACCGAAATTTCACCAAAAAAAAAAAAAAATACAGTACATAAAATTTTGCATTTATTCGCAAAAAAAAATATATATATATATATAAATTTAAAAATTTCACATTTATTTAAAAAATTGCAATTTTACTTACTTGGTTAGGTAAGTATCAAAATTTCTTAGTTAAAAGCTAACATTGTAATAGTCACCACATTATGTTCCTTAAGTCTTTGCCTTCTGTCATTAATTACTATGCTGTACAGCTGCCTTTGCAAAGTTAAGGTAGCAACAGTTCGTTTGATTTAAAATCAGTATAACATCAACAGGAGTCTCTTGGTTAAATACTGTAAATACCTGAAATACCCTTGACTTTGGTGCCCAAGAAACGTTCTTAAATCTACTAAACTCTTCCACAAAACTTGATGGTTGATTTTTACAGTAAAATATTTAATTTCGACTCCGGTACGGACAAACTGTCAGGGTGAAATTCGGAGCGAAGGAGAGTGAGATCTCTCAATTAAAGACCGCGGATGTTCTTAGTTAAGCAATTATGTTCATAAATTATTACTATTATTACCTAATTTCATTTAAAAAAGCCGTTTATCACCGAGTTTTCGCCGAATAGTAATAAAAAAATAATTATCAGTCTTATTCGCTCATATCGGCAAATTTCGCCTTTATTCGCATCTATTTCGTAAATACGAAAATTACGTATCCCTAACCATTGGCCAACGAGTTGTTAGATATTTATTTCTTCATTAGATCTCAATATTACAAAGACAATAACTGTGTGTTTTAAACTTATAAATTTAGCGAAGCATGGGTTTTTCGCCTTTTTAAAAAATTTTCTTCACAATAGATTTTTTTTCTTTTTTAAGCGTTTGACGTAAAACTAGGAGAATAAAGCAAGTCGACTTCCAGTTACGCAAAATATACCAATACATTTTAAAAACAAAGCAAAACTTTTTTTGATTTTTTTTTTCATGGTTATTACTCTTTTACAAAGAACATTTAAATAAGAAGACAATGTATGCAATATTCTTTTCAATTTTTTGTTTGTTTTATATTTCAAACATTCAAATTTCAACAAAATGATATATATAAAGAGAACAAATATAAGTGAGCAAATACGAGATTTAAAAAAAAAAAAAGATGCAATATAAATTACAGCTAAACGTCCCAAAATTTGGGATTTCAACAATCGGTTTACAAAGAAAAAAAAAAATTGTTTCAGAATTAACTCTAATGTTAGAATTTCAAAACGTAAGGGTAGTCAATGAGCTTTTTTAAAGAGAAAACTGATATATTTATGTAGAAATACTGAGTGCTTTTTTTTATATCCATGCTTTTGACAGCCTCATAATTTTCAGGCAAATATTTTCAAGTTATAACACTTCCTCATTTTTTCCTTCTCTTGATAAAAACGGCCGCATACTTAAAGAAGTTTGCCAGATTTTCGCCCCTTTCTCTCCCCTCTGTTTTCTTCTTCTTTTTTCTTCTGAGTTCTTAAATTTTTTTCCCACACATTCTTCTCGAATTGATCAAGTGGTTATGGAAAAATACACGGTTCTTTTAAAATTTACAATAAGTATATAATGTACTTTTTATTGAAGATTTAAAGAAGCTGTGTGGTCTTGTTTATGACCTTCCCAAATTTTACGTAAGAGATGTTCAAATTATTATTCATTGGAATAATTATGTAGCTTTCAGATATTGTACCAAGAACAACTTTTTGAGCTACATTACACAGTACATATAAAGTCTTTATACTAGAATAGCACAGTGTGGAGAAGAAGCGGAACAGCCATTTTTTTACCATTTTTTTAAAGCTTAAATCAGCCTATTTAAGTGTGTCCATTCCACGTTGTTTTTCTGCAAAAGAAGTAAACAAAGTGTTTCTTTTTTTTTTTGGTAAGATGAAATCAGTTTTTATATTACAGTAACAAACAGCATAAAGCATAACTCGTGTAATGTTTTATGCTGTTGAGACTTTAATGATATGTAACGTGAAAATATTCTCGCAGCAACATTTTTGGAAACATTGTATTTTTAAATACAGTGAAACTTCCCTGTGGCGACCAGTATTGGTTCCGACAAAAAGTGATCGTTTTGAGGGGGGAGGGGCTGTCATAAAGAGGTTTCTTCCATAACTTTGGATCTATGGAGTCTTTAATTGTTCTGAAGAAAATATGGTCGTTTAGAAGAGTGGTCGGCTTTGTTGGATTCATTTGTTGGATTTTAATTAATAGTCAGTCAATTAACATTTTTCGAACAAATAGAATTATTGAAAATAAATTTTCCATCATGAATTGCTCAAAAATTGTGAGGATTTCATTTTCAATAACAGTGAAGTGAATATATAATTTTTGGATAACAAACTTGAAAGAAATGTTGTGTTTTATAACTTCCGTTTAACAAATACACCTATGAGAATGCAATGTAAATTAAACAATTATAATAATAACAATAATATGAAATGCAAATGGGGAAAACAGCAATAGTTTTAGTTTATTTTTAAGAACTTATGCTTGTAAGTACATATTTGAAAATTTTATATTATCAGATTGATTTCTTTGAGAGTTCCCTCTTATATGGGTGATAAATAAATTCATAAAGGCAAAATGTTAATTTGCTAAAAAATAAAATTTGAGAAATTTAAAGTTGATGATTGCGTATAAATAAAGACAGTTTTCAACATTGCATATAAATGCAGTTTACTACCTTCTGTTGCATTCATTAAACTCTCCCTCCCACCCGCTCTGCCTCAGAAACGAATTTTAGTTGAAATACCAATTGTTCTTTCTTACAGCAAACAATAAAGAACAATTTTCTATGGGAAGGTTTTGACATGAGTCATAGATTTCGTATAGATTTAACTTTATTTTCCCTTTAAATCACATTTATAAAACTGCAGTTGTTAATTATCTGTTGTAAGATATTCGAAAATTTCAATAATTAGTGCAGATCATATTGTATTTGAAATTTAAATAATTACAAATTAAATCCCTACATTTTAGATTCACATATTGTCGGAAGATGACGCCACTGTACTATATTCCAGCGATGAGTGACATTTTCCATCCCGCGGTAGATTCTTTAAAGAAAAACGGAATGGAACGGGGACCTCTCCATTTCTCATTAGCCTGATGATTCCATTGTAAGCTGAAGCTCGAGTTTTGCGGATTTAGCTCTAACGTATTTGATTATTAGCTAGTCTTTCCACAAAAAAATGAATAGAAATATTGTCTTACTCAAGTCTTTTGTCTTTCAACGAGTAGAGTATCTTATTTTTCTTCTTGCCATTTTTCATTTATATAGCGCAATAATAATTCTAACAATTTACAGTCTTACATAGCGTATCGTTTTATTTTTTTTGAGTGTGAAATATTTTCAAGACTCCTCGGAGACTAGTGATGTTCAAGGTTCGTCCTCTTTCAGGGATGTCCTGCGCCCCTAAACCCGCGAATGAAGTAGCCTGGTTTCATTTAGAAATTTCTTGTACGATTCTTCTACACGTGGATATATAAGTCGAAATTCAACGATGTGTTTTCTCGAAGTTTTCGGTATATTCTCGATTACTTTGTTATGGAGACATTTAGGGTTAAATCAAAGGAGATAACTGCTTAATATTCGTCATAACATTGACAATAACATTACCATAACAGCATGATAGAGTAATAACACATATACTGTACCAACTGCTGGAAGTGTAAGCTAAAATCAGTTTTTTCTTTACATAACTGGACCGGAGTATTGAATTTTCCTCCTTTGCAAACCTCTAATGTAGCAACAATGTTCAAAAGTTTGCCATTGAAAAATCTTTAAAAATGTGGTGTTGGAGACCTTCATATGAGCCGCTCAATTGCCAAATCGGTTAAGTCCATAAAACAAACAGTGTAGAAAAGTGATTAAAATATTACATTGTTTTTGAAAATTCCTCTAAAAATATAAATTCAAATAAACTTTAAAAAATGTATTATTGCAGATGTAGTATCTACTGACATATAAAATCTATACTATATCCTTGGAGTAATCGTTATTATTATCACAATTTTTTCACGACTAAGGGACTTAACCAATTTGGCAAGTGAAAACAAGTAATAACAACCAATTCAGTCTGCAATTTTTTTTTTTTTTTTTTTTTTTTTTTTTTTTTTTTTTTTTTTTTTTTTACCACAGAAAAAAAAAATTTAAATAATTGTTAAATAATTCACAAGTACTTACTTCTGCAGCAGTTAGGCTGTAACTGCCTAATTTATTTTACTTTTTTTTGTGACGAAACAACACTAAACGATTTACTGTTATCTTCAGCTACTTGCTTCTACGTTAGAACTACATTATTGCAGAGATTTACATTAGAGCATGGACTTAAATTGATTGGCTTCTGAAAAAAGTTCCTCATTATTCGATGGCCAAAAATTGTTTTTGTCATTGAGTGGTGTTAATATTTATTATTTTGGAAATTTAATATGAATGTAAAAAGTTAGGAGTCAATCAAGTGCTTTGAAACTAAAATTTCAAAAATTTCAGAAAGTGGACGTAAGGCTGCTGTGTACTAACCCTATTGGATTCGCTCACCTTAATGCTAACCTATGGAGAAAATTTATCTAGTATTTACAGCTACATAAATGCTGATAATCCAACAAGAATGGTATTTTTAGATAGCCTGAACTTTCCAGCACATTGCAACAGGATTCATTTTATAAATTTCGTCCACCAAAGGAATTTATGAGCATTCAAAACACACTATATCAGATATTTCCCCCGAATAATTTATATTTTAAAATATTATTTGCATTTTTTATAAAAAAGGAAAAATGTCCCGAGGTGTAAAATTTGTTTCTCTATAACGGAGTTAAGTTTTTTTTGTTTTTTTTTAACTTTCAATCCAAGTCGACAATCCCTGGCAATGACAATACATTTACCGTTTGTCTGTAATTTCAAAGTTCTTTGTTTATTCTGAAGTATAATCAGTAGTATAATTAAGTTTATTTATGTTAGGCAGCCTGCAGTTTTAGGAAGAGGTTTTAATTTCAAGACAGCTGCTGACTGGGAGTGGCCAGATTTTGTTTTTAAAGGGTGTGGAATAGCAAAGCATATCATGTGTCTCAGAATCATTAAAATATTTCCTATCTTTTGCGAGGGCAGTTTTATTTTACATTCAAGGCAGGATCCATTTTCAGACAAAACTGAATGTCTCAACCTCCTGCGTAAACTGTGGTTATTGAAATTTGTGGTGTCTACAGCTTTTAAAATCGTATCTGGGTTTTAAAACTATCAATAAATGGCATGATTGGCAACAATAAATCACTCATCTCCTCTAATTCATCTAGTCCTTTTCTGGTATTTAAGGGGACAGTGGACCTTCAAACCTAACTTTTTTTTTGTTTTGAATTGGATTTGCTTGAAATTTAAATATGTGATTAGTACCATAGATATGTAATAGTGGTTAAAATTTAAAGATGAAATATTAATAATTTAGGAATTATGAAGTATTAATTATATCAAAAATTAGCGTAATTAAAAATGTTCCATGCGCATTTCTTTTGCATATTATATAGTAATTTTTATTTACAGGATACCTTATAGAACTAACGAGGAAACTTATTGCTTATTTTAAGCATTCATTAAAAATATAAAGAGAAAAAAATAATAATAGTGAAAACACCCTTTTTATTAAGCAAAATACCTATAAATCATCTTTTCAAGTACAAAATTTAGAAATTCTGAGCTACGAAGCATAATTTTTTTCAATAAGATTTATTTGATATACAGATAAGTATATAAAACTTAAATTTCAAAGCAATGCGATAATTAGAAATGCGCCTGGAGCAGTTTGAATATTCATATGACATGAAAAAATTTTTTTTGAGAAAAATACATTTAAAGTTATTGCTGTTAGTAACCACATAATAAATAAATTAAATACAAATGCCTATATCTAGGAAAGTAATCACAGAAATTAAAAATTCTTTTTGCAACACATTCCTACTCGTCCGTAGTTTCAGAATTCAATAAAATAAAAAAAAATCGAATTTTTGGACAAATTTCACAATTTTGAAAGTCCACTGTCCCCTTAACGGAAAGGTGCTGATACAGCTAGTGTAGGTCTGCTCTACGCTACCAGCGTGCATTCTTCGCTGTGATGGATACAATATACGCAAGGATATTTTCATTCATATAATGTGTATCCAGTTGAAGGAATCATTTATCATTTCTCTGAACGTATTTTTATTCGGAGCTCTTTGAGAGCCGGTCTTTTTTAAGAAAGTGTGGCATAAAAAAATGATTCGCTCACTGCTTATTAATATTGTTCCACCTCAACACAAAGTCGGCAAAACGTAAGAAAATTATACAACTTTGGAAGATCGGCTGGCAAAATGCTACAAAAGAACACTAAAGCGATTCATCTGTAATTTTGATTCACGTGTAGTTCCTCTTTTCATTGACGTAAAAGATATTTAACTTCTCGAAATGCTTTCTTTGTTGTTAATTTATTTCCCATTGAAAGCTGCTGTTCTTATAACTTTTATAGCACAATTTAATATATAAATGCGAGGAATTGCAAGCATGATTGTGTACCTCTATCATTAGTAAACGTTTGATTGAATATTTATGGCAGTCATTCTTAAGGGAAAAGTTAAAGAAAAAGAAAAATTCCTGGTCCGAATTCAGGGGCTCAGAGATCGTATCAGTGTCTCCTGTCTAAAGAGATGACATAAAAATTAAACAATGTTTCTGGTGTAATAAGGGTTTAATTGATATAAACATTGCTATAATAAATAAAAATTGCAAGGAGATTATAAATAAAAAATGCCGTTCTACATTGCTTTAGCCAGTAATAACGCCACGAACGCAAAAGGGAAAACCAAAGTCAATGAGGTAAAATCTGTTCGTTTTTAACTGCATTATGATAAAATATTAAAAAGCTTAATATTTATGCTATTTTCTGTTGATTCGTAATACTGCTGTTTCTTAACAAAATAGTCAAAGAATTTGCATAAATAACAATAAAAAATTATATTGGGAATACGCATCAACAAGTTTTAGTGATGAAATAAAGGGGGGTTGTCTCCTTATTCTTCTGTGTGCTGATTTTTTTTTTCATTCAAGCAGATTATTATGCTCAATGATTTTGCTATAACAGAACATATTAGCACTTACCAAACAAACACCTGTTAATAGTCCCCCCCCCCCAAGCCCTTATTCGCCAATAGCCCAATAATCAGCTCTTCATCATCAAATTTTTGCAAAATTAATTTGTACCGACTCGTTATAGCTACTCGACAACAAAACAGACTCGGTTTTACTTATATCGGGAGAATGTGTGCTGTTAATCGCAAGGCTCTGCAACTTCTAAATAGATATGTGATTGATATCAAAAATATGATTGGTAGGATCAGGCAATCAAAATTCATTCATTATTTCTTTCTCTACTTGTACTATTAGAACTATTAAACTTGCTGTTTGTTGTTTGTCTGTGAGGGGCACTTGTGTGGCATTTCCCCTCCTCATGGCCCAGGAAATTTATTAACCTCGGCTTGAAACAGAGTAAGCCCATCGGCGGACTGCGAAGATGAAATAGTTTTCCCCTGCCGAGGGGTGGCTTACAAAAGGGTCAGCTTTTCGACTTGCAGGAGAGGAGCGACTTACAATAGCGAGGCGCCCCGATGTCTAGAGCGAAGACGCTATAACATCTTAATGACCCAACGTGCGATGACGATATAAAGAACAAGCATCGTTTTGCACACGGGCCAGGGGCCAAGGGCCTATCAGAGCCCAGATTCAAGGAGTGGGGATGTTAGAGATCCCGCCAGGGAAAAAAGTTTTAAAAAGCGGATGCAGGAGATTTTTACAGGAGACGAGAGATTAGAAGCCAGAGTTTAGGAGTGATAGCTGATCTCCTAGCTCCATTCAATTTGAGTGACTTTGCTATTTTTTTGGAGGCTCAGCCCTCTGCGTGAAGAAGACCTTTTTCTCGCTGAGAAGGGTCGTTTGGAGATCAAAGCTTGATCTTCCCTATTTTCGAAGCAGCTAGCTTCTTTGGTGAGAGTGTGGGACGAGCCGTCCACTACTCTGTGATAATTAGACCAAATTGCGTTTGGAGTTCGAGTTCACCTCATTCCAGCCGGTTCCGACGAGTGGAATCCGTTCCTAGCAACTGAGACTTCTGCAATTAGAGCTTTATTGCCTGAAGGCCCGATCTACGATCCGTAGCGACAGAGCATCCAGCCAGCTGAACGGACAATCTTTAACGTGCGTCGCAGACTTCAACGGACATTACTAGTGTAAATTGATGTTCCATAACACGACCTAATCGTGAAGTATTTTAATTCAGAATCCCTAATAAATGGATATCAGTGTAACAAGACTCGAGGGAAAGTTTTTTTTATATTAAGCTTTGTTTAGTCTTTTTATTTATTTTCCCCTTTTTATTTTTAAGTTTTATACGCTTAATTTTTTCTTTATATATATATATATATATATATATTTTTAAATTATCACGTATTGGTGTGAAACACAGAAGTGCTTCTCGAGAATCTTTAAAAAAATGGCGATACAGTTTATTCAGTTGCATTAAAAAAAAGAGACGATTTTGCCCACTTTTTGCAAAGGAATATGTTGATAAGAGGACCACATGGGGTTTCCCCATATGGTTGTACCCGGATGTGAGAGGGTCAGAGAAGATCTTGGACATGCTTGAGGCGAGTAACAGCACAGATGAGATACTTAAAAGTACCACGTGGAATGGACTAAAAAAAAGATTATAAAAGGGCAGCACAGAAAAAATACGGGGACTTTTCCTGATTCCTGGTTGTCTGGCTGACGGAAGCTCTAGCTGGATGTCTCTGCATTGATCAATACTACCGGTTGTTCGGAGTTGACGAGAATTTTCGAAGAACGCCATTATGATGAAGATTGTTGAACAAAGACCCTGGACCTGGAGGATTGTCCCTCCCGAAGCTCTAAGATGATGGAATATGGAAGTGGTCTCGAGGCTTCTAAGCTATCCGATAAGATAAGTTTTTTTTTTGCCATGGCTTAATTTAATTTAATATTTTTTAAAGTTTTTTTTGGTCAGTCAATCTAAATTTTTTTCTTTTTTTTTATTGTGACCATTTTTTTTTCTTTGTGTTGTTCAAAGTGATAATTATTAATTTTATTATGAGGGATATAATTTAATGTTTTATGTTTGCAAGTAGAACGAGGGCTATTACTAATATGTATGTGTATATTGATGTTTAAGGGAGTTATGGCAATGAGATAAGATTTCTCTAAATTCTATTGTTTAACTTAAGGTGATTAGATGTTATTAATTTGTGTTAATAGTAATGAATAAAAATTTTGGTTTGTTTCCCTCAGTTAAAATTGTGTCTGTCATGTTTTGTGAATAATCATTTGTGAATTTCTGTTAGCCACAGAATCTAGGTTATTGTTTTAGTTAAGAGATTAATAACACAACGCAATACTAACCACTATACGTTTTAAATATAAGGAATATGAGGAATAAGTTTAAATTAATTATTACTGTTTTGTTTGGATTAAATAAATAATAATTAAAAGAAGTAATAAAAAGTTTAGATACAACACCGTATAAGTGAACCAACACCGTCCCCTGGTGCCACCTCAGTTTTGACGGAGCACCCCAGAGGTGACGTCTGGAGGGATCTTACCGTCTCTCACCCTCTCTGACCTCATAGAAGGACTTTTCGGTCTACGGACTTAACGTGCCCATATCTGGCCTAGACACAAAGGTATTTAATGGCGTTCATCGAGATGCGAACAAAGCCCCCTCCCCGGTTCCAAGCCAACGCGCTGCCACTGGGCTAGCTTGAACTCCGAACTAATAAACCCAAAAATTTCTTCATTTCTTGAGTCATAATTTCCGTCATTTTACTTTGCATTTGATGATCTTTTAAAACTGTTACCTATTTCATAATATCTGTTCGATTCTCTAACCGTATATATAGAAAGAAACATCTTCTCTGATAAATAAATTTACAATATCTGCTGAGCGTTCTTGAGATTTTGGCCAGACCTATTGACCGGTAGCCTATTAACCGGCTTAATTAGCAGAAATGCCGCTTTTCATAGTACCGCTCTTAAAGCAAAAGCAAATTCTCATTCGTTAAAAAGTTTTGCTGTTAGTGTTTATGGACAGTGCGTTCGGAAATTTTTGAATTTTGGTCCCGTAAAATGAATCTGATAATGGAAGTAGAGAATTCTGTATACATTGCTTACCAGAATGTTCTAGTAGCTCTTTGAGCTGTGGTAACATCAGTGATTACAGTGACGTCAGTGATGTAGTTCATCGAAAATGGTATTTTGCATTTTGCCACTGGAATTTAGTGATTCAGATAGAGATGATGTTAAAAACAGTATTGTAATATATGATTATATTTTGTGAACGACTGATAAACCAATTACTTGGGAACCTTTTGCAGGAAACCTAGGCATAAGATTAAGTATTGAGCCGGATATTGAGTCATGCGAAAAACTCAAGAACGCTTAGTTCTTGTTCTTTGTAATTGTTCTTTGTTCTTTGTATTGTAAATTTATTTAACAGAGGACATTTTTCAAGCATATGGATAGAGAATGGAACAAATATTTCGATGGAATAGAGAACAGATATAAAAGGTCATTCAATAGGAAGAGTGGACGGAAATTTTGGTACCAGAAAGGGAGGACTTTTTACGATTAATTGTTCTAATGAGACGAGTACAGAAAGAAGTAGCCAAGGGTTATTAATGGACTAATCCTAACAATCCTGTTTTTTTTATTAAGATCACTCATTATCGAGACGTTGCAGAGCATTATGATTAACAGACACATTCTCCGGTAAGCAAAACTGAATCTGTATTACAATTAATTTTCAGTCAAATTAATTTCTTTGTTCTTTGTATGTATTTAATTCGCTGGTGGTAGGTAAAGTGAGCTATTGTGTCGAGTAAAATTAACCTTTACTCTTCTCAATGTTTAGTGTATACTTTGTATATACTATAAGGAAATCTGATGATGAAAGATCTGATACTAATTTCTTGAAAATTTTCTTAGGAAATAAAGCTAGAACTTAGATTAGCATTATTCTGTCGTAAAAATTAAACATTGTAAAAAATAAAATAATAATTTTGAGATTATTTAAAAGTAATTAAACATAGATAATTAATTTTGAGAAAACTTGATAAAGCGATTTAATTGATTTATATGAGATTTAAATAATGAAGAGAATTTTCGTTGTTTACTGCGTTTGCTTCTGTGTTGCATTTCAAGTTATGATCTAAAGTATGTTTGGATAAAGTATACTGCAAAGTATAGTTTTGTTCCTTATAACGCTTGTTAGGTAATGAATATTTTTTCTGGATTATCTGTCAGATGCCTAATTAATTATATCGGGGGAGTCAAATTTTTTTTTTTAATTTTAATTTTTGTTATGTTTTCTTGTGTTTATATTGTATTTCCAGACATAACAACTAATTTATTCAATAAAGGTTTAAATTACCATCTTAGATTTTCACTAGACTGTACAGCTTTGAAATTTGTGATAACCCTATTCCAATCATTCGGTGAGATGTTCTGGTTGCATCAATTTGATATTGTAAACTTCTCTATAAATTTCAAATTCCTCTATAAGCTTCCATATACCTACTGAGATCACCCTTGAAAAATATGACAGAATAGGAGCCTCAAATAACATAGACAAAACCGACTGAAGCCAAACCTTAAATTAGATTCGCTCTGAAAGTAGGCCAAAACATGAAATTCATACCCCGTGTTCTTATCTGTTCCGCGTACGCTCCCCCAACAGAACTCGAAAGGGGGTAGTCTAATATTTCGAAAAAGGAATGCAAGGGGACCTTCATCCTTTCCTTCCCCTCTCATTTAAGATACACAGCGTGCTCTTCAGAGGCCCCATTCGAAGAACGGCAGAAGGCCCTCTTCACGTTAAAAGCCTTCTCCACAGTGTCCCCTGTGTTTGTTGAAATCAGCTTAATGGATCGACCACAAAGGCTGCACGTGTGAACACGTGCTTCTTCTAGTAAAATCACTTGACGACAGCAACAGAGTGACGGCGCATCTCGAAGATGCTAAAGATGTAAGACGTAAATGGGGCATGTAGTTATCCCCTGTATGTATACCCTGAGAGATCATTTGAAATGAGTTAGAACATCCAGATTGAAGTGCATTAAGTGCCGCAAAGGCCGGCGGGATATTTTTGAAAAACGGAGACCCCCTAACCCCCCCCCCCTTTTTGTCAGAGGAAATGTTTTCCGTGGAAATGCGTATTCATGTTATGACAGGAGCGCACAACTTTTTTAATATCCATAGCAAAAATAAAAAGTTTCGAATTAATCAGTAGTTCTTCATAAACCGAGGAGCATTAGATGTGATTGCTTCTATGCAGGCCCTGATTTTCCATTTGGCCTGGTAGGCCCGAGCCTAGGGCCCCCAAAAAAATTTTAATTTTAAAAGGGAAAAAAGAAAAAATTCCCAATTAAAATTTTTTTTTTAAATTTTACCTTTTTTAATAGATTTTTTTTTTATCTATCCTTTCAAATTTAATTGATTGATTGGTTCATCATATGTATAGTTATATGTATAGTTCCTCATATGTATGTTATAGTGTATATAAGGGATTAATAAGTTTTTCTGGTTGCATTGTATTGGTGTTTTAATGATGAAGTTAATACGTTGTATTGCTTTTTGTTATTTGATAATGTTCTAGGCTTCTATGCTTCAAATAGCCAATTCTTGGTAAAATGGTACTTTCACAATGATTCATGATTATTTTTTTGTGTCAATTTTGGAAATTTTACACCCACATTAGTGTTAGGGGGCCCCCATCTCGAGTTGTGCCTATAGTCAAGAATTTTCTAAATCGGGCCCTGCTTCTATGGAAAATTAGTTGTTGTTGCTAATGCACCCTGGTTGGCAGTTCCATTCACCAGGTCCTAATGGGCTGAAAGCGGCAGCTCCTGTTTTGAATCAACACCACAAGGGTCGGAGTTCAACTTTGATAAATGACCGGTCCCGTAATTCTGAACCGAGTCAAGTGACGAGACCGGAACACTTTAACCGAACCTCCAGAGATAAATTTGAGAACTTGGAGGACATTGCAGCCACGACCTATTTTACGTGCCTCGGCCACCATTAGTGAACACGGCGGTGGATTTGCAGCGACGAGCATCGAACCAGGGACGTTCAGATCACTGGCCCACTGCTCTTGCCAACTGGGCCACCGCGCTCGTAGAAAATTAGTTCACAAGGGCTTATGTTTAAAAATTTTTCATACAACTAGAAAAAAAAACATCCTGCCACTTATAAATTAATATTTCCTGTCCACACAAATCTCTATAAAAGATAAGTTGACTGCCTCTTTCGAAAAAAAAATAATAATAAATTGAAAACTTCGCTTCTTTTACACTTTCCTTTTCCTCTTGTCATAGATTCTGTAGGAGTTTTTGGTTTTGAAAAATGTCGTAACCGATTTAAAAAACGATAGCCTAACAACGAAAAGAACTAAGTCGCTGAAATTATCATGCACTTCGAGGAAGCCATACCCTCCCCTTTCTCTTTGAAGTCCTAGACTCAAGATGTTAGCCTGTACAAATTCATAAAATCAATTCTTCGACGGTTTTGATATTTTCTAAGGAGTTATTTGTCCCATGCCTTTTTCTATTATTATTTTAAATACAAGGAGTTCCAGCTGCCAAACCTTGTTGTAAATGAATTTCATTAAAATTGTCTCGTAGCATTTTCAAATAATTCAACTCTTTGTCTAAAACTCGAAAAATTACGAAATAAAGAAGACTTGAAGGTCCTAAGTTAACAAAACGCAGTTTATGAAATCTATTGTCATACTCATGGTTCGTGTGCTGGCTCTTCAAGTCCAGCAATGGTTTTTCGGCGATTTTAGCAGCTGCAAGCCATTTTAGGATTCCTTTATGCATTGTGAAAGCGTGTTTAGGAATAAAAATATTTATGGTGAAGAGGGGAAAACGTTGGAGATTAGCGAGGTTTTCCTTTGAATAAGTAACCGATGAGTTAAAAAGCCCCACTCTCATAAATATTAGCCTTGGTGTAAAGAGTCGCGTAGAGGCGATGGTCAGTCGAAAAAAGCCCCTTATAATATGGAATATAAGAATTGAAAGGAATCTGCGCAACAGTAAACAGAAAGTGTTTAGACTGACCAGGTAAGAAAAAAATATGGAGAAAAGTATTGGTCCAATGAGATTTTGTGAATTTAATAAAGGAAATGTTATGGCCACTAGGAAAAAGTTTTAAGACGTAGGTGGAGTTTAGACGGAGAAGAAAATATTATGATTGGAAGGTAGAAACGCATAGGGAAAAATTGAGATTAATATTAAGAGGGGGACTTGGATATTTTAGATAGAGAGGAGTTGAGATTTTCAGATAGAGAAGTATTCACAGAGGGCGAATAGCCTACGGACTTGCCTTGTGGTGGGCTTTCGAGCCGCCCTTCGATTACGTTGGAGCGTGTTGGCTTAGCCAGGCTCATTTTGGGGTAAGTCAGTCTTTACTTTTCTGTTGAAGGACAGTACTAGAATTTTTAAGGTTAAATTTAAATTTAATATCATATAAATGATACATACCTATTTTCAGTGAGGACCCACATTAGTATTTAAAGAATATTAACCATTTGTAATATTGTATAACTTAACTGTTTATTTGTTGTAATAAATATTTTTTTGTTAATTTGTAAATATTGGTCCTCATCATTTAAAACATCTAGTTGTGTCTCTTTTTCTACAGAATTTACATGCTGGGTAAAACGAACCTGGGTAATAAGTAAACGAACTATGGTAATATTAATCATAAATATCTTAAAAATCTCTTAAAACTAAATTAACCCCAAAACCACCCAGCAAGTGTACAATGAATGGTACAAAAACTAGGAACAAAGTTCTATTATACAAGCTACTCAAGTTAGAAGTTTCCGTAGGCATATAGAGCTGACGCTGGGTTCAGGGAAAGTTCTAACCGGGCTCCTAGATTTTACCTCGGAACCCCTAAGTTTCATGGGCCTTAGAGCATCTTACACCCTGATCCACCCATCATATTAGATCTGATTGCTACGTTAGACAAATCCTTAGGAAAAATATATTACCAAAGAGACGGGGATTCTATTGCCTATTTATAGCTCCTCCGGATCGATTATAACTATAACTCAACACTCCCGCACCCAATCTTTTTCATTGCACCTCAGAACAAAACGGCTCAGTTTCGGTCCCGCAGATAAGGTGACGAGATGATCGCCTCAGGCGCCGAATTGAAATAGGTGTCAAAATGGGACATTAAAAATACTAAATTTTTAACGAATAACGAAAAAAATATTAAGAGTTTAATATGACGTATGACGAAATTCGTAAAAATACGCAAATATAAGCGAATATTTATGCTATTTTTTTATAAAAATTGCTGAATCTGAGATCACGAGAAATAAATTTTGGTTGCATATTTCCAAACGTTGTTGTAGCTACAAAAATCCTAACACTACCTGTAACTGTCGCAGCAACTGAGCGTCGTTTTTCTAAACTCAAAATTTTATAGAATTACATACGAACGACAATAACCCAAGAGCGATTGAATGATCTTGAAATCATTTCTATGGAAATTACGGTACCTAAAACAATTAATTATAGACATTGTGACAACGCTAGAGTTGAAAATTGAAAGCCATAGCTCGTAATTGGACAGTAGACAAAGATTGTTTGTTTACAACGGCGTTGGGAGTTTTTTCCGCGCGCCAAGATTTTTGTATCTCAGCTCCGCGCGCTGAGATGTTTTTGTAACTTATATTTAAAATGTTGTGTTATTTTTTTTGGTTAATAAAAAATGCGTGTGATGTTAATCGTCCATGCTTAGTGCTTTTCGCCTTACACAGTGGATTTCAGTAATAGTGAGCCAACCGGTCAAGCTGTTACAGTCTTATACATATATATTAAAAATGGAGGTTCGACCGAGATTTGAATGCGGAATCCAGCGATAAGAAATATTGCGTGGAGGATCGAAAAAGAGGTATTTCTTTTTTATTTAGTACAGTACGTGCCTGAGATTTTGTTGCCGCCTTGGCAAAGTTAGGAACTTATGTGGTTCTTCCTTTCTTTTTATATCTCTAACGGTCCAGGCACATTATAAAGTACGGGGGCTACTTCTGAATAACTTCTTTATTCTCTACGTAGAGGCAGACTAACATATACAGACTTGGGGCTTCCAAAATAATACACAACAGTACCGCAACCCGCGGTACTAAGAAACTAAAGGTCGCAATGAATCCCTCAGGCAGAGTAGGCATTTACTAACAATACACGTACACCTCGGCTCTGAGCTAATTCTCGAAGTCGTGCAGCCACCTCGGCTAAATACTAATACACGCTCTATCAGTTAAACACCGCTATCACCTTCCATCAAGCTTGCCTCGCTCTCTCCCGTATCGCTACTAAAGTCTTGGGCTTCTGCCAACTCAGCGTGTGCCCTTTAAATAGATCAAACACCTGCGCCGAACTCACTTCGGCTGGCATGTACAGCGCTGCTTCCAGAAATTTGCATCTGAGCAACACGCGAACCCTACACTCTCCCTGACCCAACAAAAAAATTTAGACCGCCACCCCTTTAACGGGGTGCGGGCGCGGATTTTTAATAAAACTCCCCACGCGATTGGGAGTCTATACAATTTCCTACACTCCCCTAGAAACTACTCTCTGCCTGAACTGATTCCTTACCCCTTTTAACATTCGTTCGTCTTGAGTAACATAACCTAGAAGTAAAGTTTATTACAAAAAGTCTCTGCACTTCATCATCGGCAGCATTTCATCGAAACTTGTCCTTCGGATCCCTGGCAATTGCTGGTGCGTCCATCTCATTCTGTAGCCAGCACTTCTTCCTCCTGGTATCCCTCACTGCAAGTACACCTCCGTCTACATAAACAAAAAATAATCTAATTTAAACGTAGAGCTGCACTCATGTCTGACTGACCGGAATCCCGTTCAGACATCCAAAATACAAGTTTCATAGTAATCTTATTCCTGCACCAAAATATATAATTCACCTGCAATCTTAAACATTCTAAAACTACAATTTCAATTTCTAAGTATTTCTAACTGAACAGTTGCACATTTCAATTTTCAATTGTATTTCACTTGTTAGTTTTCTCAATTGTACAAACAAAACATAGTATTAACATTTTATTAGTTGTATAAGTAAAACAAAGTGAAAATTAGGCATATACTTTCTTGATACTTCAGAATTTAAATTGTGTTATATAAGATACCTAAATTTAGTTCATTAATCATTTCTGTCCGGGATCTCAATATAATGCCATTTAAATCTAGGCAAGGCTGACACTAAAAGCCTTATTTTTTTTTTTTTCAGTTTCAAGTTCTAAGGATACTTAAAAAAAATATTTCAGACATGACATCACAAATGTCAGAAATGCAAAGAAATGTCTGCTATGTACAGTCAGTTGAATACAATACATGTAAATATTTACCAATTCTAATACATCTACAAATACCTAACAAAACAATCTATATATCTATTTATACTACTAAAGCAATCTGTTTGTGCGTGGAATGTGTAACGCGCGCTAGTGTTGTTAGGGATCAATTAGTTAAATGTGTCGGCCCGTGTCAGAGAGCCGTTGGGGATTTACAATTTAAGAGACCATGGTTTTCTTCCGAGGTTAAATTGCAAATTCCTCTGTGTGACCTTGATCGCTCTGCGAGAGGGGATATTACAGCTTAGTGACGACACGTGTTTAACCTTAATTATTACAATTCGAAATACGCATTCAGCATCAAATATCTCGTAAGCAATATTATACATTCAAGTCAAACTTTGATACAAAACTACATTATATTCCTAAAAAAAAATTACATTTTTATGCAATAGAATCACAATATATTCAAAAATTTTACATTTTTATGCCATAAAATTACATTCTTATCACAAGTTTCACTTACTACAATTCCAGAGTTCCACATGACACTTTTTTGAAAATACCTCGCGTCAAAAATTATTACAAAGCCATCATTAAAGTTATTACATACCAATCAGAATTCAGATTGTATCACAAAATCAATTATATCATTATAGACTCATAGCACTGATTATTCAAAATATCAGAGCTGCGTTCCAAGGTATTTTACTATTAATGTATTTTCACAAAAAAAAGTTCGACTTTGGAAGACTCTGAAGTCCGGCTCCAATCTGAAAATCAATAATGTTGAATTAATACATCACCACACATCTGGGCTCGCACTGTATCCAACCAAGCTATCCATCGAACATCAGAATGTGGCCTAAATCGTTCCTTCCTGATTTGAGGCTTCCGTCTAGACTTTCCCGAAGCCATTCTGCCTTTTCGGTGTTTATTGTTTGGAATAACCGCTGAAATGCGTTGTTTCCTTTGCGAAGTCCCCCTCTGCGTCTTCGCCCTCCTCTTTCTGAGTTCGTACCGTGGTTGTTTTTCATATTGCCCCGATACACCGTCTGCCAACTGCCGTTTCTGAGGCGGTTGCTTCTGAGTGTTATGGCTGCTGGATTTCGGGGGTCCTGGTGTGGGCCCTGAATTTTGATCTGTATAACTGCAGGTCGGTATTCTCCGGTCAATTGTTTCTCGTCGCACATTCCTTGGATTAAATTTGGATGTGTAAAAATAGGGTTTTGCTGGACCCTCTTTCTTCTTGCATTTTTTTCCTGGAATTGCATTACCGTTTGAAAACTTTCGTTTTCCCCTTATGTGCGGCCCTGGGATTCTAAATTGGACTTTTTTTGCTGTCTGATCTCCGTTTTCATGTTTCCGTTTCAAGCATGACTGTGGAGGGCTATGTTCATTTTGAAAATGCGGATTCTGCTGTTTCTTTCCGGAATTCTCAATCGGTGTGTCTGTAACACGTTTTTGCGATTTTGAGGGGCCTGCTTCATTTTGAAAATGCGGATTCTGTTTCTTTTCGGAATTCTCAATCGGTGTGTCTGCAACACGTTTTTGCGATTTTGAGGGACCTGCTTCATTTTGACCCTGGAGCTCAGAACTTTGTGTAGATTTCGATTTTCGTTCTAATTTCTGATCTAAATCCACCATGGTTTGTCGATTAATATACACTCGACACTGATCCACATTTACCGCGATCTGCTTCCCGTGCTTTTGAATCGTCAGAACGCTATTTCGGGAACTTTGCACTAGATATGGGCCCTCAAACTTTGGTGCAAATTTACTTACAAAATGCTTTTGAGCACTAGATAAATGGTGTGTTGCTATGAGTACCCAATCTCCAACTTGAACATTATTTTCTCGCCTTTTGGTATCATAGTATTTCTTTTGGGTGTTTCGAGCGGCATCATTCCATTTACGCGTTTCGTGTAATAACTGTTCTATATCTTTCATTTGAAATTCAGCCTCTCGCTGCTGTACAAAAAACATTCGATCTAAGGGTGTCATTAATTTTCGTCCCAAAAAAACTTCTGCTGGTGTTTTCCCCGTGGAGTCGTGCTGAGCCGTGCGAAGTGCATAAGTAAATTCTTGAATATACTTATCCCAATTTTGGTGGTATTTCTCAATGTAAGCTGCGATCATCCGCACAATATTTCGATTTACTCGCTCCGCAATATTAGATTGCGCTCGATATGTGACCATTTTGCAGTGCTTTATGTTTAACTTTTCACACATATCCTCAAATATCTTACTTACAAATTGTTGGCCATTGTCACTAATTAATTGTACTGGTGCAGAATATTGAAACACATATTTCTGCATGAACGCGTTTGTGACTGCCTGAGCTGATGCGCGCCTCAGGGGTACAATTTCCACCCATTTTGAAAAATGATCAGCGATCACTAACAAATATCTAAACTTTCCATGGGCACTTCTGGGATATGGTCCCAATAAATCCACTCCGACGATAGCATTAGGAAATGTCGCTACAATGTTTGTGAGGTACCCTGCAGGCTTGTGATTCACATAATTTATTCTTTGACATGTGTCGCAGCTTCGAACATATTGCGTGACCCATTCTTTCAATTTAGGCCAATATACTGCTTCTCTTGCTCGCGCAAACGTTTTTCGGATCCCCATGTGGCCACAAATTGGCAAATCATGCAAATCATGTAATATTTCCATTCTCATAGATTTTGGAATCACGGGTCGAAGTTCCCCAAACTCGTTTCGATGTAGGGTATAGAACAAGATTTCGTCGATGAGTTCATAGTTTTTGCTACGATTTTGAATTTCAATTTTATTGGGGGCATGATAATTGGCCGGATCCTTCAAATAAGCGTAGATATCTGCAAACTTTGGATCCCTTTCTAACTTGGCCGCCAACTTCTCTCGATTTTCCAACACCGCTGTAGTGAGTAGTGCACATCGCAGTTGACCCGACTCAGTATGATATGGTGCGCGAGATAACGCATCAGCCACCCTATTTTCCTTCCCACTTTTAAACTGGATATCTAAATTATACTCTTGCAGCTTAAGTGCCCAGCGAATAACTCTTGGGGTTAAATTTTTCCCCGTGTATAATTTCGTGAGTGCTGCATGATCGGTATAAATCACTACTGGCTTTTCTGTAAAATATCCCTTTAATTTATTCACCGCAAACACAATTGCCAAAATTTCGCGCTCTGTTGTGGTATAATTTCTTTCTGTTGCATTTAACGTTCGGGATACATATGCAATGGGTCGCCCTTCTTGTGACATCACTGCGCCAATTCCCACTGCTGAACTATCCGTATGTATTATAAAAGGTTTTTGCGGGTCTGGATGACCAAGTACTGGGGCTTGAATCAGGGCAGCTTTCAATTTCTCAAACGCGTCCTGCGCTTCTGATGACCAACGAAATTTAGTATATTGTCTACGAAGCATATATAATGGTTCAGCTACTTCTGAAAATGATGGGATAAAGGTTCTGTAATATGAACACAGCCCTAAAAACGATGCAAGTTGCCGTGCTGATTTCGGAATCTTAAACTCCTTTACCGCTTGAATTTTTGAATCGTCAGCTTCTCTCCCATTTTGCGTAATTTTGAACCCAAGATACTGCAGCTCTTTCCGTGCAAATTTACACTTTTCAAATTTACCGTGAGCCCACTTTCTTTTATCAATGTTAATACCTTCGCTAATAGCTCGGTATGCTCTTCAAATGTTTCTGAGGATAGAATAATATCATCCAGATAAACACATACATTTTGGCCTAACACTGGTTTGAGGATTGTATCCATCGTACGTTGAAAAGTCGCAAAGGCTCCCGATAACCCAAAAGGCATCCTCACGAAGGCATACGACCCTTTTTTTGAAATGAAGCTCGTTTTTGGTATGTCGCTTTCATTCACCGCTACTTGATAATACCCCGATGTCAGGTCCAAAGTTGTCAAATAATTAACTGCTTTAAAACTATGTAAGATGTCTTCGATTAGCGGCATCGGGTAGGCCGGAAACTTAGTAATTTTATTTAATGCGCGATAGTCAATCGCAAATCTCCATGCTTTAGGGTCTGTTAACGGTAAATCCCCTTTCTTTCTACAAAGCACTATTGGACTTGCCCACGGGCTACTAATGGGTTTGATAATATTTTGCTTGAGCATCTCCTTAATATGTTGTTCGATGATCCGTTCTTTTATCTGGTCATATCTATATGGTCGACATTTAATTGGCGTAACTTCGCCCGTATCGATTGTATGAGTACTAACATGAGTTAATCCAGGATTCTCAGAAAAAAGTTCGGAAAAGCCCTCTAATACATGCATTAATTTTTCTTTTTGGTTATGGGTTAAAACGGAGTCTTCCCACTTTATATCCAATTGTTTCGTTCCCTTTTTACTTTCTTGATTCATTTGCACGGACATTGACTCTCTCGCAAAATCCATAACTACTTTAGCCCGTTGCAGAAAATCCATCCCCAAAATGACATCTTCCTGCAGATCCTGTACTATATGAAAATGTGTATGGAGTGTTTCAGTTTGAATCCGCACCATGGCTGCAAATTGGCCCCATACTGTGCAATCCTTACCTTGCGCCGACAAAACCTGGATCTGATTATTTCTATACACAGTTTTATTCCGAAATGTATCACGAAACCATTTCTTACTTACGAAATTTTTCGTAGCCCCTGTGTCCAATAAACTACGCACCGGGATTTGATCCAGCTGCACAACCACATATGGTAGCTCAACATTTCTTAATGTTAAACTTTTAATTTCTTTCCTAGGGGGTTTTCCACCTGTGTTGGACAACGAGCCCCTCTTCTTGTTGCCCCTTCCTAGTTTAAATTGCGCTCATACTGAATGTCAGGGTATCTAGGGTTTGTAATGGCCTGTGGCCTATTATACCTAGGAGGATATGACCAATTTCCACTCTGTCGGATCCCTCTATCCATTTGTGGCCTTCTATAAAATCCCCCAACATTGTCCTGAACCGCTTTTCGTATACTCGGTGGGTGTCTTTGGTCGTACTTTATCACCCCTTCAATTAGCTCTGTTAGATCTTTGGGCTTGATAATTTCTAAAAAATCTTGCGCATTAGGGTTTAATCGATCTGTAATTAATTTAACCTTCCTTTCTTCCGTTTGGTTCACATTGAGTTTCTTCAATAACTCACATTTCCGAATGACCACCTCGTACGCGGTTTGCTCTGGCTTTTGACATACTCCATATAATTCCTGCTCCAACTTAAGGGTATCCCTTACTTCTGGAAATGTTTTCTTTAGCTTTTCAGCAAACTGCTCAAATGTAGTGATCCCACTGGACCCAATAACATCATACCATTGCTTAGCCGCTCCCCACAGCCCTCTTTTTGCAATCACCAACTTTTGTGCGTCTGAGGCAGGATAGCTGACGCAATGCTCCTCAACTGCCTCTAAATATCTAATGACAGATCCTTCCCCCGAAAACCAAGCACTTTGTGGTGCAGTCATGGCCACAAAATTAGCCAAATGCTGCCACCCTGCAGTCTGGCCTATTTGGTGTTCTTCCCGGCCATTTAATGCTAATTGTTCTAACTGCTCGCGTAGCTGAGCTACTTCCTCTGCTGACATGCTAGTGCCGTAGATATTATACTTTTAGACAAAACTCAGAGTTTTACTATATAGAATGACGCCATACACAATCGCTACTTCTTTGGCACTCTTCGTGCGAACTCCACAGCACTATAGAACACAATTCACAATTTTTTTATAATGTACAAACACTCACCTCTCTTTCGGTCGAAATGGTCGGGCGCCAGTATGTGGTTCTGCCTTTCTTTTTATATCTCTAACGGTCCAGGCACATTATAAAGTACGGGGGCTACTTCTGAATAACTTCTTTATTCTCTACGTAGAGGCAGACTAACATATACAGACTTGGGGCTTCCAAAATAATACACAACAGTACCGCAACCCGCGGTACTAAGAAACTAAAGGTCGCAATGAATCCCTCAGGCAGAGTAGGCATTTACTAACAATACACGTACACCTCGGCTCTGAGTTAATTCTCGAAGTCGTGCAGCCACCTCGGCTAAATACCAATACACGCTCTATCAGTTAAACACCGCTATCACCTTCCATCAAGCTTGCCTCGCTCTCCCGTATCGCTACTAAAGTCTTGGGCTTCTGCCAACTCAGCGTGTGCCCTTTAAATAGATCAAACACCTGCGCCGAACTCACTTCGGCTGGCATGTACAGCGCTGCTTCCAGAAATTTGCATCTGAGCAACACGCGAACCCTACAAACTTAGTGATTGCTATTAGGCTAAACTAGCTGAAAGTTTTGGATGTATATTGGAGGGCCAAACTGGATTTTATGCATAGGTTTAAAATAGCAGTTCACAAGTACCAGACTGGCTTATTTTTATCTAGAAACTCTAGATTTGGTTTCGTACGTGTAATAATTAAATTGTGTATCCTCTGTTAGTTCTAATTACATAAAGTGTGTTCCTGTGTCGAGTGTATCTAATGCCAAACTGGCTATTTAAAATCTTAAAACTTAAGATAATTGAGATTTTGTGTAACGCCAAACTGCATATTTAAAATCTTAAAACTTAAGATAGTTGAGATATTTTTTTTTATGCCAAACTGGCTATTTAAAATTGTTAAAACTTAAGATAGTTAAGATATTGTGTAATGCCAAACTGGCTGAAATAATTAAATGAATAACGATTCATGTATTAAAAATCGAACTGATTTTTAAGTAAATTGTGTTTTTGTTTTGTAAAGATAAAGAATATTTTATTTTGTATTGAATACTGCTAAAGCCAAACTGGCAGATATTAACTGTGTATTAGAATTTATTTGTGCAATTTAGAATATAGTAGTGTTCTTAGGTTCGGAATTTAAGATGGCTTATCTTGGCCAAGGCCGGAAGGAGGACTTGAAGGTGATTGCGATAGAATTAGGGGAAAATGTGACAGAAGATATACTTAAAGGAAATTGATCTGCGTAACTTAATTCTGAAAAATAGTAATTATGAGGAAGAGTATATAAAAGAACTTCTTTCAACTGTGATCAGTGAAAGAAAAGAGAAAGAAGAAGAAAGAAAAAAAGAAAGAAGGAGAAAGAAGAAGAAAGAAATGATAAAGAAGAAAGAAAAGAGAAAGAAGAAGAAACAAAAAAGAGAAAAGAAGAAAGAAAAGAGAAAGAAGAAGAAAGAAAGAAGAAGAAGGAAAAGAGAAAGAAGAAGAAAGGAACTTTCAACTGGAAAAACTAAGATTAGAGTTACAGTTAAAGGAAAACAAAAACTCTGAGGATGCTGTTAAATCTAGTGCAGATTTTAGTTCTAAAATTGAACTTCAAAAGCTAATGCCCAAATTTCATGAAAAAGGGGGTCAGATAAGTTTGTTCTTAGAGCTTTTCGAACGACAAGCGAAATTTCTTAAGGTACCCCAAGAAAAGTGGGTCACTAAATTAATTGGTGTTCTGCCATTAGAAATTGCTCACTTGATAGCTCGTGAACCTGAAGAACAGGCTAGTGAGTATCCATATGTTAAGACCTTATTACTTAAGCATTTTAAGATGAGCCCAGAGAAGTTTCGCCAAAATTTTGTGAAACTGCAAAAATCACCAGACCGTACTTGGCAGGATTTTTACTACGAGATGAAAAATTATCTAGAAAGCTGGCTAAATGGATTGAAGATAGAAACCTATGAACAATTAAAAGAATTGATGATCGTTGATCAGATAAAGAAAAGGGCACCGAATGAATTTAAAGAAAACTTTTTGGATCATTGGACATCCATTACTTCCCCAGTTGAACTTGTAACCAAGATTGACGAATTTGAAGATGTGAGAAAGTGCATACGGGATAAAACTTCTTCGATAGGTTACAAGGATCGAAGTAATAAAAAACCATGACAATCGAAACCTTCGAAGGGAAATAGCCAGAAAAATGAAGATACGCATGCCGTAAAAGAAATGGAAAACTACAAGGTTAAGAAACCAGATCCCAACTTCGATAAGATGAAACAGTTTCATTGTTTTGAATGTGGGGATACCACACATATCAGAATTGATTGCCCTAAACTCAAAAAGAAAAACAGTATAGGCAGCGTAAACTATATTAAGAATAAAGTTGATGAAGACCTATTAGCTCCATACACCATTCCTGGTAAAATAAATGGGACTAGCATTCCTATACTTAGAGATACAGGGGCAACTGTAGATGTAGTGTGTCAGAAATATGTTTCGCCTCAAAGAATGACAGGGGAATGTGTATGGGTGCAACATTTACTGAACGAGCAGATGTCTTGCTTGCCTATGGCCGAAATTGAAATTGAATGCGAATTGAGCCATGTCACCTCTAAGGCAGCCGTTCTCAGAGATAACTTGGACCAAGGGAAGTACATCCTTGCAAATAAAACCGCCTTACTGTTAGAAGAAATTAAAGCTGACAGTAGGAAGAAAAAGGAAACTGTGAACGCAGTACTTACGAGAGCGTAGCAGAGAAAACATCTTGCTGAAGAAGGAAGCTTGTCAAAATCCCAAGAAGAGAAACTTGAAATGTCCAAAAAGAGAGTTAGAGAAAGAGGAAGAAAATGATCTTCCAAGTACAGAAGTTCAACTTTTGCCAGAAATTGATGAAACTGAAGTTATTTTGGACTTGGTAAAAGTCAATTCAGAAAAGTTTGCTGAAGAACAACAGAAGAGCAAAGATCTGGCTCCGTTGTTTACATTAGACAAAAAGGCCTCGACAGAATCAAAAGATTTCAGAATAGTTAAAGATAAATTACTGGTTAAGAAGAAAGTCGACAAGATGGGGAAAGAAGTTGATATACTTGTGGTTCCTGAATGTTTTAAGGAGCAAGTCAAAAGCATGTGCCATGAAGGAACGTCGGCTCACTTAGGAGTCGCTAAAGCAAAGGACCAAACGGTGAAATATTTCTTCTGGCCGAATTGTTACAAAGAAATAGAGGAGTTTGTCAAAACCTGTGATGCTTGTCAACGAGTCGGCAAATGTAATGACAAAAAGAAAGCCCCATTAACTTTGGTGCCTGTCATATCTGAGATCTTCAGAAAAATAAATGTAGATGCTTGTGGGCCCTTGCCCACTACACCAAATGGAAATCGTTATCCGATTACAGCTATGTGCATGGAATTCAAATATCCAGATGCAGTAGCGGTAGCAGATATTGGATCAACGTCTGTAATTGATGCATTATTGCAGATATTCAGTCGTATGGGTTTTCCGAAGGAAATACAAACTGATCAGGGGACCTCATTTATGAGTAACTTAACTGTAGAATTTTTCCAGAGATTTGGAATAAAAACCATTAGAAGTTCTGTACACCATCCTCAGACTAATCCAGTCGAACGATTCCATAAGACCATCAAAAGAATTTTGAGTGTGTTATGCATTGAAGCTGCTCCTGAATGGGAAAGACGTGTTCCGGCAGCCCTATTAGCCTTAAGGACTGTCACACATGAAAGTACTGTATTCAGTCCTGCTGAGTTAGTACATGGAAGAAATCTAAGGTCACCGGTTACCCTATTGTACGAACAATGGTTGGAGCCAGATGAAGAAGGAAATGGAGTAGTTGAATATGTGTTTCAGCTAATCAATCGAATGAAGAGAAGTCAGGAGTTAGCTGAAGAAAAAATAGAAGAAATGAGAGACAAATGAAAAAAATGGTATGATCGAAATGCTGTTAAACGAGTATTTCAAGAGGGAGACTTGGTGTTGATCTTATCCACTTGTAGACCAAATAAGCTGGCAGTTCAGTGGAAAGAACCTGGCAAAATTGTTAAGAAGTTGTCAGAAACAAATTGTGTTGTTAGCTCAGAAGGAAGACAAGAGAAAAATCAAGTTTATCACATTAACATGCTAAAACCGTATTACAAACGGCCAGAGCTTGTAAACATCTTATGGAGTTTAGATGTCAACGAACCTGCGGAAATTGAAGATGATTTTCCGAAGATTGAATCGGATCCTAACATATTCGATTTCAATGAAATAAGATAGAGTAGTGCTTTAGATAAGCTCTTAAATGAAAAACAGCAAGAACAATTGCAGAAAATATTGGTAGAATATGCCAAATTGTTTTCTAACATCCCACGGAAAACAAACGTCGTCGAACATGACATAGAGCTAATGAGCGATAAGCCTATTTGTATGAAACCCTATCGTATGTCACCTAGACAAAACGAGATATTGCAGTTAGAGATCCAGAAGATGTTGCAATACAAAATCATTGAACCGGGTGAATCAGATTATACATCACCCATGATACTAGTTGAATCACCAGGACGAGATCCTCGACCTTGTATAGATTACAGGAAAATCAATGAAGTTACTAAGACCCAATACTTTCCATTGCCTAACATAGAGCAAAGATATTGCAGTTAGAGATCCAGAAGATGTTGCAATACAAAATCATTGAACCGGGTGAATCAGATTATACATCACTCATGATACTAGTTGAATCACCAGGACGAGATCCTCGACCTTGTATAGATTACAGGAAAATCAATGAAGTTACTAAGACCCAATACTTTCCATTGCCTAACATAGAGCAAAGAGTCGAAACAGTTGCTGCAGCAAAGTAAGAAGGCCCAGAAAGTAGCTGCATTCACAATCAACTTTGGGGTCTACCACCCGTTGAGAATACCGTTTGGTTTGAAAAATGCCCCATATTATTTTAGCAAAATGATGTCAGACTTGCTACATGATTGTGAAAACTTCGCAATACCTTATTTAGACGACATTGCTATATTCTCTAAAACTTGGGAAGAACACTTAGAATATCTGAAGAGGGTTCTTGACAAAATAAAAAGTGCTCAATTAACCATCAAGCCCAAGAAATGTAAATTTGCTCAAAAAGAAGTCCTGTACCTGGGACACTTTATTGGGGAAGGGAAAAGATCACCAGCAGAGTTAAAAGTACAAGCAGTTCGAGAATTCTCGACTCCGATTTGCAAAACAGAGGTTCGAGCTTTCCTTGGCTTAGCGGGGTACTATCGACAGTATATTCACACGTTTTCAGCTATCGCCGCCCCTTTGACGGAGACCCTCAAGAGAAAAGAACAAAAAGAGAAGATAAAATGGAATAAAGCTTGTGAAGATGCTTTCCGTATATTAAAAGAAAGATTGTCAAGCAAACCAGTGCTTTATGCACCTAACTACCAAAAAAGAATTCCTGTTGCAAACTGATGCATCCGACACCGGTCTAGGCATAATTTTAGCACAGATCGACGACTAGGGAGAAGAACATCCGATTCTATATATGAGTAGAAAACTCAAACCATCAGAGTGGAAATATTATACAACTGAAAAAGAGTGTGCGGCTATAGTGTATGCAGTGAAAAAGTTACAGTGTTATTTAGATGGTCATTTACCGTTCATAATACAGACCGACCACAACCCACTGATGTGGCTCAAAACTCATGCTGGGAACAGCCAGAGACTTTTGCGATGGACCCTGGCGTTACAACCATTCAATTACAAAATTCAACACAAGAAAGGGAAAAATCACTGCAATGCAGACACCTTAAGCCGGCACCCATATCCTACTTAGTTTCTATTAAACCATGTGACTTTGTAATGTGTATAAAAATTTGATCCCTTGTGTAAACAAATTTGTTTTGTATTAGTTATAAGTTGCCGGAATATATGTATTTAACTGTATTAATTTCGAGTCTCATGTTTAAGTAATTCTTTATGTAATAGTATTTTGAGTTATTCTGTTTAAAATTGCTTGAATTTGTTTAAATTGTATATGATTGCAAAGAATTATGTTATGTTGTAACTGTTACATTGTGAAGTGTTATTGAGGGTAGTCTAAATTGTTAGGGACTTACGGGGACAGTGGACCTTCAAACGTAAATTTTTTTGTTTTGAATGGATTTGCTTGAAATTTAAATATGTGATTAGTACCATGGATATATAAAAGTGGTTAAAATTTAATGATGAAATATTAATAATTTATAAATTATTAATTATTAATTATATCAAAAATTGGCCTAATTAAAAATGTTCCACTCGCATTTCTTTTGCATATAATATGGTAATTTTTATTTACAGGATACCTTATAGAACTAACAATGAAACTTATTACTTATTTTAAGCATTCATTAAAAATATAAAGAGAAAAAATAATAGTGAAAACACCCTTTTTATTACGCAAAATACCTATAAATCATCTTTTCAAGTACAAAATTTAGAAATTATGAGCTACGAAGCATAATTATTTTCAATAAGATTTATTTGATATACCGTTAAGTATATAAAACTTAGATTTCAAAGCAATACGATAATTAGAAATGCGCCTGGAGCAGTTTGAATATTCGTATGACATAAAAAAATTTATTTTGAGAAAAGCGCATTTAAAGTTATTGCTATTAGTAAATTATTTTGCCTATAACTAGGAAATTAATCAAAAAAATTAAAAATTCTTTTTGCAACACATTCCTACTCGTCCGTAGTTTCACAATTCAATAAAATAAAGCAATCGAATTTTTGGACAATTTTCACAATTTTGTCCACTGTTCCCTTAATAGTATTAGGTAAAATTTAAATAGGGACTTGACACAGTACCGTATTAGGAAAAGAGATGTCTTTGTCTATGGCAAATTGGGAGCTTATTTCCTTAACATTATGGAACTGAGACATCTGTTGCCTTCAGCATCTGAACTAGTAACAAGCATGAACTTATCCTGAGTTCGAACAAGTTCAACACTGGAGGGGGGAGGAGTTTGTGACAACGCTAGAGTTGAAAATTGAAAGCCATAGCTCGCCACTGGACACTAGACAAAGATTGTTTGTTTACAACGGCGTTGGGAGTTTTTCCACGCGCTGGGAGTTTTTTCCGCACGCCAAGATTTTTGTATCTCAGCTCTGCGCGCTGAGATGTAATTGTAACTTATACAGTGGACGCTCGTTAATTCGAACTCAAAGGTTCTCGGAAAAAAGTTCGAATTATCCGAAGTTCGAATTATCCGATGTTAATAGAAAATATATAACTTTAAATGTGTATCATTGAAGAAGAATCTCTCCTAGTATGTATAACCCCAGAAAATATATTATACTATGTTATCTAAAGTTAAAAAGCAACACAGACTTACCTTAATGATAAAATGAAGCAGAAGATATGCAGTATAAAGTAAACTTTATTAAAAATATGAATTACACTTTGGGGAAAAACTGTAAAATGGATGGTTGGTTCTGTTTATGATGCCTACATTGTTCAGCCATCTTCTCGATTTGAAGTGAACATTTCAATTCATTTTCAGAGGAAGGTTCCATCTGAATAAATGTTTTCAAAGTTTTAATAGAGTCTATTATGGTTTTGTCCATTATGGCCGCATTAAAAATATCTTTCGGCAGGTAAGTAGAGAAAAGCCCTGGCAGTTTCCTACCGAAATTAATGCATACGTCTTCGATTGCATCAGAGCTTTGGCCACATACAGTTTGATAAGAAATATTGTGCCTTGACTTAAATCGAGAAAGCCATCCCTCACTGCATTTAAAATCTTCAATACCCATTCGAATTGCCAATTCATCAGCCTTCGTAAGCACTAGGGGTCCATTTATCGGAAAATTTCAAGATCTAACATCGTGGAACCATAGAAGTAGAGCTTTTTCTAGAACTTCTTGGGATGTATTTCCCATGCCTTTCCTTCCTCTAGCAAATTTTAATTTTTCCCATAAATCTGAAATTGACTCCTTGTTTTTCAAATTAGTTGACAAGGCATTTTTAAAAATTCTATAGTCAGCTGCTAACTTTGTTTTACATTCGCCATTCCCTACTTTCTTTAAAATTTCTACCTTTGTCTAAAAAGTTAGGGTTTTGTACTTTCCACGTGTAGACATCCTGAATTTTTACACATTCACACCACACAATGAGGAAGAAAAACTAGACCACATTAACTTGTCTGCACTGCAGTTATAACTGACGCAGCTCCCTAGAATCTGTAGTAAAGACTAGCTTTTCTGAAATTCTAAGAAAATCGATCCAAATAAATGAAAATTGCTTTTTCCGTTTAGCACTAATAAGAAGGACAATAGCTACTAACGTTTAGCGGACATGCAATAGTCTAGGAATGCAGGCATGTGCCTCTTTACGCAAAAAAGAAATTTTGACACACAAAATAATAAATACAGTGTGTATTTTCTCCATTAAACGAGGAAAAAGAATTTTTTTTGTGTCAAATTTTTAGTTCGAATTAACCGAAGTGATAAAAATTTAGTTCGAATTAATGAGATATTTTTAACATTAACTCCAATACAAGTTTTTTGGGGTCTTTGGTTTAGTTCGAATTAACCGAAAGTTCGAATTAACCGAGTTCGAATTAACGAGCGTCCACTGTATTTAAAATGTTGTGTTCTTTTTTGGTTAATAAAAGATGCGTGTGATGTTAATCGTCCATGCTTAGTGCTTTTCGCCTTACACAGTGGATTTCAGTAATAGTGAGCCAACCGGCCAAGTTGTTACAACATGCAATAAAATAGTTTGCTGCCGTGAAAGCTTGAAGAATGATTTAGTCATTATTTTTATTACAAAACCAATTATATTCAAAATTGTTTAATTTCTGCTTTTTTTAAAATTCTGTCCTTTTTAAAAATTTTAATGTTAATTTTTTTTGGATTAATATATCTTTTCCCCCCAAATGATCGCTATTCTAAAAGTAAACTATTTCTAATAGTGATACATTCATTACTTAGAATATCTCCATTTTGAAAAGAGTCGTTTTCAAAACTTGCCCCAGGCGCCGTGATGGATCGACCCGGCCCTGGAACGGCTTAAAGGAGAAAACTTTAGAATTAAATACGGGATAGGCTCATCTTCCTACCATGGCATAGTGAAATTGGAATTGAGTGGAACAAGTTTTTTAGAGAAGAGTTTTAGCGAGTGGACTTCGTGGTGTGTATATGAGATTGCAACTGGATCTAAACTAGACCATAAAACTTAAGCAAAAAACGAGTGTAAGAATCAATTTATTTAAAATTAATTACACTATTTTACAGAGATAATTTAATAGAGGAAAATAATACTATATTTAAAGGGTCTTTTTTCAGATCCTCGTGACACATAAAAATATATCTTATATTCTGTTGCGAGAAGGAAATTCTTATTATAAGATTCTAAAGGGAAAAAAATGTTTAAATAAGATAAATTGCTTAAATTTCCTTTTCCTGAGATAGCTTCCATTGCATAACGTCAAAGGTCTCACGATAGTTTCAATAATATATATTTACTTAGTAATCACCTCCGTTTCGAACCGAGAAAAAAAGGACATGTCTAAATTTTCTCATGCTTCGAGAATTAAAATACATTTTCGAGATTGTTTTTTGAGAGAATTGTTCTTTTGTATTGTTAACCAGCACTAAATGTAAAGGAAAAGATAAATGAGATGTATCTCATTTGTAACTCAGTTAGGTACTCTCATATTCCAAACTGTTACAGCACAGGAAAGCTGAAACTTAAATCGTACAACGTTTAATAAATCAGATATGTATTTTGCCCGCTTAGAAACTAAACAGATTGCATGTAGAAAAAAAAAGCACACATCACCACTTGTAATCCAATATTCCCCTTGCATTCAACACTCGCTCCCCACCCCGTCGAGAAACTAACGCAAACAGCGCAAATATAAAACAAACTGACTTTTCAAAACAAACCCTTCAAATCCTCTGCGAGTGAGAGCAAATACGAATTTCTCTGTTTTCTTTAAGTATCTGTTTTTACTGACCACGGCACGAAGAGAGTTGTGTCAAACTCGCGACTTTGTCAGCAACAATAAAACAGAAAAACGAGACCACTCCATAGCAAGAAAAAAAAAGAAGAAAAGCGTGTTGAAAAGCCAGACAAAAAAGCAACACCCTCTCGAATCTGGCCGTAAAAAACAAGCCAAAAACGGAAACAAGGAAGATCTCTGTTACAACCAGTAAGGAAAGAGGAAAAAAAAATCATGGTAGCTGGAACTTTGACGGCTGGCGGAGTTGAGGTGTAATGTTACTGATCCTGTGGTGGATATATTTTTTTCCTTCTCGCGGAGCGAAAGCTATTTGATCAGCTACATTCTGGGATTCTCTGCCAAGAAGACTCTTCGGCACCAATTTCCAACCGATGTAAGCAATGTGTCAAAAAATCGGTAGTCGCCCCTTCCGGTCGTTGTAACGTATTTATTTACGTTGTATCGGTAGCCAAATCAGTAGCCAGGGCTATCGGAGGGAAATCAGAATCCAGTGTTTCCGAAACTCTTGACTGATTCCCGCCGATGGGATGATCTGTGGATTTGATGCCAAAAGTTTCTGTGGGAGAGAACTCAGCGCGATAAGATTGCATTGACAGAAACGGGAGCGTTTGTGTACATTTTCCTGGCAGATCTTTGGTGATTTTTTTTCCGTCCCGCTCGAAGCTATAAAAAGTTTTTCCAAAGCTTTGCTCATTAGTCACAGACGCGCAAAACGTCCAAGGATCAGTGTAGTGAATCACAAGCACTAAAGTATCGTATTTAAGTACCGTGATAAAAATAGAGAAAAATTCTTTTATCGTCGGAAAACGTGTCTGGAGCGAACGTGTTTCAGATCGGAAATCGTATTTAAGATTTTCGCTGAATTATATTAAATGCATTAATAATAACAGGTTTGGTTCCTAAATTATTACAACTTTCACAACACACGTGCATAGAAGAATACAGACTCCAAAATGTAACAAAACATCATATATAAGTGCGGTTGTAGATTGAGAGCGATACGCCAGTAATGGAGAAATTTCTGCTGTTTTTTACCGACTGATACGTTAAAGGAACCACACAAAAATAATGAAATACAAGGCATTTATATAACCAGAGTTTTATTATTGTTAGACTGATAGCCAGTTCTCATTTCGCTAAATCTAGATGGACCCAGAAACAGCTATGTCCAGTAATATCTATCTATCCATAGTTATCATATATATATATATATATATATATATATATATATATATATATATATATAAGAGAGAGAGAGAGAGAGAGAGAGAGAGCGATTACATATATATATATATATGTATAGATATATGTATATGTGTATATAATCTCTCTCTCTTTCTCTCTTACCATAAAAACAATCATTTTTTTTGGACTACCTTATAAACAAAAACTAATTGACATGTTAACAATAATGAATAAAATTATACTATTCCTAACAAACTAATGAACTGAGTTAGAAGTCCCAAACAAGATGTGTTCGGTAAAAAAAGTCTGTAATCTTTTACACTTGGGTCCTGGATTCATATTGTAATCTTTTTTTACTATATACTTAGTAAAGAGAGATCGAAAATGTAAGTAATGAATACGAAGAAAAAGACAATTACCACGGCTTATCTTTCAGATATTTACCAAAATTTGACTACATTTGATCTGAAAAGCACTCTCAAACAAAAATACAGTCGGCTTGTGAGTACGAAGAATCCCTTCACCATCAATGAACAACAATTCAAATAAGGTGTTAAATAAATTTAAGTAAAATTCGACAAGAATTGGAAAACAGCATTTCGGATTTCTTCATTTAAAATTTATTTAGCTATTGGGCCAGATCTCTTGCTTTTTGGAGAGGTATGATGACACTTCCGACCACAGCCCTTGACCTGTTCAAGTGCTGAAGAACTTCTATTGACATTCCGACATTCCGACAAATCAGACCAAATGCGAGATTCATATTGTTATTATACTTTCATATTACAATAATGAGATTTTCACAAGAACCAACCCATATTTCGGGTGAAATTTCTAGTTTTAAATGTTAAAAAATAGCGTAGTATTCGCTTTCCATGCGGGTTGGTCATCACTGCGTATATATCATGATAGATGTGAAGTATGCACTGCGCACATTGAGGTATGAACGTTAAACTTACACAATTCACATCGTGTTAAAGAACTATCAAGTGCAGTGCTTACTCTTTTAGATTAAACTTGCATTGCAGATCCCATGTTGGTGATCTGTAGATTTTTAAAAGTTAAATGTCGTTTTGCATTGCTCCGTCGTTTACATATATAAAAAGATGTAATACTTGGAAAACACGATCTTGGAGGAAAAAACTCTTTCGGAAACTACTTTGTATAATTCTGTTAATAATTTACCTTTGAAGGTGCGGGGTTAAGTGTTCCGGTTTTATCACTTGACTCGGTTCTAAATTATAGGAACGACTTGTAGGGGGTACTGCTGGCCGCCTATATGGTGCCCCCTTAAATAAATGGCCAGCAGTCTTGCGGTGTGAGTTAGGGCGGCCGTCAGCATTCGATGTTGACCACTACTGGCCTGGTGTCTGCAAGGCGTTGTCTGCGCGGTAATTCACATTCAGGCGAATGTCTAAAAACGACAAGTGCCTCGGCATTTGAGAATAATAATTCTGTTAATTTTTTAGATGGTTATTCTATTTTTCGTCTCTACTTAAAAAAAAAACAAAAAACGACAAGATATTAAACCATATTTGGAAGAAAAAAAAGAGTGATATATAACAAAAAAAAGAAGTATGAGTTAAACCAGTGGAGGGGGTTATGTCTTTGATAAATTTATTAGCCACGTAACTAGTATCATAATATTTATGCATTAGTATATTTTTGTTTACATGTATAGATAGCTTTAAACTAAATATCCAGAAAATGAAAAATTAATAACAAAAACTGTATTAATCATAGTACAAAACTGATAAAAGAAATTTGAATTTTATCAAAAACATGATAGCTGCATCTTTTTATCTTTTATCGTAAAACTTCAAGTCACATACAGAATAAGCTAATAGGAACTTGTAAGTTTTATCCTCTAAATGGTTTAACTATTACTGATTCTAACTACGTTAATCTTTATCATGTTAAAGTCAAGTAAAAATAAGTTTTATGTTGCTTTGATTTTCACTTTTTAAAGTTATTCAAGTAGTTTAATTATGGAAATTAATGTATCTATTTAAAGTGTTTTAATCTTTTTCACAAACATTTTTCAGTATGTTGTTCGTTGAAGTGTTTTTCATCAAACGCCTGTGACTTTACTTCATTTTTCAGCGATGCAGAGCGTGTCGTTTGACTGTGATTTCTACTTTAGGCACTACCGGGCTTCACCCACGTTACTTTTTTCTTCTGACTTGAGTTTCTTTTTTTTTAACAATGTTCGATTTTCAGTCCCATTGTGTTTATCTTAAAGATCACGTTATCTCCAAACAACCGTCCGTTTAATGATAAAGTCGCCACTATATAGAGAGATTGAACTCAGTTTTATTAAGTTTTGAAGAATTTAGTTTTTCTTCATGTTTTTATTTTTAACTAGCTGAAACCTGCATTTCGCTACGGAGTACATTCAAATTAAATACAACGGTCAATGTATGCAATTAATGCCAAAAAAATAAATACATATCTATATATATAAAAGAGCTTGTCTGTTTGTTTGTCCGCTATAGAATCATAGACTGTTTCACCCACCGGGACCAAATTCGGCACAGTTAATGTTTTGGTTAATGTTTAAACTTAAATCAGGAAAAACGAAATTTGGGGCTCAATTAGTTTTTTTAAAATTAATTTTTTAATGTTTTTTGTGCCCGATAGAGGTGCGTCTACCCCCTGTGTATTCCCCTCGACCAGCTGCGTTAAGAGGGGTGGTTTGAGGATGACGGAGGGGGGGGGGGTCAAATTTCAATGCGCGGGAGAAAGAGGGTTGGGAATGACCTTAAAATCAGACGAAGGTCCGCAGGCTCAAAGTTTCTTTCTTTCTTATTGTTTGTATATCATTTCAGTAGAAACGTGCTAAGCGCATTCTGTCTGGCCAGATGAACATGAAGAGCGGGAGTGCAGCCCAGTATTTTTTTGATGGAATGCATGAAATTTTTTATATCTATATATCTACCCGGGCAACGCCGGGCAATAATGCTAGTATATATATATATATATATATATTTATATTAAATACGACGATCAATGTACAATTGATGTAAAAAAAATATATATATATATTTATAAAAAATCGTAAGGGATATTTTTATAGACAAAATAATGTAGAAGAAAATATTTAAATTAAATCTAATAGGACATACTAAAGAATATAGTACAGTTTGAGGAACATAATATCTTTTACTGTATTTAATATTTTTTTGGATAATGTCCTATTGTCTGCCGCATTAGCAAGAAAATTTTTTTTTGTCTATTTGCTGGCTCTTTAAGCCAGCAAGGGTTTCTCGGAGAATTTTAACAGCTGCAAGCCATGTTTAGTGTTCTTTATGCATTGTAAAACGTGGTGAAACGGGTAAGAAATAAGAAAAGGAATCAGCTATAAAATTGTACTCGGAGAGGAAGGTTAGATATTAGCCGGTTGTAGTGGTCAGTCTAAGAAAGAAATCTTAAGCAATAAATATATATTTATGGCAAAGGAGGGGATGAAGTTAAAAAGGGCCTGCTCACATAAACGGTAAGGGGAATATTTGTAGTAAAGAAACCGGTGAGTTAAAAAGGCCCTCTCCACTCTCATGAATAGTCTGGTGCGGACGAGGGTCAGTCGGGAAAAGCCCCTTTAGAATACTGAATATAAGAAATGAAAGGATTATATTGAAAGGAATTTGCACAACAGTAAAAAGGAAAGTGTTTAGACTAACCAGGTGGTAAGAAAAATAAAATATAAGAAAAATGAAGGAAAGGAAAAAGGGGAAAAATGTGAGAAAAGTATAGGTCCAATGAGAGTATGAATTTAATAAAGAAAAATATTATAGCCACTAGGGAAAAGTTTTAAGACGTAGGTGGAGTTTAAGAGGGAAAAGAGAATATTATGATTGGAGGATAGAGAGGAATATGAAAAAGTTGAGATTAATATTAAGAGGAGAAAAGGAGATTTTTAGACGTAGAGAGAGAGAGATTCAGAGATAGACGAGAGTGTTTCTCAGTGAGAGAAAAGGGCCTTCGGGACCCTCTCTGGGGTTGGGCTTTCGAGCCCTCCTGTGGAAAAGATGGAGCAATGTTAATTTTCCCGTAGCAATGCCGAATTGGGGTAAGTCAGTCTCTACTTTTATGTTGTTATTGACAGTAGTATTTTAAGATTAAATTTAAATTAAATATCACTTAAATGATACATACCTACTAAGGTGGGGACCCAATTGCTACTTAAAGAATATTAACCATTTTAACACATAGTAATCATTTTATACTGTATAACTTAATTGTTTATTTGTGGTAATAAATATTCTTTGTTAAGTTGGTAAATATTCGTTCTCATCATTTAAAGCACTTAGTTATGTCTCCTTTCTACAGAATTTGCATGCTGGGTTAAAACGAACCTGGGTAATTAGTAATTAGTAATTGTTAATCGAACCTGTTAAAACTTTAATCAAAAATACACTGGTGTAAGAAATTAAGAGAATTTGAAGACTTGGCCGATTATCTCTAGAACTCCTGTACTGATTTTAATGAAATTTGATATGTACATACATTGATACAATACAAAACAAATAACCATAAAATAATTGTAATGCACACGCATGATCGTGCGTAACACTCGTTGGAGACGGAAGGTATGAAACAGCGGTTGCAGAATAAACAAAAAATGGGTTAATAGATGGGTTAATAGGGGGTATGGTCCCCTCTAACAGATATACAGGTCTCGCAGCGCGATTTCATACTTGAAATAAGGCAGTTTATCATTTCCTGTGGCAATTGGTCCCACTCGTTCAGCAACGCTGTTTTCATTTCCTGGATGGTTCTCGGAAGGGGGTTGCGACTTGCAATTGCCCTCCCCAGAGCGTCCCAGACATGCTCTATAGGGTTAAGGTCTGGAGATCTGGCTGGCCAGTCCATCCGGCGAATATCCTCACTCTCTTGAAATTCTTCGACCAGAAGAGCTCTATGTGGCCTCGCGTTATCGTCCATTAAAATGAACTCAGGGCCAACTGCACCCCTGAAAAGGCGAACATACGGCTCCAAGACCTCTGTTCGCAGTTCTCTCCATACGTACGGCGAGAACGTACGGCGAGAATCGGTGTTTAGGCTGAATCGGGACTCATCAGTGAAGAGAACGGTCGCCCATTGATCCATACTCCAATCTCTATGCTCTCTGCACCATGATAAACGGATTCTCCTGTTCGTAGAAGTGAGCGGGACGCAAACAGCAGGTCCTCTTGCAAACAACCCTCTCCCATGAAGTCTTTTGGAAACAGTCACCCTTGATACACGGGTTCCTGTGGCTGCATACAAGTCACGAGAGAGCTGAGAAGCTGTAGCACTCCTGTTACGCCTCGCTATAATCGACAAATGGCGATCTTCTCTGGCCGTCGTGGCTCTTGGACGACCTTGCCCAGGCTTTCTCACGATGGATCCGGTATCCTGGAACTGTTTCCATAAGTTACACACGACGCTGGGCGTTAAATTGAACTCTCTATAAATTTGGACTTGAGATTGGCCTGCTTCTAGCCTCCCCACAATTCGCCACCTCATTCCATCATCTAAACGTTGGTGGTTACTCATTTTTACTGTTACAATTTGAAATTAACCGATTGCTGCAAAATAACACCAAGAATTAACCCATTTTTTTGTTTATTCTGCAACTGCTGTTTCATACATTCTGACTCCAACGAGTGTTATGCACGATCATGCGTGTGTATTACAATTATTGAATGGTTATTTGTTTTTTATTGTATCAATGTATGTACGTATCAAATTTCATTAAAATCGGTACAGTAGTTCTAGAGATAATCGACCAAGTCTGTAAATTCTCTTAATTTCTTACACCAGTGTATTTTAAAAATCTTTTTAAACGCCAAAAAACCCAATTTTTCCACCTAGCATATTTAGTTGTTATGCACTTGACGATAAATTTATTTAAAGTACCAGAAAAAGAGATCACGTGATCAGCATTTAATAAATTAAATTCTAAAAATTAATCTTTAAAAATTTACCAAAAATTAGAAAATGGAGGTAAAGATTCGAAAAAAATCTCATTTTAAAGGAATTTTTACGATCTTTCTCGTGATATAAATTTTATAACCCTCAAATTATTATTTTAAATGCAAGCTTAAAAATAGTTACTAAAACAGCTTAAAAATTTAATTTTAAAAAATCTGAGAAGAATTTTTCAAAAATCTTTCTTGGTGCACCCCTACACTATAAGAAGAATCGCCATGCAAAATTTCAGCCCTTTAGGTCCAGCGGTTTGGTCTGTGCGTTGTATGTCAATCAGTGAGTCAGTCAGTGAGTCAGTTAGTTACGGAACTGTTTTATATATATAGATTATAATATTCTATATTTATCATCTCCCATAGTAAAGAGCTCCGTTTGTTTGTGCCTTTCTATGTAAGTATTTGTTTCAAATTCCATTTCAAACTGCTTTGCCCACACTCACAGATATATTTCTATGTATGTAAGTGTGGGTGTATGTTTGTAACTATGTATACATATAGGTAATTTTTGATGAAATAACCAAGTAAAAGTGAGGACGTTAAGTAAAGAGTGATAAAACAATTAAAATAATATAGATTGACGGCAATATTTACTAAAGGACGGAACAAAACCGATTAATAAAGTCAGTTTTTTTAAATACCACATTTATAATATTTATAGTCAACCTATAATTTCGATTTGCTTGTACTGTTCATATTTTACCTCTGACACAATAAAAAGAAACGAGAATGCCTCTTTTATCGCAAGGTTATGTCCAATAAACCAACCTAGGTTAGGACAATGAATCCGAAGTATTCAGTCTATTCTGAAATAGGATGTAACAGACATTTTTTTTCATATCTTTTCAGTTGCGTATCCGGCAAAACCATCCCACACTAGACCAAATGGGCGTCTATCCACGCGAGCAACAGGTAGAGTTTATTTTTAAAGCTTTTCGTCACCACGCCTGCACCACACGCGTGGTTTGTCCGATGAGAGAGGGGGAGGGGGGAATAGATCGAAGCTGTCCAGAAGGTGTGATTGGGGCCCCCGAAATCAGGGGCCACCCGCGTCGTCCTAAAGTACGGGGCCTACAGATGGCTCCTCTCGTAAACGTGCTTAGAATTACTCTCTGCGACATCCAAGGGACACATTTGAGGCTTTATCGCCCGGCTTTCACAGTCTCTCTCGCCGCCTGGATATCTGATTTTGCGCAGAAAAAAAATTATTACAG
Source organism: Dolomedes plantarius (assembly GCA_907164885.2). Classification (NCBI taxonomy): domain Eukaryota; kingdom Metazoa; phylum Arthropoda; class Arachnida; order Araneae; family Dolomedidae; genus Dolomedes; species Dolomedes plantarius. The sequence goes on along the minus strand of OU015493.1, from coordinate 118,929,118 downwards.
ATTTTCTTTAGAAAGCGAAATTTCTGATATGTTTCTCAGTTATACATTTCTTTCTTTTTTTGTTTTCAGCCTGGCTGAAAAATATTCCTTAACACGTTCACGAGAATTATTCACTTTCCATTGTGATATGTATATTTATGATTCCCTCCCTAAAGAGAAAGTATCAATTACAGCCATCGTCGGCAACTTAACTTGAAATGAAATAAAACACTAATAGAAGTTCAGATAAAATCGGAAAATTGTAGAAAACTTTGAAGAAAGTTGGTTTTTCTCCGCTTTTCCAAACTGTGAAACTGAAGATTCCGATTATACCTTTTGCCTTAACATAGTTTTTAACAACGATATGATCCACAACAAAAAATCGACGCTATATTTTTTCTCATTTTATTTATATCATATTTATTTTTCTCATTTTATTTGTATCATATTTATTTTTCTCATTGTTTAACTTTTGAATACTACTCAAACATCAGTTCTATTGTTATTCAATTGGAAAAAAAATCATATTATTTCATATTTTAAGGACCATCTGACAGTCAGTGCCCTGAACAGGGCCCAACTAAATTCATTTCGTAACGAAAAAAAAAAAAGTTGAAGCACGCTACGCATATGACTACAGCTAAGTGTCTGGTTTTTATGTGCCAATTAGCTCTGGAATAAAGGGGCATTCATTACAGAAACAGGAAAATTTAAAAGTCTAAAGCTGTCTAATATACTAAAAGAAGCTGTGTGCGTGCTTCTGATATCTCCTACCTGAGTAAGTGCAAAAGTGGGGTTATACACTTTGGAAATAAATAAAGAAAGAAAGAAATGTATATATATATATATATATATATATATATATATATATATATATATATAACTTTTTGCATTTTGTGCTTGGAAAAATAATGACCACTGTTATTCCAGAATCCAAAATATTGGGTAGTTTGAAGGACATAATTTCTAGTTCATCGTATTATTAACAGTGTAAAACTACTAAAGACTAAAAATGATTTATTTTGTATGTATTTATATTGATATTATGATGTAATTGTCAAAGGCAAATATGTTTTCAATATTTAGTTTTATTTTTTTCTACTGAGATACAGAAGTTCTTAATTTCTCAATATCTCATTTTTATGCCGTGAAAGTCATAAAAAGTTAAAAAGTTTCTGAAGGCTACCGTATATACCTGAAACGGGTTATGACTGGTTAAAATCCTTTTGACAATATTCTTCTTTCTATGATGTCCCCTTTCTATTACTTCCAAGAGGAAAATAAAAACCCCGAAAAACTTTAATCTAAGAACAAAAAAGAAATGTTCTGTTAGATTTTAATAATGAAAAAAAAATTATCAAGCTTGTTCATAAAAAAAAAAAAATTCTAATGTAGGTCTAACCTATATTAGAATGTCTTCTTTTTCTTTTACATTTCACTTTACAGAAAGTTTTGCTTTTCTAAAGGGAAAATATTTTTGAGATAATGCAAATTTGAGATGAGCAAATTTTATTTCTTATTCCAATTAGCTCTGTTATTTCCTAAATGCTATATGAAGGATAAGTTTTGCATTGTTTTTCTTTTTAGCTTTATTTCTTTCGTCATGCTGAATAGAAAAAAAAAGATTTACAAAGCTTTAGTACACTCAGGTAATAGTATCACAGATTATCTCTTTAAAACTCTCCGAGGAACAATTTAACATTATAAAACACTGTAAACTTATTAATACTGAAGAAGCCATTTACTATTTGACAGCTATTTTAATGCTTATGAGAGAATTCTATTATCTAGAGCAGTATGTACTAAAATTAAGCTAATAGTTTTAGAAAATGTTTATGAAAGAATATAATATAGTCAACCTATATTGAAGAATCTTTCATCTTCAGGCAAATATTTCTTGGGGATGCTTGAAAACCTAGTATTACCCTAGTCGCTGAGGACAATTTTTGATGCAAACAGATGAAATACTATTTTATTTAATGATAAATTGCACCTCTGCTAGAAGAGTGTTACATCTCAAAATAGCCATATTTTCAGGAAGAGCCGTTTCATTTCTTCTTTAGTTCTTCCTGAAAATATGGCTTTTTTGAAATGTAACACTCTTGTAGCAGAGGTCCTCTTCTAGAAGAATGTTACATCTCAAAATAGCCATATTTTCTGGAAGAGCTAAAGAAGAACCTCTGCTAGAAGAGTGTTACATCTCAAAAAAGTCATATTTTCAGGAAGAGCTAAAGAAGAAATGAAATGGCTCTTACTTTAATAAATATGGCTATTTTGAGATGTAACACTCTTCTAGCAGAGGTGCGAAATGATAATATCCTTCGTACATACACATACATACATACATACATACATATATATATATATATATATATATATATATATATATATATATATATATATATGTGTGTGTGTGTGTGTACACAAATGACGACTTCCGAAATCATTTACGACAGTTAATGATTTGGGTATTATCATTTGAATACTTTCCTGGTTAAATATTGTCTTCTTCAAAGCCAACCATTTATCTTAACTTCATTTCTGCAGTACCGCAGGACGCTTTTAAGAGGGCTGATTCTATGTGAATGGTATCTCGACTAGTAGCTTTTTTAAATGTGAATTTGGCGAGGATTTTTTCTTTTCTGTTTGGCGCCACTGCGAATCTGCAACCCTGCGTACGTTACTGTGCTGCGAAAGCGCGTGTGTCGCGCTATCTGAGGCTATAAATTTTGAAGGTTTTCTGGGAGCACGGAATATCGTGGCCCCCCCTTAATGGGGCTTTTCGTCGTCCCACTCCAAACGGAGCCTTCGTTAGAATCGGCGGGTGAGCTATGCGCTACTTCGATTTGTGGAATAGCCGGCCTCAGACACTATATTATCCACGATAAGGGAGTGGGAAGAGCTCCGATTTCGCCTGCAAATTTCTCTTCTTGTTTACCTCCGCAGCGTCCGACCACCAGCCCATAAATATTGAGCGAGTTAGCTGGTATTTTTTTTTATTATTATTCTCTCTCCTTCCCTATTTCCCGTCTCACAAAATAAGGTTTCCGAAAAGATAAACTTAGCAAACGGCTGAACTCGCCATTTTGTTTCAAAACTCTTCCAAAACAGAAATATACAATAGAGCACGAAACGGGAATTTCAGTAGAAAACAATTACAACTAGAGATAAATATCAGACAAATTTTACAGAGTTATGAAATAATTAGCCATTTGAAATATTACAATAATTTTTTTTTTTATTCCTCATTCCTTTCCTGTTGAATTATGTCCTGAAACGAAAGTAACATCGATTGAACGAGAACTTTGTTGGGAGGACATTAGCTGATTTTTAGGTGATGGGTGGACCTTCAAAGCGATTTTTGAAATTTTTACCTCAGATATATGAAACTTTGCATATATATTCATTAAATATGACGATGCTAAACCCCTTAAAAATTTTATAAATATTTAAAAAAAATTTATAATTAAAAATTTGAAATTAAATTACTTTTTTTAAAATGCTCCTTGCCACTCAATTTTTAACATTCTCCCTTGATTTTGCATATATATTGCTTATAAATACAATTTTTATAATTTTGAACAAAGTTATGTATTATTTTGCGCTTTCGTTGAATAGTTAATTTTTAGGAAATATTTTTATGCTTGTACTCTGAATTTTCGGGAAATTTTTGTACTTTTCTACACTTAAATTAAACTTTGATAACTTGAATGACCTCGAAACCTAAAATGGATACATAACTTTATTTTGATGTATTACAGGAGTCTTTATTATAAATTTCATAAAATTTCGTCAAAAATTATGACTCGAGGAGCATTTTAAAGACTTGCAAATCTGGAAATTTCTCATTTTGAGAAAAAGCCATTTAAAATATGTTTTTTCACCTACCTTTAATACTTACTTTTCTAAAACCACCAAGTTTTCATTTTACTTTTCACTACATATTTTAAATGCATTTTATTCCAATATTTACATGTTTTTAAAATAATAATACGTCCTCCCCCCCCCCAAAAAAAAAAAAATTTCAATTTTTGTTCGATTTGTTGTAATTTGAAAGTCCACCATCCCCTGATTTAATCCTAAGTTCGTATACATAGATTCTCTTTCGAATATCTCTTGTTTATTAGTCTTATTTTTATAATTTTCACGCCATAAACGAGATATTAAAGTAACAAAGGGTAACATAAAAAAATTGGAGTGACTAGAGATATTAAAAATTTCAGCTAGATTACTCAATAATGGCTTACAACGCAATTTAAACTAATGGACCTGCACAGAAAAGACTCATAACAAACATTCAGGAGTTTTAAATGTTGTGAAAAAAGTTGTTATGAATACTCTCCCTCTTACCTATTTATAAGGCTCAATAAAATTAAGAGATATCGTCTGTGGTTACCCGTTAGAAAAACTAAGCACTGGAGGGACATTTTTGCTCCTTACATCCTCATCATGACACATCAGTTCAGTTTTAAATGAACCTTTCGTTCAATGAACTGTTTACATTTTTATTTCGCAGTATTTATATTGAAGAATAGTGTTACGAAACCATGGCTTTGTGTCGAATACTTCACTTACTATGAAGTTTTAAGCCGCCCGTATTGTATAGTGGTTAGCGTTGTATAGTGTACTACCGCGCAGTGGGCTCGGGTTCAAATCCCGAACTAAAGCTTGGTCTTCTGGTGTCCCCTCAGAGGAAGCAATGCTGGCACATCTCTATGGGGCTCCTATAATAAAGTAGCCAGCAAACAAGCGGTGAATAACAAAAGGCGAATGCCTCCAGACAAAGTGCCTCCACATTAGAATAAAAAGAATGATGTTTTAAAGATGTAAAACAACTCATCTTATGCAATAGGGAGCATATATTAGTGTAACAGAGTGAAGAAATTCAGGAAATGAATTCATGAATCAGGCTTCGAGCGTCATACCTTTCTACGACTACTTCATGAGATTTGAAAGAACCGCCTCAAAAAATATTTGTTGAATTTTGCATTCTTAGTTGACAACTTTGATGACTTCAGTAATGTTATTTATTTAGCCCAAGATAATGTTAACTCAAGATGGTAATTTTAATAAATGCGGCTTATTTTTTGTTTGGATATCCCAATAATAGAAGAAATAATGGATAATGGATACACAATAATGTTATGATATGTAAGTTGGATAACGGATACATCTATATATTAATATAAATAGAGGGAAAACTATATGACCGCACCCTTTCCCCAAATGCATTTGTTAAATATAAGTACAGATACTTACATATTATATGGGATTTTATTTTGTGAAAGCATATTAGGACAATGAATAAGAGATGGTAAAATTCAAATTTTAAAACATCGTCGGATATTTGGAAGAAGTTTGTTTTCCCATACATTGATTAGAATTCTCTTTATTACAGTTCTCTGTACTTATGATTTTTTCTTTTGTACAGCTTTTTCAAATTAAGTACTGACTCAAATGTTTAAATTGTTGAATGTTTCAAGCCTTTAAGGCTACTCATTGTCATCGACGGAGTACAATCAAAGTGACTTATGCTCGTCTTCCACAAGGCTCATAAAAACATAGCGTAAAATAAAATCATCGTATACGTGGTTGGAGGGGGGGGGGGGAGAATGGAACTATATTAAATTTAATTTTGTGAAAGCATATCTGGACAATGAATAAGAGGTGGTAAAATTCAAATTTTAAAACATCGTCGGATATTTTAAGAAGTTTGTTTCCCGTACATTGATTAGAATTATCTTTATTACAGTTTTCTGTGCAATATGATTTTTTTTTGTGTACAGCTTTTGCACATTATGTACTTACTCTACCATTGCAATTGTTGAACGTTTCAAGCCTTTAAAATGACTGATTGCCATTGACGGAATGCGATCAAAGTGATTTAAACTCGTCTTCCACTAGGCTCATTAAAACAGCGTGAAATGAAATAATCTTATACGGGGTTGGAGGGGAGAGAGAGAGAATGGAACTTACATACTATATAGAATTTAATTTTGTGAAAGCATATCTGGACAATGAATAAGAGATGGTACAATTCGAATTTTAAAACATAGTCGGATATTTGGAAGAAGTTTGTTTTCCCATACATTGATTAGAATTCTCTTTATTACAGTTCTCTGTACTTATGATTTTTTCTTTTGTACAGCTTTTTCAAATTAAGTACTGACTCAAATGTTTAAATTGTTGAATGTTTCAAGCCTTTAAGGCTACTCATTGTCATCGACGGAGTACAATCAAAGTGACTTATGCTCGTCTTCCACAAGGCTCATAAAAACATAGCGTAAAATAAAATCATCGTATACGTGGTTGGAGGGGGGGGGGGAGAATGGAACTATATTAAATTTAATTTTGTGAAAGCATATCTGGACAATGAATAAGAGGTGGTAAAATTCAAATTTTAAAACATCGTCGGATATTTTAAGAAGTTTGTTTCCCGTACATTGATTAGAATTATCTTTATTACAGTTTTCTGTGCAATATGATTTTTTTTTGTGTACAGCTTTTGCACATTATGTACTTACTCTACCATTGCAATTGTTGAACGTTTCAAGCCTTTAAAATGACTGATTGCCATTGACGGAATGCGATCAAAGTGATTTAAACTCGTCTTCCACTAGGCTCATTAAAACAGCGTGAAATGAAATAATCTTATACGGGGTTGGAGGGGAGAGAGAGAGAATGGAACTTACATACTATATAGAATTTAATTTTGTGAAAGCATATCTGGACAATGAATAAGAGATGGTACAATTCGAATTTTAAAACATAGTCGGATATTTGGAAGAAGTTTGTTTTCCCATACATTGATTAGAATTCTCTTTATTACAGTTCTCTGTACTTATGATTTTTTCTTTTGTACAGCTTTTTCAAATTAAGTACTGACTCAAATGTTTAAATTGTTGAATGTTTCAAGCCTTTAAGGCTACTCATTGTCATCGACGGAGTACAATCAAAGTGACTTATGCTCGTCTTCCACAAGGCTCATAAAAACATAGCGTAAAATAAAATCATCGTATACGTGGTTGGAGGGGGGGGGGAGAATGGAACTATATTAAATTTAATTTTGTGAAAGCATATCTGGACAATGAATAAGAGGTGGTAAAATTCAAATTTTAAAACATCGTCGGATATTTTAAGAAGTTTGTTTCCCGTACATTGATTAGAATTATCTTTATTACAGTTTTCTGTGCAATATGATTTTTTTTTGTGTACAGCTTTTGCACATTATGTACTTACTCTACCATTGCAATTGTTGAACGTTTCAAGCCTTTAAAATGACTGATTGCCATTGACGGAATGCGATCAAAGTGATTTAAACTCGTCTTCCACTAGGCTCATTAAAACAGCGTGAAATGAAATAATCTTATACGGGGTTGGAGGGGAGAGAGAGAGAATGGAACTTACATACTATATAGAATTTAATTTTGTGAAAGCATATCTGGACAATGAATAAGAGATGGTACAATTCGAATTTTAAAACATAGTCGGATATTTGGAAGAAGTTTGTTTTCCCATACATTGATTAGAATTCTCTTTATTACAGTTCTCTGTACTATATGATTTTTTCTTTTGTACAGCTTTTTCAAATTATGTACTGCCTCAAATGTTTAAATTGTTGAATGTTTCAAGCCTTTAAGGCTACTCATTGTCATCGACGGAGTACAATCAAAGTGACTTATGCTCGTCTTCCACAAGGCTCATAAAAACATAGCGTAAAATAAAATCATCTTATACGTGGTTGGAGGGGGGGGGGGGAGAATGGAACTATATTAAATTTAATTTTGTGAAAGCATATCTGGACAATGAATAAGAGGTGGTAAAATTCAAATTTTAAAACATCGTCGGATATTTTAAGAAGTTTGTTTCCCTTGCATTGATTAGAATTCTCTTTATTACAGTTCTCTGTGCTATATGATTTTTTTATACAGCTTTTTCACATTATGTACTGACTCTACCATTGCAATTGTTGAATGCTTCAAGCCTTTAAGGCGACTGATTGTCATCGTCGGAATGCGATCAAAATGACTTATGCTGATCTTCCACAAGGCTCATAAAAAACATAGCGTGAAATAAAATCAACCTATACGGGGTTGGGGGGGGGGATGGAACACTGTGTTGAGATGTGGCAGAGGTGGGGAGAAGGGGGTGGTGGGCGCATGTGTGCGTGGTTACCAGCGGTCGCCCATTAGAAGTGCCGAGGCCCATATCTTGCGGATAAAAATCTTGCACGCGCAATCGTTACAGTCCCCCAATGGGTCCGGTTGCGGACGAACAAATCGTGACTTGCGGGTGGATGGAATATAAGAACGGAGGGAAAAAAAGTAAAGAATAAATAAATAAATAAATAAAAAAGAAAACCTCTGGACGCTTTTGCCGGCGTGTTTTAGGAATGTCTTCGGCGACTGGAGTTCTTCATTGATAAGAAAGTGGCTTGCAAACCCCCACACCACCCCCGACGATTCGGTTTTGATCTTTAGGAGGTTAACTGTTATCTCGTCGAGGTGTAATGTAAGAAACAACTGCTTGATAGTCGAGACGAAATTATAGTAAGGCACAGAATGCTGGTATTGGCCAAACGGAGAGGGGTCATCAAATGCGGGGCGATATTCCGATGAGCACGCTGTTCTCTACCTAGACCGAGACAAGAGCTGAAAGCATTTCCTGTGTTCCTTTCTGTGGTGCTTTATGCGACCACCCTCTTGAATAACTTAGGCTTTAGCCATATTCGTTGTCCGAAGATATTTTGAGATATTATTAGAAATTTGAATCAAATTCGACATTTCTGAAGCATTTACAATCAGGAATAAAAGTACTGGAATCTAGTTGTCGTTATTGCAAAAATTGGGAAAGTGCAAGAAATCAGATAATTGTATAGTTAAGGCTGCTGTGTACTAACCCTATTGGGTTCACTCACCTCAATGTTAACTTATGGAGAAATGTGTCCAAGGATTGCCGACTTGGAATGAAAGATTTTTAAAAAAAATTTTACTCCGTAATAGAGAAAGAAATTTTACACCTTAGGGGATTTTTCATTTTTTTTAAAAAATGCAAATAATATTTTAAAATTTAAATGATTAGGGAAAAAAATCTGGAATAGTGTGTTTTGAACGCTCGTAAATTCCTTTGGCGGACGAAATTGATAAAATGAATCCTGTCGCAAGGGCAGAAAAGTTCAGGCTATCTGAAAATACCATTTTTATTGGATTATCAGGATTTATGTAGCTGTAAATAGTAGATAAATTTTCTCCATAGGTTAATATTGCGGTGAGCGAATCCAATAGGGTTAGTACACAGCAGCCTTAAGTAGTTTGTATAGGCAATTTTCAAATCAGACAGTTGTATTGACAAGTAGTTTGTAGAGATTGTGGTAAAAGCAATTTTCGCAGGTATACTTGTAAAAATTGTTTTACCTTAGTTAATTTCACAGGGATTTGGATATATAAAAATGTTTCAGTGACTGTTGAAGGACCAAATGGAAGTTTCTTCTTTTCATTACATTGCTTTTGAGAAGAAAAAAAAATCAAGTAAATAAAGTTAAATTTTTTTACTATGCATACCAGTTTTTAAAAATAGGTAATATTCATTGATTATCATCGTTCACTGATTATCATCGCACATACAAGTACGACTGCATTTTTCTTGATTTTATTACCGTTCGTTACATCATCATAATCGATATTTTCAGCACTACCGCATTCAATCGAAATTATTGAATGATTTAACAAACTTTTTCTTCGATAGAAGATCTTAAAATAAATTTTAAATTATTTAATTTTTGAATATGACTCATGTACAAACCCAAAGTTGGGATGAGTCTAGTGGTTTATTGAGCGGATTAGAAAGTTGAACATTTGCTAATGATGACAACGTCTAAAGTTTAAACCATCGAATTTCGCTTTTTAAAATTAATAAACTGTTGTCCCTTTTTTATAACTTGCCGGTGTAATTTGGTCGGCACCTGTTTGCCTTGGCCCTGCTCCTGTGCCCATGTCACCAGGGGCGTAACTAAGCATTTAGGGGCTCCGGGGCAAGGAAGCAAATTGGAGCCCCTGGGTAAATAATGAGAGATTATTTTTCTGGAGACCGGGACCCCCCTTACCTCGAGGGCCCTGTGGCATTGCCCCGGTTGCCCCAGCCTAGTTATGCCCCTGCCTGTCACACTGGTAAATTTTTAGGAAATTTAATTTGCAATTTGGCGTGGTAAATTCAAATTAGAAATATGTTTAACAAAAAAAGGAAACTTTTAGATCAAATTTTGAAAATTCGAGTTTATTACCTCCCAAAATTACAAACCCTTAAGCTACAAAGAAGCTTCAATTTAAGTCTGGGTTTCAATCCAGTTGCTGTAATCCAGCTCTAATCAAGAGTAGTTAGCTCCTATATCGTTGACTTAAAAGCAATTAGCCGGGATATCGTTAATATAAATGCAACTTCAAAGTGGCAAGTGAGCTGTCCACATTGTATAATGGTTAGCGTTGTGAGCTGCAACGCAGTGGGCTCGGGTTCAAATCCCAAGTTAAAGTTGGTTGTTTCCGTATCATCCCCCCTCATAGGAAGCAATGCTGGCTCGCCTAAATGGTGCTCCCATAATAAAGTAGCAAGGAAACCAGCGGTGTATGACAAAAGGCGATGTCTCCAGACAAAGTGCCCCCGAATTAGAAAAAAAAAAGTTCTAAGTAATCGTTTATGTAAGTGAAATGAGAAAAAATTGTAAAGTCTAAATAAAAGACGCTTTTAAAAAAGAATACATAAAATGTAAATGAAACAAGATGTATAGAAATTGTGGTTCAAATTTAGTCTGAAGACAATGCGAATGGAAAAGTTGTGAACAGTATATTTGGGGAAACAAATAAGAAATCTAGTGCTGAAGGTGCAAGTTCAGGAGCTTGCCAAAATAGAGTCTAGAAGTAGCCATTCAGTTTCTGGATGAGCAGCTGATTTAAAAACATCTATCACCTCTGCGATTCGTTTCAAAGTATTTGGATATATTGCAAGGGCCAAAAGCAGTGTTTTTGAGTCTATCGCACTCACGCTAAGTCATAAAATTTTCGATTATTTACTTCAGTTGGTCTAGAACAAAATTCTTCTTTAAAAAGTTTTCTTCATGGCTAAATATTTCTCGGTAGCTTGTTTAGACTGCTTTTAACCAATCGATCAGTGTAAATACAGAACTGCGATGCAAGTCAGTAAAATGGTTGATATTTTTATGATCTTTCTCGTGATATAAATTTTATAACCCTCAAATTATTATTTTAAATGCAAACTTTAAAAAAAAGTTACAAAAACAGCTTAAAAATTTAATTAAAAAATCTAAGAAGAATTTTTCAAAAATCTTTCTTATTGCACCCCTACACTATAAGAAGAATCGCCAAGCAAAATTTCAACCCTTTAAGTCCAGCGGTTTGGTCTGTGCGGTATCTGTCAGTCTGTCAGTCAGTCAGTCACGGAACTGTTTTATATACTGCTCACTCTTTTCTTAAGTAAAGTTGTTGGCTTATGAAATTTTAAAGCAAGCGTATGAGATTTCTGAATACAAGCTATTTCCCCTCAGAGCAAATTTTAATCCGAAATATCCGTTTTAATAATATACTTATTATCAAAGCACAACACAAGTTTTCTAAACAGTGGTGGTTACTGCCCCAAAACATTTTACAATTTTGTAAGGGTTAAACTTGTTAGGTAACTACAGAAGATAGTCGTAGGTCTATCACAAAGAGCAAAGGTTTGACAAATGTTTATACATAGATGTTCTAAGAGCCAGAAAAAGAGTCTTAGGACCAGCAGCTAGAAAACGATTCAGGTCAAATAGCAACACCTAAGAAGTTGTTAACCAACAACCTCATTTATATATTGGTCTAAACAGAAGTCAACTCCCAGTCCAATTTAGTAGTTATATATATTTTAAATTAAAATATATATATATAACTAGCTGAATACCTGTGCTTCGCTACGGAGTACATTTTAGGATAATTATAATGAAAATCGTAACGGATATTTTTATAGGCAAAATAATGTAGAAGAAAGTATTCAAATTAAATCTATAATAGAACATACTAAAGAATATAGTACAGTTAATATTGTACAGTGTAAGGAACATTTTCCCCTCAATAGTCAAAATTTCCTCAACCATTTTTTGACGGAGATCCGCACAAAGAAGAGACCCCGAGATTAGTCTCAGAGGATACGATTTTCCCCACAAACGTATTGGAGTATCCCAATTTACCCCCTTCGGGATGGAATTAAAAAAAAAAATCCTTTCTTAGCGGCTGTCCATGTCATTATAAGAATGCTCTGTCAAATTTCAGCCCTTAAGGTCCAGCGGTTTAGTCGGTGCGAGGTCTGTCAGCCAGTCACGGAACTGTTTTGTATTATATAAGTTTAATTTAATATCCATAAAACATACTAATTTCAATTAAATTCTTAAAAAACTTCCATCTCAATTAGTCTAGTGGTTAAATTTTATCTTCTACCGTAATTTAATATTTTTTGTCAATTTATTTCGTTGTTATGCACGTGACGCAAAATTAATTTAAAGTATCGCAAAAAGAAAGAAATCTCGTAATAAGCATTTAATAAATAAAATTCTAAAATTTAATCTTCAAAAATTCATCTAAAATCGGAAAAGGGAGGCAAAAATTCGAAAAAGATTTCATTTTAACGGAATTTTTATGATCTTTCTCGTAATATAAATTTTATAACCCTCAAATTATTATTTTAAATGCAAACTTAAAAAAAAGTTACAAAAACAGCTTAAAAATTTAATTAAAAAATCTAGGAAGAATTTTTCAAAAATCTTTCTTAATTGCACCCCTACACTATAAGAAGAATCGCCAAGCAAAATTTCAACCCTTTAGGTCCAGCGATTTGGTCTGTGCGGTATCTGTCAGTCTGTCAGTCAGTCAGTCACGGAACTGTTTTATATATTGCTCATTCTTTTCAACAGCGTCATATCTCAAAAATCGGCGATTTTTAGTTATGCCTGTTTCCAGAATGCCCTGAAAGAGTAGTATATCCCTGCAAGATCATCATAAACCACTGCTCAATATTTAGCCGCTAGAGAACATAATTAATATTTATTTTTAATACATTTTATTCTACTTTTAAACTTTAAAATCCCTCTCCTGAAAAATTCCGTTTTTTTAAGATATGACGTTATTGAAAGGAGTGAGCGATATATAGATTGGGATATATTAATTGAGAATGGAAATTGTTTGTTTGCCAATGCGGGGCACTTGTCCACGAAGACATAATTTAATTTCTAGAATCATTGGTTGCTTTCAGTGGGGGCAAGGTATAAGTGAATCAACAGCACTCCCTGGTGCCACCTAAATTTTCATTGAGCACCCTCGGGGGCGACTTCTAGGGGAATCGTACCTTCTCCCGCCTATCTGACCTCATAGAAGAACTTTCAAGTCAACATATTTACGTGCCCATATCTGGCCTAGACAAAGGTAGTTAAAGACGTTCGTCGGGATTCGAACCGAGCAACTCCTAGTTCTAAGCTCATCGCGCTACCACTTGGCTACCCCATGCCTTTGAGAATAGAAATTAAAACCTTAAAACCTCATGTTTTACAATTAAAAAATTCGAAATAGAAAAGTAAAAGCATGGAAAAAGCATGTATTGGTAAGTGATTTTCACGTCAATTTAAAGTTTAAATTTTAAGTTTATTCTGTTAAGGGGTGAATAGTAAAATTGAATGATTTTACTCGATTGCTGAAGGCTTTCAAGGTCGACTACAGCAGTTTTAAAGGCGGTCCCTTCTGCTCTATAGTTTTCATACTATGACCGACTAATGCATTTCACATCTTATTCTTTCTAACTTTGGTCTGATATATTTTTCTTCACTTTAAAATGTTCGGTATATACTTCGTCTTACGAATAAATGACCTGTTCAGCTATACTTAACCCTTGCGAAATCACTTAGCGGAACTCCGATGAGACAAGAAGTCTCCGCCAATTTGATTAATCTTCGATCCTTCCCGATCAAAGGAGAACCGCCAATCGAAGTTATTGCTCAAATCAATCACCAAAATTGAAAAACGTTTTCTCACCTCCCCCCTCCCTCGATTTTGATACTGACGTCATGCGGTATCAGAGGAGGGTGGGTATCAAGACATGGCTTTCATATTCCCTCAGCCTTAAGATCATACACCTGAGTTAATGAGAGGTTGCACGAGCGGCTTAAGCCCGAGGGGGGTGTATTCCTACATGAACTCTGATCTTGGTGGTGGCACGCGAATCCCCGAAATTAGCCAGCGTTGGCGAGAATACCAATCGTTGTTGGCGGTGGGATCGGTTTTTAATGGATCCTTGAATCGTGACAATTGCGAGAATGCTTGTTGCAGGAGGATGAAGGAGGAACACTCGAAAGCATCGCCTCGGGCTGTACTCGGGCGATAATCAAAGCGGACGACGGGCAACATTTACAAGGGGTATTTGATAAACGAAACACTTGCTATGGAACCTGTCTGATTTGTTGATTTACTTACGGGTATCTTGGTGATGGTGGTGATTAGATCTGAATAGGAAGCGCTCTGCCTGAGCGAAGTCCCATGCGCTGTTAGGAAAATGCCCATACATTATCAGATGAATTTATGGAAATGTTACTTTCAGGCAACGCTTTAGTACCTTGCTAAAATGCTGAGGAGGTATGACTTCCTCAGTAAGTTCTTTTGACTTCTTTTTTCATACGATACTGAAACCAAGTTCCAATATTCTAATTTTAGATTTTTAGAAAACATACAGTTTTCTGGTACTTTACGAGTGCTCTTCTCAGTCTGAAATACAATTAGATACATTCTTATAACACACAATTTCTGATATTTTGTAAGTTAACTATACTATTTATTTTCTATACTTTATTTTCTTAGATGTACGAATGTGATTTCTTTGAATAAAGATTGTACAATAATCTACAATACTTTGGTGTTGGTACAATTTTACGATTTTCTAAAGCTAAAATATATTTTAGCTTGTATTTTGTAGGCATTTTTCTTTCGTAAGGAATAGAATCAAAGGTCATACGACAGAGCTCCCGGTTCAGAATTCTAATTAAGTTAAAAAGCAGTGGACTTCATAAATAATATGGAAGCTTAGTTTCTATAAAATTTTCCGACACAAAAGCTTATATTTATACGATTTAACAATATTTTATCGTATAAATATAGACAACATACTTATTTTATCAGATTAAAAATTATGTATTAGACTAGCTGAAAACCCGCGCTTCGCTACGGAGTACATTCAAATTAAATTCAACGGTCAACGTATGCAATTTATGCCAAAAAATAAATATATATATTTATAATAAATGCGATGATCAATGTATACAATTGATGTAAAATATATATCTATATATATATATATTTATAAAAAATTCGTAAGGGATATGCATTTTTTTTGGATAATATCCAATCGTCTGCTGCATTAGAAAGAGAAAAAAATATTTTTTTTGTCTATTTAGTTGTTACGCACATGACGATAAATTTATTGAAAGTACCAGAAAAAGAAATCACGTGATCAGCATTTAATAAATTAAATTCTAAAAATTAATCTTTAAAAACTCACCAAACATCAGGAAATGGAGGTAAAAATTCGAAAAAAATTTCATTTTGAAGGAATTTTTATGATCTTTCTCGTGATATAAATTTTATAACCCTCAATGTATTATTTTAAATGCAAACGTAAAAAAAGTTTAAAAAACAGCTTAAAAATTTAATTTAAAAAAATCTAAGAAGAATTTTTTTTAAATCTTTCTTAGTGCACCCCTACACTATTAGAAGAATCGCCATGCAAAATTTCAGCTCTTTAGATCCAGCGGTTTGGTCTGTGCGTTGTATGTCAGTCAGTCAGTCAGTCAGTCAGTGAATGAATGAGTCAGTTACGGAACTGTTTTATATAGATAGATAATAGTAATATAATCATACTAGAAAAATAATAATTAATTAGTAAGATACAAAATTTTCTACAAAAGTCACGAGACTCCAAATAAGAATTTCTGTATAAACATACATTAATTTCCATACTAGAATTTTAAAACTGAACTGCGCAGTTTGTGGTTTTATATATGTGGATACATACATCCTGCTTTTGTGCCAAGTAAGCTAGCATTTTTTATTTTGATGTTAAGATTTGGCAATAATATTTTCCTTTTCTTTACAATTAACAATTTTAACTTTTTAAAATTTATTTATTATTATTATTTTATATTAGAATTTTCAATTTCTACAAATGCATTCTGTGGGATTCAAATCTGTTGGCACGGAAAGCGTTTTGATCTTTTTGAGGCAATCAAAGATCCACTACGGCTTTTTCAAATGGTAGAGCACTACCGCAACGACCATCTGGCAGAACAATGGTATGAACCTGGTTCTCCAAACTTCAGATTGGTATCCTGCCAAGTGAACTACCCCACCGATCTGAGAAAGTGCGATTTTCAATGACTTCCTTCACACACTCATATGGCCTGCTTTACCCTTAAAAAGACAAGTACCTTTGAAAACATTCAGAGACGGTTATTCTTAGAAGTACGAATACCAAACAAAATGGAATTCATTTGAATTCGAGTCGTCTTTTTTTCATTTTTTTTTAACAGGAGCTCAAATCGAACTTTTATTCAGATATTAAAATAAAACGTTGCAATTATTCTGGCTTGGTTGAAATTATAATCCAAGAATAAAAACGAAAAGTCTATGGTTTGCTATGATTCTGTAAATATCATACTCGTACATACTTTATTATGGTACGTTATAGGTAATAAAACAGTATAGAAATAATAATATTCTAGAACAAAATTAATACATAAACAAATAAATATATATACAAATAAGTGTGTATGTATATATATATATATATATCTATATATATAAAAGAGCTTGTCTGTTTGTTTGTCCGCTATAGAATCATAGACTGTTTCACCCACCGGGACCAAATTTGGCACAGTTAATGTTTAGGACCCGAGAAACTTAAATCAGCAAAAACAAAGTTTGGGGCTCAATTAGTTTTTTTTAAATTAATTTTTTAATGTTTTTTTGTGTCCGTAAGAGGTGCGAGACCCCCTGTGGATACAGACGTTCAGTGAAATCCGAACCTATCCCTCTTCCCCCGCGCGGGAGAAGAGGGGTGCGCGGGGGGTGAGAACTTCATGGTAATAACCTTTGGCCTTAACTGACTGATAACGCACAGTCCAAACCGTTGGACATAAAGATCTGAAATTTTGCACGGTGATTCTTCTATAGTGGAGTTTATACTGGAGGGGTGAACAGAGAAAGACTTTTGAAAAATTCTTCTTCGATTTTTTAAAATTAAATTTTTAAGCTTTTTTTCTAATTTTTTTAAGTTTGCATTTAAAATGATAATCCGAGGGTTATAAAATTTATATCACGAGAAAGATCATAAAAATTCCTTTAAAACGAAATCGTTTCGAATCGTTACCTTCCTTTTCTGATTTTTGGTGAATTTTTAAAGATTAATTTTTAGAATTTAATTTATGAAATGCTGATCACGTGGTTTTTTTTCTTTTTGTGATACTTTAAATTAATTTTGCGTTACGTGCATAACAACGAAATAAATTGACAAAAGAAATATTAAAATACGGTAAAAGATAAAATTTAACCACTAGACTAACTGAGATGGGAGTTTTTTAAGAATGCAGTTCAAATTAGTATGTTTTAACACAACTTTCCCGGCTCTGCTTTTTGTCCTTTGTTATTTGCAGTTTTTCTCATCGCTTGAACCGATTTACAATTTGCTTTTTCTACGATTTTTGGCCTTAGGAACATTAAAAACCGATACGGTTTTTGGCCTGTCGACAATAAAAAACCGAATCACCAAAGTAAGAAAAATAGGCTTCATGTAAAATCGCGCCTTACTTTGAATAAATAAAAAGGGCATCTTTCACTTTACCTCTTGGGTGATGTGGAAAAAAGTGCGTCTCTTGGGTGATGTGGAACAAACTGAGCTTTTAAGGGAAAAATAAATAATAAAGGCAAATGTAAATTATAAAACTTATTTCTAATTAAACAGTGGATCAAACAAATCTAATTAAATCTAATTAAACAGTAAATTTATTCAATCCAAACGTGCGAATCACGCAACACTGTGTTATTCTCAATAAAATCAGACGTGTAATCAGACGAAGGTCCGCAGGCTCAAAGTTTCTTTCTTTCTTATTGTTTGTATATCATTTCAGTAGAAACGCGCTAAACGCATTCTGTCTGGCCAGATGAACATGAAGAGCGGGGGTTGTAGCCCAGTATTTTTTTGATGGAATGCATCAAAATTTTTATATCTATTATAATATATATATATATATATATATATATATATATATATATATATATATATATATATATATATATATATATATATATATATATATAATATATATAATATATATATATAAATTAAAATAATTAAATTCAAATTAATATTCAAATTATGTTTTTAATACAGATATGCTTTTTTCAAAAAATTTAATAGCATTTCAGCTAAAAATGTAAAAGTTGGTGTTTCGTTTCATGAATTACATAATAACTAATTAATATCTGATAAAAATAAGTTACCATTCATCATTTTTAGCTAACTATCTGGATAATATTATATGCACATATGAACAGAAATAAAATATTCAGTAATATGGTAAACAGTGATATTTTGAAATGACGGGGAATTCCCGTTGTTGTCAGAAAAAGCATAAAATTTTGAAGGAGGATATCACTTGTAAAGTTGTTTTCATTGCGACTGCATAAGGCTTTGAGGAAAACAATTTTAAAGGCAAACCGGATATTTTAAAGGACACAGCTGAGACACTAAGAAATAATTTTTAAACAATTTTAATACAATTTTTGAGAGCAAAAGTTGTTTAAAAATTTCCTAATATATCATAAATAACCCAAACATTTTCACGTTTTTTAAATTGTTAAATTTTAACATTTTCCCGAAGATAATGTTGTCTAATTCTTAAAAGCTAAAAGGAATTAATTTAAAATCTTTTGATTATAAGAACTGTCAAACTGAAGGAATTTGACTGTAAAGGAAAAATACTTTAAAATACAAATTTGGATATAGTAGATATCATGGTGTTTTTTAAAATTTTTTAAAATTTATTTTACTTTATTTTATTTATTTATTTTTTTAAGGTTAAATAATAATTTTTGTTCGCAGTCAAAGGCAAATCTCAAAATGAAATTTTAAAAAATTCATAAATTACTCTTCAGTATATTTAAGTATTTTTACAATGTTTTTTAATTATTTGTTTTAAATTTCTCCTGTTTATAAAATCCCTTAATGATTAAAATCCCAGAAGCTGACTATATAGGCTATATGAACACAATAGAAAATTCAGTAAAACTACCATGAAAATCAAAGGACATTGCCTTTTTTATTGACTGTGAATAATAGCGGTGTGAAGCTGTGTACAGTTTGAAATTCAGTGACTTTTATAAAGGCTTATTTTAGTAATGCGAGGAAAATATTTGATTGGCAATATTCCACACTTTTTATTAAAAGAAATGGTATATTACAAGCCAATATCTGATTCTTTAGAAAAATTTGTATAATGTGTTGCCGACGTTGTTATAAATTTTATATTGCTTTTGGCCTATGGGCTACAATATATTTTAGAGAAGAGGCAATAATATGTAATTTAAAGATAAATTAATTATTTATGGATTTTACCTTGTATTAGCTGTCATTGTTTCAAGTTAATATGATAATTATGGGAAATGTTAATCCAAGAATTCTTGAAATATAATACTGAAACGTAATTTAGTAATTATAGAGAAATCAGTAGTTTTGAGTTTTCCCCTTACATAATTCAACTTGCGCTGAAACACAATATCAGACTTCCCAAATACTTACATGAAAATTTAAATTTCCTTCTCTTTTTGTACATTAAATCTTAGGGCCAGCCATCTCTAGTTGAGTAGCTTTTTTTTTAAATTTCATTTGTTTCCTCATTAAAGCCTTGTTTGCTTTTCCCCTCAATCTCATCTGAAAAAAAATCAAACTTACCCCACTACGCAATTTCTCAAAATGTTCAATGCAGATGAATCAATAAAATATTACTTTATTTACAACGGTATTTCGCTTATGGTATGTTAATAATTGAATTCATTGTTAATGAGTAACTAAAGACCTTTACACCAGGTTTCATTAGATAGTCTTGTATGCTTACAAGAATGATCTCGAATGTTTCAGAGGATACCCATAAAAAATATTTCTATCTGTTTAATAGTACGTATACTGTCACTGGCTGATAATAATTGAATTCATTGTTAATGAGTAACCAAACACCTTTACATCAGATTTTATTAGGTAATGTTGTAGACTTACAACATTATCTAATAAAATCTGATGTAAAGTTTAATAACGATTAATAATCTCGAACGTATTATAGGATGCACATAAAGAAATACTTCTATCTGTTTAATGGTACGTGTAATGTCACTGGCTGGTAATGATTGAATTCCTTGTTAAGGAATAACCAAAGACCTTTACATCAGATTTTATTAGATAGTGTTGTATGCTTACGAGAATAATCTTGACCATTTCATAGGATGCCCATAAAAAATATTTCTATTTAATGGTACGTGTAATGTCACTGGCTGGTAATAACTGAATTCATTGTTAATGAGTAACCAAAGACCTTTACATCAGGTTTCATTAGATAATGTTGTATGCTTACAAGAATGATCTCGAACGTTTTATAGGATGCACATAAAAAAAATATTTCTATGTGTTTAATGGTACGTGTAATGCCACTGTCTGGTAATAATTGAATTCATTGTTAATGAGTAACCAAAGACCTTTACATCAGGTTTCATTAGATAATGTTGTATGCTTACAAGAATGATCTCGAACGTTTCATAAGATGCCCATAAAAAAAAATATTACTATCTGTTTAATGGTACGTGCAATGTCACTGGCTGGTAACATGCATCCGCTTTCGGTTGCCAACTCAACACCCTCAACTACCACTGTGCGGGGAGCCCCCCCCCCCTCCTCCTCCCTCAATTTTGCAGCTTCCAATTCTGTAATAACCTTCAGAGCAGCAACGAGTTCTGGCCTCCACCTCCACACAGGCAGTGTCAACTACCTAGCCGCATCCTGTAAGACCACCGATAACAACAACAGAGGGAGAAGTAAAAAAAAATAAAGCAAGCAAAAAAGATGAAAAATAAGTTATAAGCTAAGACGCGTGCTAGAGTATGAAAAAAATGGGGGGGGGGGGGGATATTTTTTTTCTTTTCCTTTTCTTGGTATGTAGCTGATGATGATAATGCAGGGTTATTGTTGGCGGCGCGTGCCCGAGCAGCCTTTTGTTGGCCCGGGTCAGACCCGGGTAAGGTTTCGCGATGATGAATGACATTAGAGGCTCGAAGGGGTTCGGTCAGGGAAATTTTTATGTTGTTTTGATTATTTGGTGGCGGGATTGATTTTTAACAGATACCTTGGACCAAGAGAGGCCGTCATGAAGTTTCATGAGCAAAATCAAATTACCGTCATCTTCTTTTACATTTGTTCATACTCTACATGCTTGCATGTAACGGGGGGGGGGGAGAAATGAGACAAGGAAAGAAATCGATGCGTCGTGTTATATATACTTTATAATAAAATCTGGAAGATTGTGCGACGTGTAATGGCTCGTAGTAGATTTCGGTCACGTGGTAGGGCCTAAGAAAGACAACGTGTTTCCGATAGCACGCATTTACATCGTGATCGTGCTGTCGGCACATGATTACTCTCTCAACAAATTACAAGATTTATTGTTTGTGGAGAATGTAAGAGGGGCAGTAATCGGGAAAAATAATAATATTTAGACACTTGCTAAGATCTGTTAGGCACGAGAAACCTTGCATGCTCATTAGTCAGAAAAATAAGCTTTCCTGTTTCTTGGAAATTCACTCAGTTCGTTGCGACATACAGGTTAGCATGGCCGTGTCTAAAGTTTTTCGGGTCCTAGGCATACAAATGAAAGTCGAGGCCGTTCTCACATTTACATGAATGAAGTAGTGTTTGTTTAAAAAAAATAAAAAAATTTCGAAGTTTTGTTAAATTATATTACTGGTTTCAGATTACAAAAAAAATCTGAAGTAAAAATATAAAATCAATATTAAATTAATTTTAAAAATTAAAATTTTTGTTTTTTATGTTTAACATCTGAAAACTTAATTAATTATATATTCGCAATAAAGAGATTTTAGTATATCCTTTCCTATGTACAGTATTGTCAGTACGTTAAGGTTTTGTTCCAAAGGAGAACTGCGTCACATTTTTTAAAACCAGTTTCAGCACTTAAAATGAACGCTCTCCTTCCATATTGCTCATTAGTAATGTAAAAACAATCTTAGAACTATTCTGCCGTTGTAAATGTGGATGTACTTTAGTTTTTGATTATAAAATTAAATATTTCACATGCAGTGACTCCAATCTCAGCCTTACTTAATATATCAAACTGGTTCCATTTCCTCTTTCAATTCATCAACAATAACATCTTAGCTATAGATTCCCCCAATATTACTTTTACAATGCATGCATGCATCTTCATTATAATCAGATATAATTTTAAATTTATTGCTTATATTTTTATATACATCATCTCTTCTACAATGATCAGTAACAATTCTATCACAAAGGTTTAAAAATATGTTCACTCTAAATGATTCACCTCCTTCTAATTGTGCGTTGTTCTCATGATCATCATCAGATTTTAAAAAAAAATTGTATTTCGGTGTTTTCGGGCCCCTGTTTTCAATGGGCCCTAGGTACGTGGCTACTTTAGCTATAGTAGAAAATGCAGCCACAGTAGGCTAGCGCACCATATTCGTTAAATCATATTAAAATACTTTAGATGGGAACTTAAGGAGCATGTTTAGTTATGATCTTAAAATATAATTTTTTTCATTTTAAGATATTAAAGAAATGTTGATGGACAGAAAAAAAAATCCTGGTTTAGTACAGATTATCATGAACGTAAAACATTGTATAAGTAATAAAAGTAAGGTTTATTAATACCAGCAAATTAAACCAG
This sequence comes from Dolomedes plantarius, assembly GCA_907164885.2. NCBI lineage: Eukaryota > Metazoa > Arthropoda > Arachnida > Araneae > Dolomedidae > Dolomedes > Dolomedes plantarius. Next base: position 118,906,101 of record OU015493.1, on the reverse strand, counting down.
TTGGCCACGAGGTAGCCGTGGCAAATGGAAGGAATGTACAGTACTTTTCAAGAATTTGGCTACGCTCATCATATTATACGTATAGAGAATCTAAATCGGAACAGAAAACATATGGTTTCAATGGCGATTTTTTTTTCAAAATAACGTGGTGTGTGGTGTTCAGTGTATGTTGTACACCATCGTATATTTTGGTCACGTGGTCGGGTTCAATTGAGACAACAGTTTTTCTGATGGCACGTATTTATATCGTGATCGGGCTGTCAGCACATGATTATTTTCCCAAAGGATTAGAAGATTTATTACTAGGGGAGAAAGACAGATGTGCAATTATGAGTAGAATAATCATTTATGAGCTTTCAAAATGATCTAAGGAATACATATAAAATCCACGTGTTTATTAGACAAGATCTTAATTTCAGAGGGATTTATCCTACTAGGTGTCCAGAGGCAAGTAAAAATCTAGATATTTCTTCGCCTTTTAAAATCTGTCGCCATATACCAACAAAATATTTCGATGTTAGACTGTGTTTGTGTCTGTGCGAGGGGCAGGGGAGATTTAACTGCTTTGTAAAAGATGTAAGTTGATCATTAAACATCTAATAAGGTTTATAAAGTCTAGTTATAATAAATAAACATTTTAAAATAAATATTTAAATGAATAAAATAACTTGTTAAAAAATGCAAAATAAATTCAAAACCATGTCACTTCGCAAAATTTTAGTACTGTTTTCTTGGCTTTTCCAAGAATGCAATCCAGGAATGTAATGAATAAAATGCTGGACTAAAAAATAAATTGAAAAATCAAAACATACTGTGGCACCTATGAAATTTAATGAATGTTGCACCTATGAATGTTGCTCTTTAGATAAAATGTCATGTGATAACCACATGTGGAGTCTCAAGGTATTTTACTGTAGAAATCAAGAAAAAGGAAATCTTTCAAATAAGCATTCTTAAAATTTCATCCATAAAGTTTTTGCTTTGATATTTGCAGTTGGGAAGAATTTTTTTTCATATTTAGATCCACGTAGTGATTCAGTAATGATCAATTCATAACTTAAAAACATTTATTATCAAACATGTTTTTTCTTTCTTTCGATTTCAAATTCATATTTCGTGGATCTTATCTACAATATAAGCTCCTGATTTCGAAAACTACACTCATGTTCAAAATTAACAGAATTTTCAGATTTGGTTGATTATCTCCAGAACTATTGGATTTTAATAAAATTTGGTGTGTACATAGGTAGATATAATGCAAAAATAAAAGAACATTCAACAGTTATAATATATACGCATGATCGTGCGTAAGACTCATCAACGTCGGAATGTATAAAACAGAGCTTATAATATCGAACAAAAAATGGGTTAATAGGGGGTATGGTCCCCTCTTACAGTCATACAGCTCTCACAAAGTGAATTCATACTGGAAATCAGGCAATTTGAGAGACTCTGTGGCAGTCGATCCCACTCCTCCAACAACGCTGTTTTCAGGCCCTGAATGGTTCTGGGAGGTGGGAAGCGAGTTGCAATTGCCCTCCCTAGAGCGTCTCAGACATGCTCTATACCAGGGGTTCTCAACCTTTCAGGCTCTGTGCCCCCCTTTGAACACTGATGTGAGGTCACGCCCCCCCCTCCCACCATCACCACCATATGTGGTCAACACAAGTAATACAATCGGAATTTGAAACTGAATCTGGTTATTAAATGAAAATATAGAATAGATAATTTCATACACAAAATTTAATATTACTACTCATATCTTAATTTGGAACATATTATTATTAGAACATATGAAATTAAAGAATTAAATACAGATCAAATATATTTGAGGTAATCGAGGATCGAGGTGAGGTTGTCATGTAATACCAGTCACTTTCACAACATTAATGAGAGGGCTGGCACTGTTTGTCCTTGACAAGTTTTTGAATATAAGGTTGTAACTATGACAAAGCACACCTCAGGTCACTTTCAACGTCCAGACGTACGACAATTATCGTGTTTTTGCAATTGCAAAAATTATCGTGTACGACAATTACCGTGTTCGTGTTCGTATGTCGAAAATATGTTACGGTTACATTCTGAGTGCAAAATTGAGTACAGTAAATTACAATTAGTTTTACTTCTTATTTTACTTTTTTTTTAAAACTCACTCCTCCCCTGAAATTTCTCTACGCCCCCCCAGGGGGGCGCGCCCCCCAGGTTGAGAACCGCTGCTCTATACGGTTTAGGTCTGGAAATTTGGCTGCCCAATCCATCTGGCGAATATTCTCACTTTCCAGAAATTCGTCGACATACGAGCTCTATGTGGGAGCCCCATTAATATGAAATCAGGGCCAACTGCACCCCTGAAAAGGTGAACATAGGGTTCCAAGAACATAGGGCATAGGCGAACATAGGGCATCCCTAAACCTCACAACAGTCACAGAGCCTCTGCCAAACACGTGGAGGGGTGTGCGCCCATCCAACATGATGCCTTCCCAAACCATGAAACCTCCGATGCCATAGAGGTCTCTTATTCCATCAGGCCTATGTCTCTAGGACGTTGTAGGCCAGGTAGCGGGTCCCTTGTTCTCTCCAGAAGGTACGTCGAGAATCAGTGTCCAGGCTGAATCACCACTCATCCGGGAAGAGAACATTACCCCACTGCAGTCTGGTCCAAGACTGATTTTGTCTGCACTAAGCTAAACGGCTGCACACCACTCCATGTGCCTGACAGAGGGTCCCTGACTGTTGGTATAGGGAAGAACATAGAGGCCTATGTCCGACTTTTCAGGGGAGGAGTTGGACTTCGGTTCATTTTTATAGACGACAATGCTCATCCACATGAGGCTCACCTAGTCGACTATTACCTTGAAATTAAGGATATTCACCGGATGGATTGGCAGGCCAGATATCTAGACCTAAACCCAATTGAACATCTCTGGAGGGCAATTGCAGTTCGTCATCCCCCTCCGAGAACCATCCAGGCAGCTGAAAACTGCGTTGTTGCAAGAGTGGGACGACTTACTTCCACAGGGACTCAACAAACTGACTCGTTTCCAGTATGGCATCGGACTGTGAGGGCTGTATTACTGTGAGAGGCGTCCATACCCCCTATTAAAGTCATTGTATGTTCGATCTTTCAATGTCGGTTTTGGGCATTCCTCTGCTGATGAGCCTAACTCACGATCATGAGTTCGTACTATGACTGTTGTATGGTGTAATTTTTCCTCTTATATAACTGTGTATGCGCACCAAATTTCATTAAAATCTGTCCATTAGTAGATAGAAATTGCCGGTTCACCAACACACGGATTGATGCGGATTAGACGGATTAAGGGGAGGGGCTTAAAGTGGGCGGAGCTAACTGAGTGACGTGGACCAATCAGGAGCATGCTGTGATCTTAGCGCCACCTAACGGGAAAACCTGGAACCTTGTAGTACAGCAGAATCATGAAGAGAGTATATGCTCCGCGGAGCGCCCCCTATAGGTCAAATATGGAACTAAATTACGTATAAGGTTACGGATTTATATTTTCAGTGCTGCCATCTATTTTATAAAAATCACAACTGAATTTTACATTTAATTTTACAGAAGATATATATTTTTAAAAGTTTGTCCTGAGCTGGGACCGAACCCGGGATCGCACGGTTGGCAAGCCAACGCCCTACCCACTAGGCCAGCGAGTCTTGTTATTGTACGGTATTATAAGGTATTTAAAGAGTGAATATTTTAAAGGGAACTTGAGAAATATGATAGAGGATTCTGTCGTATTATATTATTTTAATTAGTTAATTAATTAATTATTTTTTTAATATAATACATACTAAGCGCCCCCTAGCGGGAAAAACTTGAACTAAACTAGAACTTTAAATATTTAAGATTGTAAAACGATTTTACACTGTTACCAACATCTAGTGAATAAATTATATTTTGAAATTCTGATATCGATAATTTTACGCTGCAGGCGCCATCTATTGGTAAAAATTACAACTACATTTAAAATTTAATTTTGTAAAAGGTTTTATTTTAGTTTAAATTCTAAATTAAAATATATTATTAACTTACTATTTTTTTAACGATAGTAGTAATTAGTAAAAAATAATTATAATTACTTATTATTACTTTAAAGACATATCTAATTTATAAATAATATTTGAAAAAATATTCTATTAAAAGGAGTATTTACAAGTCTTTTAACATTAAATCTATAAGAGAAGATATTAACAAGGATATTTTTACGCATAAAATTATTGAAAACAGCTGTTAAATTTAAAATATCTTTAATTTTCATGCTAATATCAATTTCAAGTATAATATAACTTAGATATATCTTTAAACCCATTTAAACATAACTTGAAGACATTAAATTATACAATTACCATCTAGAACCTGAAACTTAAAACATATTATCAATTTAATAGTTTGGAAAAAGTATTTATTTCAGAACATTACATACTAGCATGAAAAAAAAAATGAGAAATATTATTTGATCTTACCTTGAAAAACATTCCATGACAGCTAACAAGGGATATTTTTAGACATAAAATTATTTAAACAAAGCGGGAATTGCCCAGTAGAGTTATTTTTTCCTTTTAATATTAGAAATAAAAACTGAAATATGATTCAATCTAGATAATTATTTAAATTAAATACACATAACATATCAATCCATACTATTAAATCTGCAAGAGAAGATATTAAATTTACGCTAAAAAAATTTTTTAATTGTTGACATATGCATACTGCAATAGTCTACATTATTATCAAAAAGTTCATTGAATTATATTCTATAACAGAGAGAATATTTTTATGAATTTACTAGAATTAATTATCAAAAATAAATATAACGTCATCTATTGATTAAAAATGAAACTTAGAAAATTTAATACATGGTTTTGAGTATATTTTTCAAAACTTTAAATATTTTTAGTCGAAGGGATTATTTTCAGGACTTTAAAATTGTTTTGCTATGTTTTTTAACGTGATATATAATTTTACATAGATACATTCGCAAAATAATACAAAATAATAAGAAATTTTTACATAGATAGGCTAAAACGAATATTTTTTTTTTCTTTTACTTGATATTTTTACACATGAAATTATTTTACAACAAGCGTTAAGTTTAAAATATCTATAATTTTTCTTAAGAATATTACTTTGCAGTATAATATAATTTAGATAGAGCTTTGAATCCATTATAACATTTAGTATAGAAAAAATTATTATCTAATCTTACCTTGAAAAACATTCCATGAAAGCTAACAAGGGATATTTTTAGACATGAAATTATTTACGACAAGCGTTATGTTTAAAATATCTTTAATTTTTCTTAAGAATATTACTTTGCAGTATAATATAATTTAGATAGAGCTTTAAAACCATTGTAACATTTAGTATAGAAAAATTATTATTATTTAATCTTACCTTGAAAGGCATTCCACGAAAGCTAACAAGGGATATTTTTAGACATAAAATTATTTAAACAAAGCGGGAATTCCCAAGTAGAGTTATTTTTTCCTTTTAATATTAGAAATAAAAACTGAAATATGATTCAATCTAGATAATTATTTAAATTAAATACATATAACATACCAATCCATACTATTAAATCTGCAAGAGAAGGTATCAAATTTATCTCGCGATGTTAATAGAGAAGATTCTTACATTATCTGAAATAATACAGACTTTATCATGTTTAGAAGATATTTACAAGAGTTCATTTTAGAATTAAATGAATCATGGTTTGAATCCTACAACAGTAGGGGGTATATGCAAACATGAAGACTTTAAATTATACAATTACCATCTAGAACCTGAAACTTAAAAATATATGCACCAATTTAAGTATCTTTATATAGTTTATGTACAGTTTTGAATATATTTCAAACCTTAAACGTTTTTTCCAACTTTGAAACTATATTATAAGTTAAGACGCTTACTAAAATTAAAAAACATTTTATAGAGGTAAAGACTTGAAAGATAAAATTTACAAGTTTTAATCCTAAATATTATATTTTATCCAGAAATGTAGACTATTAATATATGATTTTAAACCTAACATGCTTTCAACGATTACCGAAATTGCGATATAATGTTAAATTTCACAGATTATTTCACAGATTTTAAGATATTTATTTAACCTAAGATGTTTATAAATCCTATCCAAATTGGAATAGTGTTTGCATATCATCATAAACAACTAAATATTATCATTTTCATGGGTTTTAAGGTATTTATTCAACATAAGATGTTTATAAATCCTACCTAAATTGGAATAGTTTCTGCATATCAACATAGACTGCGTAAACAACCAAATATTAACTTAATTTAAATAAGAGCATATAATTTCCTTTTTGATAACTTAAATATATATATATCATACATGTTGCTAAATTAAAATTCTTGTTATACTTTCGTATAAGATAGTTTTTTTACATACAAGAACAGAAATAATATAGACTTTATTATGTTTAGAGGATTTGCAGATATTTAAAGCAGTTCACTTAACTTTAGAAGTAAATGGATCAGAGTTTGAATTCTACTACAATAGAGGTAGTTTAACTTCACAATTATAATCTAAACAGATAACAAATCTTTGAAAAAAATATTCTATAAAAAGCAATAAAATATATTATGGAAACTTCAAATTAATTTATGATAGGTTTCATTAAATATTCTGCAAACGCTATGAAACATTTCGCATAGAAAATAATTACCATTTGATCTTACCTTTAAAATCTATAGTTTATGCACTTAATTCATATAATTTTTTACAAAAAACAAGCTTTAACTGCATAAGAAGATATTATATTTGTCCCGCACATACATATAAACTTAAAACATATTAAAACTTACTAGTTCCCTTATAAAGGTTTCAAGACTTTAAAAATTTTTTTACTATGTTTTAAATCTAATCTATAATTTTACATAGATATAACCATTAATAAATTGTTTTACATAGAAAAAAGCATACATCGCACCTAAAATTTTAGTTTTCTTAACAAAATAACCTGCAAAACTTTCATCGAAACAAATGTTTATTATGTTAAAAAAAATCAAACACCTATTGATATTACTTTGAAATATTATGCAAATAATAACTTTGAATAAGTTTTACATCAGAAATTATTTTCCGACAATTGTTAAAAAAAATTTATACTATAAGTTTAAAACGCTTCCTAACACTTAAAATTTTATCATTCTATAAGGAGTATAATTTCTTTTAAATCATGCATAAACATCTATATATTAACATAATTTACATAATAGCATATGACTTCCTTTTAATACCATAAATATACATATCATAAATGTTGCTAAATTAAAATTCATGATATACTTTCGTATAAGATAGTTTTCTACATGCAATTACCCAAAATATTTTATCCATACAGCAACAGAAATAATACAGACTTTATCATGTTTAGAAGATATTTACATGAGTTCATTTTAGAAGTAAATTGACCAAGGTTTAAATCTTACAGCGGTAGGGGTATACGCAGACAATATTTTTATATGAGAACCTACTTACAATAGATCTTAAAATTAAAATAAGTTTTGTTAAGAATAAAACTCTGCTGTAGATTTTATAATCTAAGCATATACCACACTGTCATAGTTAACATTTTCAAAACTTAATGGTTTAAAATATATTATTATAAAACATATAAAATACTTACGGCATTAGTAGAAATATTCTGCATTGGAAAAAAAATCTGGAGCTTATAATTAGCCATACTTCTAAAACGAGACCCAATTGAAAAATATACAAATGATAAGATAAATAATTATTTTGCTATCATTTAACGAATCGTTCACGTTCCTTTTATTTTATTTGTCAAGAGTTGCCAAGAGTTGGCAACGATTGTAGAACGACTTTCAAAAATCTAACCCCTAGTGTTTACACAAGAAGTAGATTATTATCTTATACACGAGAGTATACTGTGGGAAAAGATCAGATAATATGTTTAATCAAAGTTAAACAATTGATACACGTTTTGCTAACCAAAACTTTATTCGATAGGTTAATTTTCAAATCTGAAACAAGCTTTGCTAACTGCTAATACAGTTTATTAATGTTGTTAATAGAGTTTTTAATAACGAAGTTGTTCGATTAATGCTTGCAAAACTGCAACTACTAAGTTGATCGAATATATATTAAATTGTATTAAGTTAAAATTCTAGTTTTCACGTGAAAAAACATTATGCAACATAAGTATTAAAATTAAGTCTTTGAAATATTCTATAAAAAGTAATGAAATATACTATGGAGACACTTACCCATTGTTGCTAAGCTTGGCATTAATTAATAAAATAATTATAAAGATCTATTAATAATACTTTGAAATATTCTGTAAAAGGTAACTTAGAATAATTTTTAAACATGATTATTCTATAAAAAATACAATATTATCAGTAACAGCAGCAGATAGTATATTCAAGATTATTGAAAACAACGTAACAGAGAATAAAATTTTAGATTATAAAGCAACAAAGGCTAATTTTCAAATGTACACTGTCAACCTCTACTATCAGTATTTTACGATTCATTGAAGTGGAAGTTATAGTTAAGTTCTTATTCTCACTTAACATTTTAATAACTTAAAAGTTTAACGTTGTATTGTACAACCGACACTCATCAGAATAATATAAATTGCTAGTAATCTTATCTAATGACGAAATAAAATAAACTATGAGTCATAGAAACTTATCTTATCTGATATAGCGATTCATTCGACAGTCGCTTGCTAGATTATCTGTTAGATTATGAAACCTGCATTTAAAAAAATGAAGGATCAGCTTGTTCCCGAAAAAGATTGGTATGAGCAAAATTATGAAAATACAGATTTTTGCATGCATAATTTTTCTGAAGGAATCTTAAATGTTTTAAAAATTGAACAGAGAAAAAAAGAAGTTAATTGCTTCGGCCCATCAATGATAAAATATTTCAATCTTGGATGTAATATTCTTGGATGTAATGTTTTTGCAACTGTCCACATACATATCAGTGGCGCAGCAGTCCACATTGCTAAATTTAAAGAAAGTCACCTACATAAACTTCAAAGGGAAAAAGGAGTGTCAATGCATGGAGATACCTGGATCGAATTTAATAAGAAACTTCCTACCATCTCAACTGAATATAAAGACACTTCATGTATTGCAAACAACGAAATAATCGCTATTATAGATCAGGAAGTGTGTATTCTACAGGGGATGTATCGCATGAAAAATGCTAATTATGACTTAGATTCCGGAATTAAGTTGAATAGATATGAACTAAAACAACTTTGTGATTATGCTTCAGACATTACAGACTGTGTCGAACACACAATTTTATGTCGTACTTTGCCTCACATTCTACAAGAAAATATTGCCGATTCCATCTCCGATTGTTTTAAAGAACATTGTAATGTAGATGATGCGCTTGAAAATTTTTTCAGATGTGTTAAACAAGAACTGTTCAATGTATGTCATAAACTGTTTAAATGTGAAGGATGTATTATGAACCACCCCTCCCAATATCAACATTTGTGTCTAAAAAGCAGTGCTTTAGAAAAATATAAGAGTCTTGGTAAAATACCAATTTTTCATATAAGTATTCAAGATATTGTTAAAAATATATGTGATACATATTGTACATGCGCATACATTAATACTGAAATTTTTTAAAATCTTTGCGTCGATGATTTTAAATACTATTTCGAAAACGGAATAGTTAAAGTGTAAATACTTTAGGATTATTCTAATGATCTGAAATTTCACTCTAAGGAATATCTTCAAGAATTGTAAGAATTTTTTAGATATGTTAAATAAAGGTTGCTTTAAGGATGAATTATTCCATTTTTTTTTTAGTCTATGTGTGTTTTAATGTAAATGATGTCTTAAAAATTATTTAATGATATCAAAAAATATTTATTATAATTTAAAGATATATTAATAATTTTTTTTAATTAAAGATATATTAATCATTTACATTAAAACACACATAGACTAAAAAAAAATGGAATAATTCATCCTTAAAGCAACCTTTATTTAACATATCTAAAAAATTCTTACAATTCTTGAAGATATTCCTTAGAGTGAAATTTCAGATCATTAGAATAATCCTAAAGTATTTACACTTTAACTATTCCGTTTTCGAAATAGTATTTAAAATCATCGACGCAAAGATTTTAAAAAATTTCAGTATTAATGTATGCGCATGTACAATATGTATCACATATATTTTTAACAATATCTTGAATACTTATATGAAAAATTGGTATTTTACCAAGACTCTTATATTTTTCTAAAGCACTGCTTTTTAGACACAAATGTTGATATTGGGAGGGGTGGTTCATAATACATCCTTCACATTTAAACAGTTTATGACATACATTGAACAGTTCTTGTTTAACACATCTGAAAAAATTTTCAAGCGCATCATCTACATTACAATGTTCTTTAAAACAATCGGAGATGGAATCGGCAATATTTTCTTGTAGAATGTGAGGCAAAGTACGACATAAAATTGTGTGTTCGACACAGTCTGTAATGTCTGAAGCATAATCACAAAGTTGTTTTAGTTCATATCTATTCAACTTAATTCCGGAATCTAAGTCATAATTAGCATTTTTCATGCGATACATCCCCTGTAGAATACACACTTCCTGATCTATAATAGCGATTATTTCGTTGTTTGCAATACATGAAGTGTCTTTATATTCAGTTGAGATGGTAGGAAGTTTCTTATTAAATTCGATCCAGGTATCTCCATGCATTGACACTCCTTTTTCCCTTTGAAGTTTATGTAGGTGACTTTCTTTAAATTTAGCAATGTGGACTGCTGCGCCACTGATATGTATGTGGACAGTTGCAAAAACATTACATCCAAGAATATTACATCCAAGATTGAAATATTTTATCATTGATGGGCCGAAGCAATTAACTTCTTTTTTTCTCTGTTCAATTTTTAAAACATTTAAGATTCCTTCAGAAAAATTATGCATGCAAAAATCTGTATTTTCATAATTTTGCTCATACCAATCTTTTTCGGGAACAAGCTGTTCCTTCATTTTTTTAAATGCAGGTTTCATAATCTAACAGATAATCTAGCAAGCGACTGTCGAATGAATCGCTATATCAGATAAGATAAGTTTCTATGACTCATAGTTTATTTTATTTCGTCATTAGATAAGATTACTAGCAATTTATATTATTCTGATGAGTGTCGGTTGTACAATACAACGTTAAACTTTTAAGTTATTAAAATGTTAAGTGAGAATAAGAACTTAACTATAACTTCCACTTCAATGAATCGTAAAATACTGATAGTAGAGGTTGACAGTGTACATTTGAAAATTAGCCTTTGTTGCTTTATAATCTAAAATTTTATTCTCTGTTACGTTGTTTTCAATAATCTTGAATATACTATCTGCTGCTGTTACTGATAATATTGTATTTTTTATAGAATAATCATGTTTAAAAATTATTCTAAGTTACCTTTTACAGAATATTTCAAAGTATTATTAATAGATCTTTATAATTATTTTATTAATTAATGCCAAGCTTAGCAACAATGGGTAAGTGTCTCCATAGTATATTTCATTACTTTTTATAGAATATTTCAAAGACTTAATTTTAATACTTATGTTGCATAATGTTTTTTCACGTGAAAACTAGAATTTTAACTTAATACAATTTAATATATATTCGATCAACTTAGTAGTTGCAGTTTTGCAAGCATTAATCGAACAACTTCGTTATTAAAAACTCTATTAACAACATTAATAAACTGTATTAGCAGTTAGCAAAGCTTGTTTCAGATTTGAAAATTAACCTATCGAATAAAGTTTTGGTTAGCAAAACGTGTATCAATTGTTTAACTTTGATTAAACATATTATCTGATCTTTTCCCACAGTATACTCTCGTGTATAAGATAATAATCTACTTCTTGTGTAAACACTAGGGGTTAGATTTTTGAAAGTCGTTCTACAATCGTTGCCAACTCTTGGCAACTCTTGACAAATAAAATAAAAGGAACGTGAACGATTCGTTAAATGATAGCAAAATAATTATTTATCTTATCATTTGTATATTTTTCAATTGGGTCTCGTTTTAGAAGTATGGCTAATTATAAGCTCCAGATTTTTTTTCCAATGCAGAATATTTCTACTAATGCCGTAAGTATTTTATATGTTTTATAATAATATATTTTAAACCATTAAGTTTTGAAAATGTTAACTATGACAGTGTGGTATATGCTTAGATTATAAAATCTACAGCAGAGTTTTATTCTTAACAAAACTTATTTTAATTTTAAGATCTATTGTAAGTAGGTTCTCATATAAAAATATTGTCTGCGTATACCCCTACCGCTGTAAGATTTAAACCTTGGTCAATTTACTTCTAAAATGAACTCATGTAAATATCTTCTAAACATGATAAAGTCTGTATTATTTCTGTTGCTGTATGGATAAAATATTTTGGGTAATTGCATGTAGAAAACTATCTTATACGAAAGTATATCATGAATTTTAATTTAGCAACATTTATGATATGTATATTTATGGTATTAAAAGGAAGTCATATGCTATTATGTAAATTATGTTAATATATAGATGTTTATGCATGATTTAAAAGAAATTATACTCCTTATAGAATGATAAAATTTTAAGTGTTAGGAAGCGTTTTAAACTTATAGTATAAATTTTTTTTAACAATTGTCGGAAAATAATTTCTGATGTAAAACTTATTCAAAGTTATTATTTGCATAATATTTCAAAGTAATATCAATAGGTGTTTGATTTTTTTTAACATAATAAACATTTGTTTCGATGAAAGTTTTGCAGGTTATTTTGTTAAGAAAACTAAAATTTTAGGTGCGATGTATGCTTTTTTCTATGTAAAACAATTTATTAATGGTTATATCTATGTAAAATTATAGATTAGATTTAAAACATAGTAAAAAAATTTTTAAAGTCTTGAAACCTTTATAAGGGAACTAGTAAGTTTTAATATGTTTTAAGTTTATATGTATGTGCGGGACAAATATAATATCTTCTTATGCAGTTAAAGCTTGTTTTTTGTAAAAAATTATATGAATTAAGTGCATAAACTATAGATTTTAAAGGTAAGATCAAATGGTAATTATTTTCTATGCGAAATGTTTCATAGCGTTTGCAGAATATTTAATGAAACCTATCATAAATTAATTTGAAGTTTCCATAATATATTTTATTGCTTTTTATAGAATATTTTTTTCAAAGATTTGTTATCTGTTTAGATTATAATTGTGAAGTTAAACTACCTCTATTGTAGTAGAATTCAAACTCTGATCCATTTACTTCTAAAGTTAAGTGAACTGCTTTAAATATCTGCAAATCCTCTAAACATAATAAAGTCTATATTATTTCTGTTCTTGTATGTAAAAAAACTATCTTATACGAAAGTATAACAAGAATTTTAATTTAGCAACATGTATGATATATATATATTTAAGTTATCAAAAAGGAAATTATATGCTCTTATTTAAATTAAGTTAATATTTGGTTGTTTACGCAGTCTATGTTGATATGCAGAAACTATTCCAATTTAGGTAGGATTTATAAACATCTTATGTTGAATAAATACCTTAAAACCCATGAAAATGATAATATTTAGTTGTTTATGATGATATGCAAACACTATTCCAATTTGGATAGGATTTATAAACATCTTAGGTTAAATAAATATCTTAAAATCTGTGAAATAATCTGTGAAATTTAACATTATATCGCAATTTCGGTAATCGTTGAAAGCATGTTAGGTTTAAAATCATATATTAATAGTCTACATTTCTGGATAAAATATAATATTTAGGATTAAAACTTGTAAATTTTATCTTTCAAGTCTTTATCTCTATAAAATGTTTTTTAATTTTAGTAAGCGTCTTAACTTATAATATAGTTTCAAAGTTGGAAAAAACGTTTAAGGTTTGAAATATATTCAAAACTGTACATAAACTATATAAAGATACTTAAATTGGTGCATATATTTTTAAGTTTCAGGTTCTAGATGGTAATTGTATAATTTAAAGTCTTCATGTTTGCATATACCCCCTACTGTTGTAGGATTCAAACCATGATTCATTTAATTCTAAAATGAACTCTTGTAAATATCTTCTAAACATGATAAAGTCTGTATTATTTCAGATAATGTAAGAATCTTCTCTATTAACATCGCGAGATAAATTTGATACCTTCTCTTGCAGATTTAATAGTATGGATTGGTATGTTATATGTATTTAATTTAAATAATTATCTAGATTGAATCATATTTCAGTTTTTATTTCTAATATTAAAAGGAAAAAATAACTCTACTTGGGAATTCCCGCTTTGTTTAAATAATTTTATGTCTAAAAATATCCCTTGTTAGCTTTCGTGGAATGCCTTTCAAGGTAAGATTAAATAATAATAATTTTTCTATACTAAATGTTACAATGGTTTTAAAGCTCTATCTAAATTATATTATACTGCAAAGTAATATTCTTAAGAAAAATTAAAGATATTTTAAACATAACGCTTGTCGTAAATAATTTCATGTCTAAAAATATCCCTTGTTAGCTTTCATGGAATGTTTTTCAAGGTAAGATTAGATAATAATTTTTTCTATACTAAATGTTATAATGGATTCAAAGCTCTATCTAAATTATATTATACTGCAAAGTAATATTCTTAAGAAAAATTATAGATATTTTAAACTTAACGCTTGTTGTAAAATAATTTCATGTGTAAAAATATCAAGTAAAAGAAAAAAAAAATATTCGTTTTAGCCTATCTATGTAAAAATTTCTTATTATTTTGTATTATTTTGCGAATGTATCTATGTAAAATTATATATCACGTTAAAAAACATAGCAAAACAATTTTAAAGTCCTGAAAATAATCCCTTCGACTAAAAATATTTAAAGTTTTGAAAAATATACTCAAAACCATGTATTAAATTTTCTAAGTTTCATTTTTAATCAATAGATGACGTTATATTTATTTTTGATAATTAATTCTAGTAAATTCATAAAAATATTCTCTCTGTTATAGAATATAATTCAATGAACTTTTTGATAATAATGTAGACTATTGCAGTATGCATATGTCAACAATTAAAAAATTTTTTTAGCGTAAATTTAATATCTTCTCTTGCAGATTTAATAGTATGGATTGATATGTTATGTGTATTTAATTTAAATAATTATCTAGATTGAATCATATTTCAGTTTTTATTTCTAATATTAAAAGGAAAAAATAACTCTACTGGGCAATTCCCGCTTTGTTTAAATAATTTTATGTCTAAAAATATCCCTTGTTAGCTGTCATGGAATGTTTTTCAAGGTAAGATCAAATAATATTTCTCATTTTTTTTTTTCATGCTAGTATGTAATGTTCTGAAATAAATACTTTTTCCAAACTATTAAATTGATAATATGTTTTAAGTTTCAGGTTCTAGATGGTAATTGTATAATTTAATGTCTTCAAGTTATGTTTAAATGGGTTTAAAGATATATCTAAGTTATATTATACTTGAAATTGATATTAGCATGAAAATTAAAGATATTTTAAATTTAACAGCTGTTTTCAATAATTTTATGCGTAAAAATATCCTTGTTAATATCTTCTCTTATAGATTTAATGTTAAAAGACTTGTAAATACTCCTTTTAATAGAATATTTTTTCAAATATTATTTATAAATTAGATATGTCTTTAAAGTAATAATAAGTAATTATAATTATTTTTTACTAATTACTACTATCGTTAAAAAAATAGTAAGTTAATAATATATTTTAATTTAGAATTTAAACTAAAATAAAACCTTTTACAAAATTAAATTTTAAATGTAGTTGTAATTTTTACCAATAGATGGCGCCTGCAGCGTAAAATTATCGATATCAGAATTTCAAAATATAATTTATTCACTAGATGTTGGTAACAGTGTAAAATCGTTTTACAATCTTAAATATTTAAAGTTCTAGTTTAGTTCAAGTTTTTCCCGCTAGGGGGCGCTTAGTATGTATTATATTAAAAAAATAATTAATTAATTAACTAATTAAAATAATATAATACGACAGAATCCTCTATCATATTTCTCAAGTTCCCTTTAAAATATTCACTCTTTAAATACCTTATAATACCGTACAATAACAAGACTCGCTGGCCTAGTGGGTAGGGCGTTGGCTTGCCAACCGTGCGATCCCGGGTTCGGTCCCAGCTCAGGACAAACTTTTAAAAATATATATCTTCTGTAAAATTAAATGTAAAATTCAGTTGTGATTTTTATAAAATAGATGGCAGCACTGAAAATATAAATCCGTAACCTTATACGTAATTTAGTTCCATATTTGACCTATAGGGGGCGCTCCGCGGAGCATATACTCTCTTCATGATTCTGCTGTACTACAAGGTTCCAGGTTTTCCCGTTAGGTGGCGCTAAGATCACAGCATGCTCCTGATTGGTCCACGTCACTCAGTTAGCTCCGCCCACTTTAAGCCCCTCCCCTTAATCCGTCTAATCCGCATCAATCCGTGTGTTGGTGAACCGGCAATTTCTATCTACTTCCATTAGTTTTCCAGAAATTCGAAAAAATGTGAAAATTATCTTAATTTTGAACATGAGTGTATATATACAAAAAAAATAGCCTCAATTTTGCTAATTTTTAACAACGTTTAAGAACAGTTGAATGAGATTTGCATATAATTTCAGAATACATCAAGACTAAATAATAAACAAGTAAATGAATATGATTTTTAAATTTGAAAATCCATTAAGAGAATAGTGCGCAAAATATTTTGCGAAGGTTGTGAGGTTACAAAAATAACAAAGTGACTTTTTGGTGTTTTTTTCTTGTTTTCATTCTGGCCATCCAGTTCTTTTACAGAATTAGTGCGAGTAATTTCCCTTACTTTTGTAATAAGTAGTCGAGCATAAAGCGTTGGCAACACTGAGCAGAAAAAGGGAGTTATAACAAAAGTTTGTGATATATTAGCATTATATTTAGTGACGGTAGCAGTATTTTTACTAACGTCACTCACTAGGTCGATAACATTCTTTTTTGTTCTCCAGCAAATTCATCTATTTACGATTTTTTATTTTAATGTAGCATTTTATTTGAATAAATGAAATAACAAATGAATTCAGTAGTTCTGTTTTCAATTTCAATTTGAATGTTGCTATATTTTAGACATCAGGGGCTAAACCCATGAGATTAACCTTCGCAGTCATGCGCTATTATGGGCAAAGCCAATCTCTATGTCTATTTTATTTTTGTGACTTAAGGCTGCTGTGTTCTAACCCTACTAGATTAGCCCACCTCAATGTTAATTTATGGAGAATATTTGTCTACTATTTACACATAAATGCTGATAATCCAATAAAAATGGTATTTTCAGATAGCCTGAACTTTTCTGCACCTTGCAACAGGATTCATTTTTATAAATTTCGTCTACCAAAGGAATTTAGAAGCGTTGAAAGCACACTATACGAGATTTTATTTTCCAGGAATAATTTACATTTTAAAATATTATTTGTATTTAAAAAAAACGAAAAATGTCCCAAGGTGTAAAATTTCTTTCTCTATTACAATTTTTAAAAAAAATCTTTCAATCCAAATTGGCAATCCTTGGACACATTTGCTCCGTAGGTTAACATTGAGGTGAGAGAATCCAATATAGGGTAGTACATAGCAGCCTTAACATTTTCCTTACTTGGTGGGATAGCATGTATCCCAAGAATACGGATCCAAGAATGAATATATATATATATATATATATATATATATATATATATATATATATATATATATATATATATATATATATATATACTGCTGGCCACTGTAAATGCAACGCTTTGAAGGAAACATGCAAATAACATGAAATTTACAACATGCATTAGCGGAGGTGAGATATGCAAATGATTAGAATTTCAGCGCTACGCACATCACGCGCGCCTGTGGCGCCACTTCAAAGCGCTATTTAAGGCTTGGAGATTTCGACGATTTCAAGTTCGGCAGTTGTGTTTTTCTTGTGGTTTTTTCAAAATAACGATCCATTATGCCTCGTCGAAAACAGCGATCATCTTTTGATCAAGTATCCGAGTTCGAAAGAGGAAGGATAGTGGCCTACCGAGATTGTGGATTATCTTTCAGGGAAATCGGTAGTCGTGTTGGACGAAACTAAACAACTGTAATGCGGATATGTGATCGTTGGATACAGGAGGGTACGACGGACCGGCGTGTTCGATCGCATCCACCTCAGCGCACCACTTCACGTGATGACAGGCAAATTGTGCGCATGGCAGTGACGGATCGCTCAGTCACATCACGAACCATAGCACAGCACATGCAGTCTGTAACGCATCATCCAGTGTCTGCGCATACCATTCGACGCCGTTTACAGCAGAGTGGTCTGTCCGCAAGACGTCCATTGCTTTGTCTACCCTTGACGCAGAACCACAGACGTCTCCGCCGCCAATGGTGCGATGACAGAAGGATGTGGACGGAAGAATGGAATGAAATTGTCTTTACTGACGAGTCACGCTTCTGTCTGCAACACCACGATGGTCGCATTCGAGTCTGGAGACACCGTGAAGAGAGGATGCTGAACAGCTGCGTTATGCACCGCCACACTGGTCCTGCACCGGGTATTATGGTATGGGGCGGTATTGGATATCACTCTCGCACAGCTCTAGTACGCATTGCCGGTACTTTAAACAGCCAGCGCTACATCTCCGAGGTGTTGGAGCCAGTTGTCCTTCCTTACCTTCAGGGCTTGCCCACAGCCATATTTCAACAGGATAATGCGCGACCACACGTGGCACGCATTGTCCAACGGTTCTTCGTCAATCGCCAGATTCAATTGCTTCCCTGGCCGCCTCGCTCTCTGGATCTTTCACCGTTAGAAAACATGTGGTCCATGGTTGCTCTACGATTGACACAGATTCCATCCCCAGCTGCCACAGCAGATCAACTTTGGCAACGTGTGGAAGCTGCTTGGTCTGCTGTACCCCAAGAACTCATCCAAAGTCTCTTTGAATCAATGCCGAGGCGTGTGGCAACGGTGATCTCCAACAATGGCGGTTACTCTGGCTACTGATTTTGGCAGGAACCACACTTCACAGAAGTCTATAAATTTAATCATTTGATACTTGGTCAACATGTTATATACAAAATAAATTTTGTTGTGATATCTCTTGTCTTTCTTGGTGTTGGAATTTGGGTGGCCAGCAGTGTATATATATATATATATATATATATATATATATATATATATATATTTATTCATTCTCCACAGGGACTCAACTTAGTAGATATAATGCAAGAAAGGCATTAAGGGGAATATATATATATATATATATATATATATATATATATATATATATATATATATATATATATTTATATATATAACCCCCTTAATGGCCTTAATTCTTACAATGGGGGCATGAAATATGCTTTTCCAAAGAGGGAATCGGAAAAATGGGCCCCGTAAGCTAAAGGTTAATACAACTGAGAAGGAGCTACAAAAAATCTGACTTTTTAATAGTTACTACTAAACGACACTTTCAACTCCTTCACACAATTTTCATTTATTTATACGCTGTTTACACCAAATACGTCTTCATCTGAGAGCGATTCTTAAAGCGCTAAAAGATCCTTTTAGCAGTTTTCCCTTTTTTTTCCCTGTTGTTGTGGCAATTAAAACCACGAAATGTTTTATCGAGGCGGCGAAATGAGACTGTCAAAAATGTCCACCGCAGAGGTCTGTTGCTCTTCTTTGGTTCTTTAGGACGCATTCCAAGTGACTGCTATTTATAGCGAGCGCGATCACTTGCGACTCTTCTTTCACCCCTTTAATAACAGGAGATTCTTTGAAGGCAGATGACTGGACACGCGACAAGAGTGTATCAATGTGGCGACTGTGGATGTTTTCGGTCGAAAGTTTTCGAAAAGAAACCCGTCGCCAAAAGCGGTGCACGAGTGGCCTGAACATGAGAGCATCCATTGTCAGTGCAAGAAGCTACTCGGCATGGAGCGTCGCTGTGAAGTCTTTTACCGTACTGTTCGTCTGATAAGTGATCGGAATAAATCAAGCATGTATACCTTGCTTTGTGAAACGGAGATAAAAAAGCTGTTGATTATTTTTCAAAATCAGCAGTAGCTACCTTGTACTACGTCGATGTTTTTTGCGGTCTCGTTAGCTACTCGTAAATAAAAAAAAGTCCATTACGTAATGTACGTTTTTTATGTGGATCCCATCTATTGCGATGAATTTTAAAGCATTATATTTATCTTAACAGAGAAGTGGAGTAATGTAAAACCACTCCGAAATGCATAATGCTGGTGAACATATTAAGTTTTTAAAAAAAATTAATCCATTATATATTGATCATATTTTGATAATAAAGCATTAGTTATTTTTCCGTGTGTCTCCAAACAATTCCCCCCTCCAAAAAACCTTTGAATTTTAAATATTTTAACCCCTTTGAATTTTAAATATTTTGCAACTTTAAAATTATATATTTTTTGCTGTTTGTTAGAATTATAAATATTTTCAATTGCTTATAAAGAAGTAGAAAATTAAGTTTTTTTTCTGTGTTAAATACTATTTTACAGCATAAAGTGATGTGAAATTTAAACGAAAAAGTTAAATTACTGATAACTTTCCTTGTTATCCAAGCAGATAACTTTATTTATAAATTGGAAACCTAAAGGTTATGGAAATTAAGTGACCCTATAGTAATGGAGGAACAGGATGGTGGTAGATCTGTTAAGTACCCAGTTTCTTTTTTCTTTTATTCTTAACAAGCCGGGCTTCGACCAGCTATCGAATCACTTGACACTCGAATCTCAGTTCACTTGAATTTAATTTTTTTCACTTTTAATTGCCGAAAAATCCCCCAAAAATCAGCACATCTTCAAATGATCTATTTCTGATTAAAAAGTGTGAATTATAAAAGTATGAAAAATAATTAAAAATTAGACACACGATGAAACATTTCTTTTCAGTGATTCATTTTTTAGTGAGAATCATGCTGTGAATGAATCACGCTGTATTTACATCGTAAAACATGGCGGTTACGTTTAGTTCGGTGGAGTATACATTTAGAATTGAAATATCTCTAAAACTATTAAAGTAACAGAATAAGTGTACGCAGAAAAAATTATCAGCTTTTAAAGCTCTTTCTAAATATGTAAAATTTATTTACTTTCTTAAAAAAAAACCCATCGATTTTAACTTTTAAAACATGACGGTTACGTTTTGTATCGGTGGAGTATGCATTTAGAATTGAAATATCTCTAAAACTATTAAAGTAACAGAATAAGTGTACGCAGAAAAAATTATCAGCTTTTAAAGATCTTTCTAAATATGTAAAATTTATTTTCTTTCTTAAAAAAAACCCATCGATTTTAACTTTTAAAACATGACGGTTACGTTTTGTATCGGTGGAGTATGCATTTAGAATTGAAATATCTCTAAAACTATTAAAGTAACAGAATAAGTGTACGCAGATAAAATTATCAATTTTTAAAGCTCTTTCCAACAATAATGTAACATTTATGTACTTTCATGGAAAAAAAATGCATTGATTTCGACATTTTCAAACATGGTCGAATTTCATAACGGATGTCATGCCGGAAACGGTCTACCCGGAATTGTTCCCCCACCGGCCGACAGACAAAGTTTTTGTTTTATTTATATAGATAGATGGTGGTTCCTTGTAACTGTCATACTATATTATCAGAGCAACTAATTAAATTCTCTCTCTCTCTCTCTCTATATATATATATATATATATACAGTGCTAGATTTCTAGAAATAGAGGTGCCGGAGCGGTAACCTTCCGGGGTGTGTGGGGGGTATTCCAAATTATTGATAAAGAGAGGTACCTAAAGAGAGGTACCGGAACGCCGTTCTGGCACGTTCCACCTCAAATCTATCCCTGTATATATATATATATATATATATATATATATATATACCGGGTGGCCATAATTAAACTGACAGTGCTCACAGTGTTCTGTAGCGCGATCTATTTGCGAGAATGACGCCACATTTTGTAGGAAGATTAAACAAGACGGGGGACGAAGGATTCCGCGAAAAAATAAATTAGTTCCAAAAGTCACCGCTAGGGGAATATTTGGCGCTGTGTAATAGAAAATAGAGTGTTAACAAATGCAAATTAATACGGAATAAAATTACCTTTTATTATGCACATTTTCTTATTTAGTTCAAGTGCAATATGGCAACACTTTTAAAAAAGCGTAAAATCTACATAAACACCGATAAAGTCTCGTTATCTGCAATATCACGTACGCTGAGCAGAAGAAGTTCTTTATTCAAATTTCACATTACATCCATTGGCACAGTGCCAGCTGCTTGGGTTTTAAAAGGCAATGTGTTACGTTTCGAATCAATCGGATTGAAAGTTTATGTGCAATGTCTCCGTCTTTAGTCGAGCGTGCGTTACTGGTCAAATTATTTTACCTCAACCAGTGCAACGCGTCAGCCGCCCTTCGTGGGGAAATCATTTTCATGCAAGATGGAGCCCCTCCACACGTTGCTGTACGGGTGCAACAGCTGCTACGAGAGAAATTCACAACAGAAAGAGTCATTAGCCGCTACTTTCCAACTGCATGGCCACCTCGGTCGCCTGATCTTACCCCATGCGACTTCTGGCTATGGGGTTACCTTAAGTCCAAGGTCTATCAAGGAGTGGTCCAGGACCTGGCTACGTTGAAGGATAACATATCACGGACTGTACGGGAGATTCCTGCAGACATGTTACTTTCTGCTGTTGTGCATACTGTGCACAGAATGCAATATATGGTCCACAACAACGGCAGCCACATTGAACCTCATTTGAATGCAAAATAAAAGGTAATTTCCGTATTGATTTGCATTTGTTAACACTCTATTTTCTATTACACAGCGCCAAATATTCCCCTAGCGGTGACTTTTGGAACTAATTTATTTTTTCGCGGAATCCTTCGTCCCCTTTCTTATTTAATCTTCCTACAAAATGTGGCGTCATTCTCGCAAATAGATCGCGCTACAGAACACTGTGAGCACTGTCAGTTTAATTATGGCCACTCGGTATATATATATATATATACTAGCTGTACCCGTCCCGGCGTTGCTCGGGTAATGTAATTACCAAATTTTAGTAGCCTTAATCCTTTGTTAATGGGCTTCGCTTTCATCCTTTTCCTCACCACGATACATTATTTTACCCATATAAATTTAATCCTTTCTGGCACATTTTGGCAAAATTTTTGACATAGGATTAGTTAAAACGTACAAATTCCTGTTCAATAAAATAAAATTATTAAACAAATCAAAACTACTAAACAAATGAAGTCATTGTTTAAATTCTTCACACATTTTTTCAAACAACAAAGGGCAAGTTATATGAGAATAAGTAACTGTTGCCAAAAAAAATAAGGCATTAGGAAATTGGATTTTTTAATCGAATATCACTGCAATAGTAATCGATTTCCTTGAAAGCGAATATGTCACATCCTCCACATGCTGAAATTCTTTGAAATCTTCATAGATTTTTTCCACAAACACACCACAAATTATATGATATTAACTAAGTGTTGGCCAAAAAAATTACGGCATTACTAAATGCGATTTTTTAATCGATTATCACTGCAATAGTAATCGATTTCCTTTAACCACCCAATCCCTCATAGAAAACTAACGCCCCAACACATCACGTGCTTGACGTCGAAAAAGACACGCCCATTTTCCCCCTCTTTACCTTCGTCCGGAAATGAAGAACGAAATCTCCAAAATGAGATTTCTCGCAAGAGTTTCCGAATCATAAAATAAATTATTAAAAAATAACTACAATTTGTAAATTAATTTTGATTCTGGCTTTCGAAACTGTGATGTCTAGGGTCTCTGAGATAAAAATTTCGTAAAAATGTAATGACATTTACGTATCAATTCGACAATTTGGAAAAAAGGGTCGCGGAAAAAATCGCGTTTTTTTCCGAAAAACGGGTGCGTACAGGCGATCGAAGAAAAATCACAATTAATCGATAAATTAAGACAGACAATTTTAATTGTGATTTCCGTATAGTGTCATCTTTCCCGTATAGGCTCGTCCGAAAAAAAAAATTTTGGGACTGATACGTTAGGATTTACGGAGCTTTTACTCGTCCGGGAGCTCCAAATCGCGACTAAATATTTAATTACGGAAAAACTAATTAAAAAATCGAAAAAAGGGCTTCGAGGTGCATAATGAGACCTCGGGGGGCATCTTCGTGTCGAATCTCAAGACTGTCCGACCTGCCGTCTTTGCGCCGTGCCGCGAGCAGACAAAAACTTGGTCACAAACACACAGACTTTGCCTTTTATATATAAAGATATATATATATATATATATATATATATATATATATATATATATATATACCGGGTGTCCTAAAATGACCGACGATTTGAAAAATCAATTAAAGAAAAACGGATGGTGATAGAAATGTACGGTTTGCTGCATTCAGCTTAGGTAACCAGGGATTTTATTCTCACCAATTTTTAAAATTAGTTGCAAACTTCGTCAACAGATGGCGCTGCTAATTGGAAAAAACTAGAAAACAATATTTTCAAAGGAAGAAGCATACGCAAAGTGGCATAGATTGGCCTCCCTATTCGCCAGATTTGACGCCATGCAATTTTTTCTTTAGGGGTACTTTAAAGACCAGGTGTATCGTCACAATCCACAAACTGTAGATGAACTGGAACAATACATCTCTGCTGATTGTCAGAACATTCAAACTGAAATGTTTGCACGGGCGTCAGCAAATTTTGACTTCAGACTGCGCCACGTTGTTGCTGCAAACGGTGGTTATTTTGAAAAAATTGTTTTATAGTTTTCCCAGTCAGCAGCGCCATCTGTTGACGAACTTTGTAACTAATTTTGAAAATTGGTGAGAATAAATTCCCTGGTTACCTAAGCAGAAAGCAGCAAACCGTACATTTCTATCGCTTTCCGTTTTTCTTTCAAATCATCAGTTATTTTTGGGACACCCGGTATATATATATATATATATATATATATATATATATATATATATATATATATAATACACGTCATTATTATTCCGAAAATAAAGCAGTAACTACCATCTTTATTCGTCATGACTTGACGGATGACGGTGGGAGAGAACGCGTCTATTTTCGTAAGCATTTTCCATATTTTGGGCATTACCCTTAACTGTATAATAATTAAGTTGTATTATGCAATGATGCATGTGTCCTGACGAACAATGCTGACAAACCCACATACATACACACTTATAAAAAAATAATCTCTTTCTTTACAGTGCACTGCAATAGAAATACTCTTTTGAGGTCTCCAATAGAGCGGAAACATCTCTATAAATAACTAAACACATTTAAGCGTGTCCTATATGTACTATGAAGTGCTGAAAACCGAAAGTGTTACTTTTATGGCCGGAACTATAAAAAATCCCGGCAGCTTTCAATGATTTCTATTCCACTCTATTTTTCCAGCACCAGAATCCGACACTGCGTGTTGCTTGTAAAATGCATTCTTTCTTTCCGCTGTTTGGTTAACTCCGCATCAAAAAACCGACTCATTCAAAACCGCTTTTTGTCTCGCTGTTGATATATCACTGTTGACATTGGAACCATCTTCTTCCCCTAGAAATACATCCATCAAGCATAGTCGTTAATTTTTCTCCGTTTTCTCTCTATTTCGTAACTGAGAAAAGAGAAAAAAAACATTTTCTTAGTATTTCGCCCAGAGAGGTTAAGACTGTTCCGTCCTGTACTACGCTCTCTCTATTTACTTTTTTTTAGGTGTTGGCGTTATTGATAGGGGGTGGTTAAAAAAGAGAAAGAAATCGGCTGTTTTGGGTTTCAAAGGCAGCGGTCTCCGAGTTAACGGCAGTCCAGTTTCATCAGCAACAAGGGTGAGATTTTTCTTTGGAGAGATTAATTTCTTTTTTTTTCTTCACACTTTCGAGTTTCGAATTTCGGTCAGATAGTAACAGAATAGGATGGAAGGAGTCATTTGAATGACAGCTATATGCCTCCTGCAGATGTTAAGCTAGTTGAAGTAATTCTGGGAAGTGTACTATTTTCTGCGTCTGTTGCTCTTTAGTTTCTGGGGGTAGGTGTGAATCGCTTTAATAAAAATTAGATTAAGCTTTGGGAATATCCCGATCATATCTTGATTGTTCTCCAATTCCTCCTCTCTTATTTTTAAGAAAAGTATACAGTTTAAGTAACATGGATATAGAATGATCTGCATATGACGTAAGAATATATTAATTCGAAGAAAATGGAAAAACAATAGCATGTCATAGTCTCTGAGAATATGTTAATCTGGTTGCAGATATTCAGAATTTGCAACGTATTGGCAGGGCATGATTATGAACGCTGGGGGCCCTGAGCAGATGCTATTTGCCCCCCTTACGAACATTTATAAAAATGAGAACTATCCATATACTATTAGAAGTACTGCATACACCAAGAGTGCCACGAAAAGTTGTTAAAAATCGGGATAAAAAATCTTTTGATTTAAATTTTGATTCAAATAGTGATTTAAACCCAACAAACCTGCATGCGAGTCTATATTTGCTATTTACAGTGTATGGCTGGTTAGATGAAGCATTCATAAACATGTTTCATATCAAATTGAAAACGACTTTCACCTTCTGCTATCATCAGGGAGCCTTGGGCAAAGTCCCGATTTGCCCATGCGATAAAAAGGCCCTGCGTATAGCGACCGCTAATAATATATAAAATAGGAAGCTAAACGAGTTGAAACTGGAGGAAAAGTTTCGAGTGGTCTACGAGTGGATCATTCGTGAATTACCAGAGTCAATTTTAGTAAAAGTTGGCCTGAAATTTCTTTGTTTTTCTAAAGTCATCTAATTCATAAATCAAAAGTATATTCTCTAATTCTGTAGTAAAAAATAATTGCAATTTGTTGTGAACATAATTATCTGTGTGCAACTTAATAAGCCAAAGAAGAAAAAAAGGCTTAGCCACAGCATGTCATAATCCTTTGACTAAGTTACGGCAGTTGAAAATCTATAAAATAACATATTTGAGGCTAACCCACAAATAGAACCCTATTTTCCAAAGATTGTCAAAGCAGTCTGCAAAACAATAATCCAGGGTTAGAACTAGTATTCAAGTAGAACTGCAAAATTACCTCGTACTATAAAGTATTTTCTTTATAAACCCACATAATTTTATTACCTTTTATTTATTTTGCATTTTATATTTCAAAGAAAATTATTTTTCTAACTACATATACAATTTATAATGTACAAAATTTCTTAATGGTGTTTTTAAAAAAACAAAAACAAAAAATGAGTAAAAACAGAAGTTTTTACTAAAGATAATTTAATGAACAATAAATTTGTTAAATAATTTTATCAATAAAAATATTATTTATTTTCATATAATATTAATTAAGAAGGGTATATTTCAACAAATAAATGACTTTTTAATTGTCCCATCTTACTAAAAACGTTCATTACGCTTTGGACTAATCTAGAACACTTCTTTAAACTGCTTGAAGAATAATAGCTTTTACCCATGTTTCTCTCTCCGTGAAAGGAGCTGCTTGACGTTTAAGTGATATGCTAAGACATGAAATGCAGCATATTCTTTTCACCTAGATGCCATATTGACCTCCGGATCTTCACTCATCAACTCTATGTCTCCAATATTTCGGACATAGATAATTGCATCATGGATTCTACACACATTTCAAATGAATTCTCTCTCTGCTACCCTAGACAGCACGAGGGAAACTAAGTTCCACAATTGTTTAAATTAGGCTTTACAGCAACCGTCAAGTGGGTCAGTTTATACCCTGAATATATAATGGCGAACACTCTCTCATTATATATTCAGGCTAAAACAGGCTGATTCAGACACTTTACCACTCTTCTTTTCACCAGTAAAACAACTGAGAGTCGGTATGGGAATCAATTTCAAATCTTCTTACTTTCCAGAGTGTTTTTTCGCATTTTAAACGAGGGAAAGAATCATGTAACTAATAACACTATAAAAATTGTTAATTTGAGAAGATTTTTAATAATCATTATAGGGCTTCTGATTTGCCTATAATGATAATAGCATTTAATTGCTATGCGGCCCGAGAAAGAATTATTCCTATTAATCCGAAACCGGACCTGTGGTAGCCTTGTGGTACAGCGCGCTGGCTTTCGGTGCACAGGGTGCTCGGATCGAATCCTGGCGTCACGCCACTAAAATGCCTCCGTTTGTGTCGTTCCTTCATAGGGGTAATGCTGGTCTGCCTATATGGTGCCCCCATAATAAAATGGCCATCAAAACTGCGGTGTACTATAGGTCAATGTCTTCACGACAAGTGCCTCCACATTGGTAAAAAAAATAATAATAATAATCCAAAACCAGTAACTATATATAATTTCAATTGTACATTTTAAGAAGTTGTTTTTTACTGATTTGTCGTCCTTCACGAGTTATATTGCTGGGTCTTTAAGCCAGCAAAGGGTTTCTAGGAGAATCAACAGCTGCAAGTCATGTTTAAGATTCTTTATGCATTGTAAAACGTAGTGAAAGGATAAGAAATAAGAGTCAGCTATAAAATTGGATACGCAAAGGAAGGGTAGATTCAGGATTCAGCCGGCTACAGCGGTCAGCATAAGAAAAGGCATTTTACATAAGTTTAAAAGATTGTTAGAAAGGAAATGTACGCAATAAAAATATATTTATGGTAGAGAGGGGAAGGTTTGGAAATAGCCGCCGCTCCCATATAAAGGCCCCATAAGAAAGGCTCAGTAGTAAAATTAGAATCGCGGTTAGTCAAAAGCCCCATGATAAAAGATTTGCGTTGGACGAAGGTCAGTCGAAAAAAGCCCTTTAGAATAAGGAATAGGAATTGAAAGGATTATAGTGAAATTTACGCAACAGTAGCAGTATTGTCGGATCATGGTCAGGAAAAGATATCATAAAACTGACCAGGTGTTAGAAAATAAATTATAAGAAAAATGTAGAAAGGAAAAGGGGAGAAAATGTGAAATATAAGTATAGGTCCAATCAGAAGTGTGATTTTAATAAAAGAGAAATATTAGAGCCACTAGAAAAGGGTTTTAAGACGTAGGTGGAGTTCATATGGAGAAGAAAATATTGTGATTGGAAGGTGGAAACATATATGCAAAAAGTTGAGATGAATATTAAGGGGTAGAAATGATACAGAGAGAGAGAGTGAGAGAGTTCAGACAGAGGAGACAAGATCCTTGGAGCAGAGAGTGAGTGGTCTTCGGGCCCCGCTCTGGGGAGTATGCAGTTTTCACTTCGCTAGCCGATTTTGGGGTAAGTCAGTCTCTACTATTATGTTGATATTGACAGTACTATTTTAAGATTTAAATTAAAATTAAATATCCCTTAAATGATACATACCTTTACATGTTAATCCGGTGAGGACCCAACTTGTTATTTGAAAGAATATTAATCATTTTGGCACATTATTTATTATTCATGTAGTTATTTGAATAATCATTTTAACACTGTAATTTAACTGTTTATTTGTGTAATAAATATTCGTTGTTAATTTGTAAATATTGGTCCTCATCATTTATAAAACATTTAAGTTGTGTCTATCTTCTCTACAGTGTTTACAGCCTGGGGTAAAAGAACCTGGGAAATTTTAACTTTTAATATTTAATACTTTTAATCGCCATTTCCACCCAGCAATATGTTGGAAAAATTATCATAGCGATTCGGTAGGGGTTTATGTTTCTTGGGATTATGGACTGCATTGCATCGTATATGCGTTGCTTACCAATATGGAATAATGTGCTTTTATTCGCTTTGGAATCAATTCATGTACCACAATTTAGCCAATAATGTCCTCCAGCAATGGTTATGAAATTTCTTGTCGAGGGAGAAAGCGAACATAGCCTTTCTGGGTAGCTCTTTCTGGTACCGACTTGTTCAAATATGTCATTATTAGCCAATGTCTGAGCGAGCTCCTCTGATACATCGTGACAAAGCATGCAAATATTTATAAATATATTCACAGTAGTATAAAGCCCATTTTTACGTTAATTTCTTGAGAGTTTTGCGGGCTTTTAATTCCATTAACCCACAATATAAAGATAATCGAATTAGTCACGAAACTTCACGTAACTAGATCATCTCCAAGACAAGCTATTCAGCATCAGATATCTCATCTGTGTAGCCACAACTACAGTAAAATCATGGGCAGAGGAATCTTACACAGGAAGTTCATTATCGTTACCTTGTGTATGAATATTAACACTCATTAAGCCAAATAGAATCGGACACTTTGAGTAGTATTACCAGTGTATGGTAATAAAACAAAATTTCCATGGAGGCACAGATACCGCAAAATTTCCTCCGGAGAAATTTTGTAGCCGTACACCTTTTCCCGTTATGAAATGATTTGAGACAAAATAAGCTTTCTAGATCTAGTCTTATTTTCTCAGTTTATTCTAGTATCTTCATATTTTTAATGTATTATTTATTTAAAATTTCTCTTATGAAGATATTGATAGAAGATAACGCATGTCTTTGCATATTAAGAACTCTTAATATTGTTTCTTAAATCTGAAGAAAAAATATATTACGGGGTTTCTGCATTATAAATGTATTTGACGGTTTCTTTTGAGGATATTCTTTCTCACCATATGTCGAGAGAAAATATTTTGCCCAGATTGCTTAAGAAATATCATAAATTTATCTGCTCGTAACTTAGTTAACCTTTCCACTGCAAACAGACTATCGTTTCGCACTCACATGGTGCAAAGTGAAACTGCTGCCCAACAAATCTGCAACTTGATCCAATATCTACCCCCTCAGCTTCTCCAGTTCTGTAATAGCGTCGGCGGTAGCTCGGTTCATAAATTCCTTCAGCGCATACCTCGACCCTCGTACACCCCCTCCTTACGGGGAGGGTCGGAACAGAACTCCTTGAGGTCACCAGTATCGCCTGACTAGCGGTGGCAAAAGCATGATTCAATTACTCGTGCTGTGCGTTGCGCCACGCTTGCTCCATCGGGTACGGTTAACAAATTGAGAGCAGTCGAAGCTGTGTTCTCCAGTTCACTACAGAACTGCAGAAGGGAATGAAATAGGAGTAAGAAAAGAGAATTGGTTTCTGGAGGTAGATGGGATGGAGGTCTGACAACAAAATAATTTATTGTGAATAATCAGTAGCTTAATTGGCTGTGGTATTCGCTTCGATTCTTTCTTCCCTCAGAATCGAGAGTAGTCAACCATTTTACATTAGTCTACGGACTTGTGCAGCGTATTTTGGGAAATGAGGTAAATTTTAGCAAAATGTCTAAAGTGTTTCTTTCTGTAAAATTAAAAATTACACCTTTTCCTTTCAACAGGACATATAAAAGCCTCTATCACCAAATAAATACTAAAAAATATTAAAAATTTTAAATATTATCATTATGATAGTAGAATTGTCATAATTATATCACACATTTAAGTCATTTAATATGAACCAAAT
Source organism: Dolomedes plantarius (assembly GCA_907164885.2). Taxonomy (NCBI): domain Eukaryota; kingdom Metazoa; phylum Arthropoda; class Arachnida; order Araneae; family Dolomedidae; genus Dolomedes; species Dolomedes plantarius. The sequence continues at coordinate 118,874,580 of OU015493.1, read as the reverse complement.
AGGGGAGTATATATGAGTTAATTTGATACTATTGATGATTGGTAGCATCCTTAAAATATGAACAACTGTCATGAGCTGAATTTGGCAGGGGAATGACACATGTTCATTAATATTTTATTTATGTATTCATATTTGAATTGAAAATCTGAAACCTGACTCTCTATTCAACTGAGAGAATATTCTGTATCCAACATTGTATTCTCTCTCTTTTGTTGGAAACATCTTAATAGAAGGTATCAAAAGGGTAGGATTGTCTCTAAAAAGAAAGTTTCTTTTGAGCAAGGTCTTTTTAATAAGGCCTTGGTTGATCTGGATTGGTCCTCATATTTGCTAGCTGAGTATATGAGTAGCAGATTTTGGTCTCAAACATCACAAATTAACCTTGGACATTGATGGTTTTCTTGTTATTACTTTCACATTTGAAATAAAAACTATGTATTTCTTATTTTATACATCTTCAACAGCATGAATGTACAGCCTGTGGAAAATACTAAATGTGCAACCTGTCATATAATTCGTCGAGATACGAGAACATACGAACACATATGGACGCCTCAATTGAAAGATGACGAAAAAACCATTCTCATGTTTTAGTGCGCAAGATAAACAGGTTAGGAAATCATTATGAAATTAGTAGATTTAATGGAACTTAAGATAAAATACCTGTAAAAGCATGAATTTGTGTCTTAAATGAGCTACCAAACAGGTTTATTTGAAAGACTTCGCGTTATTTCCCAGCATTCAGATTATCCCATTTTCAATCTTACCAATAAAAAAAATCAACGAATCATTACCAAATACAATAAAAAAAGAGGTTGCATTTTGAGAAACACTGCTTTTCAAATTTCTCAAGTCTAGATAAATTTCTGAAGTTGAGAACTACGAGGCAGATAAAAAGCTGTCGTAAATATTTGAACTAGTCCATCGAGAATTTTTTTTAACATATTTCATTGTTTTACGAAATAATTCATTTGAGAACCACCTAACCTGAAATCAGTAGTTTGCAAGCTACCCTTCGAAGAAAAAAACCTCACTAAATGAGAGGATACTCCCCTTCGAAGATATCATGCTTCGACTTATGAGTGACGGGCACGTGCAATGCGCAGACAGCTACGAAAAAAAAAATGTCGAGGGTTTCAGAAGAAAAGGAAGCTCTCAAAAAATGTCTCGCGAGCTTCACTAACAAGTGGCAGCTACTTTTGAAACAGAATACCCCAGCTTCTTTACTCCGGCTGGTACCGACTCAGAAGGTTAAGGACAATGAAAAAACCGTGTTACGAGGGGTATGGATGCCGTGTTAGGGCATTTTTACAAAATGAGTTTCAAAATGAGGAATTTCGTATGAGTCAGCTCCCAAGATTTTTAACTACATATCCTGAGGACTTGAGATGCATTGATCTTCCTATAATCAGTGAGGATTACTTCAAGGATGCGTGAGGAAAAGAGGAAAACGCACACCGATAACTGTAAAATACAAAGCATGTCATAAAAACGAACTGCTTTCAATAAACTTCTTACATTGTTTTAAATTCGATTTATGCGAAATAATAAGGAAATTGACGGATGTGGCTAATTTTTCATCTGTAAAAAAGCCTGGTTGAGAGAGTATTTTGCCTTCGGGGATTATGGGGAGTTTACTTATTATATTGTAACTATGAATTTGTTGAAAGAAAATGACCAAGATAAAATACTTAAATTTTATACCCTTGAATGGTCAACTTGTTCTCTTCTGCGCGTTGATAAGTAATCGAACATAGGCTTCCAATTCTTGACGTTGGCGTTCTCCCAACAAACCTATCTGGGCAATGCTAGGAATTTTCATTTTTTCAAAACTTTATCCCGAGAATGAGAATTTGAAACAAGTCTATTTCATTTACTTTCTTTTAATCTCGTGTCTTATTTCCTGTTATTTCAATTTTTTTTCGATTTACTTTATTCTGCTGAGATCGCTTTAAAAGGAATTAATATGATAATCACAATTTCAATAAATTTTGTGAAAAATATTCCTTTTAAAGAATTCCATTCACTCGGTTGTCTAATAAAAGGAATGTATTCCCAAAAACTTTGTTAGAATTGACAGAAAGTCACACTTTTTGTTTGCTTTTAATTTTCTATGAAACAAATTCCAGTATTTTCAAAAAGTGCACGTATTTCTTCTATACATTGTGTCAGATTTCATTGATCATGATTCGTTTCCACGCATCCGTATGAGTCTTTTCTTCGAAAGACGAAAGATTTTGCTTATTTTCATTTCGAATACATTAGCGTGTTCTCCTTCAGACAAAAATTAATATGGGAATCTTTAAGAGGGCATAATTAACTTGAAAATGCAATGCAGTTTCTTTATGAAGTTTTTTTTATTTTTTATTTTTTTTATTTTGAATTTTGTTTGTACGTTTGGGCTCAAACTTTAGGAGAAAGTCATTTATTTAGTCAGTATTGTTCAACATTAATATTTAATTGTATAATCGATTGCATATTGAGATTATAGCACTTGAATTATTTCTCTGGCATATCATTAAAAACAAATCAATATATAAATGAATTTCAGTTTAGCTTATTTTACTGCTAGCCAACAAATTGTTATAAAAATTATTATAGTTGTTTATGTTAAAACATAAAACAATTTGTTTTCTATAGATACTGTAACTAGCAGCGTCAATATACGCTAATTTTTATATATGTACAACTGGGCTTAATTTTATATCAATGTACTACGCGACTACAAAAGTGTTTTCTTCGCGTAAAGGTTGAAAATTATGAAATATTGCTTGCCAACGATTGGTTCTATTCTTTAACTCTTAATCCAGTCTCTAGCAGTCATTTTGAGGTTTCTTGTGGATTGCAATTCTTACCGGTTCCTCAGATGATAAAATAGTCTTATCTTGGCATAAATGTTGAAAATTATGAAATATTGCTCTCCATAAATAAATTATATTCTTTAACGCTTCATCTAGTCTTTAGAAGTTATTTTGAGGTTCCTTATGGATTGCAATTCTTACTGGTTCCTCAGAGGATAAAATAGTCTTATCTTGGCATAAATATTGAAAATTATGAAATATTGCCCGCCATAAATAGATTCTATTCTTTAACGCATCATCTAGTCTCTAGAAATTATTTTGAGGTTCCTTATGGATTGCAGTTATTAACGGTTCCTTAGATAATTTTGGGACTCATTTCAGTACGTTTATTAATATTAAGTTCATGGTGCATATAAATGTTTCGAGAAAAGAAAACAAGATAAGAAGGGGCATTAGCTGAGCATTATGTAGACGTAATTAAGGCACTGTCACGCTTTCTTAAACAGACAGAGTTTTGAGGCGTGATCATAAAACTATTGCATATTTTTTAATTGTGTAATTGTGCGTTTAAAATATATCGAAATAAGTGTGATTCAAAATAAATTGATGCATGAGTATAATGTGTCATATAATTATAGTCAAAAAGTAGCTTTAAATAGGAATTTTTCGTTAAATACTTAGGGCTATATAAAGATTAAGAGTTTCAATAAAATGAATCAGTCATTTATATTTCAATAAATTTTATTTATATATAACATAATAGATATAATTTTTAATTTTTAAAAATTCATCTTACATTCAAGAACATTTTTACAGCTTTTCGCTAGACATTGTGTTGAATTATTTGTGCAAAATTACCTATCCAGAATGAATAAAAAATAAAACAGCAAAAGTTTCTTAAAGTCAAACGAATTCTTCTTTAAATAAACACACAGGAACAAAGTATACATTTTTCTACGGATTCTTAATAAGAACATTTTGATCCTTTTGTAAAAGGAAGGGAGAGAGGCATTGTGTTTTATAACTGACTGTTTGACTAATGCTCTTCTTTCGTTATATAGTGATATTTACAAGGACAATAATTCTCAGGTATATAGATACAAGCATATACACTGGATAACACTCTATTAGCGGCTTGGTGCAGGACTGAAAACAAAGGAAAGCCACACATTTGAATATAATGCAACATTTCAATGTTAAAATAATAAATACTGTTAACAGAAAAGTCTTGACGTGGTCTAAATTTAAAACTTACCGACTACATTAGAGTTGGCGCATTTTGAATAGAAAAATTTGTTCTTTTAGATGAGCATTATTAGTGTACATTTATAAATGATAAAAACTAATATGACACGATCATCTTATATTTTAATCACATATATATTGTTTAAATTTGATTATTGTTCAATATATAACTTTTTTGTCTGTGAACGTTTAAATTTTTTGACTTATTAATAAATAAGGTATTTTTGATACTGAAATATTTGGTAGCTACAGGATAAGTAATAAATTTGTAAGAAATACAAATCATTTTCCCTATGACCATTACTAATACTGAAGTTATATATCTAGGTTATTACTGTCAGTATCTAAAGTGACCTTAACCGGTCATATATTTTGAGTCATTGTTTATGCATATGAAAAGCACTTTTTTCTTCATTAGGAATTTTATTGTTAATCTTATATCACACGTATTTTAGAAATTTCAAATAAATGAGGTGCCATATTTTTCTAGGTTGCATACACGATTTTTTTAAGTTAAATGAAAAGAACATGTTTGTTTGAAGCTCTTAATTAATGCTGAAGAACTATCCACTCCTGCATGATTTAACTTTCCTTACTTAAAATTTGAAATTTTTAGTATTCAAGAGTTTACACTATATTATTCAATATGGAGCTTTCCGAGTCAAAATAGAGAATTATTTGGTGTTGTGATTATATTTAAGTTTACAGTCGAGGTTCGTATTCGTAGCAGTAAATCTATGAATTGATGAGGAAATTTTAAATTCGATATAAGAATTTAAAATTATAATAGTAAAAACAGGTAATTTTGGAAGATCTTTACTCAGAAATGACCAATTTAAAAGATCTGTGTTCAATATCACTGAACCATTTTCTGGGTACATAACTACAGTAACTACGCGAATGCCACTAGCCATGTATTAGGATGCTCAGTGGCATTCGAGATGAAGTATGTTGTCTCACCTATGTCAAAGTTAATCCAAATTTCCGCAACATTAAAGATTACGTGCTAAGGAAATGAGTATCAGTCCCGGAAAAAAGGGACTGAGACTAAATTTTTAACCTACATATATATATATATATATATATATATATATATATATATATATATATATATGTATATATATATATATATATGCATATATATATATATACATATATATATATATATATATGCATATATATATATATATATATATATATATATATATATATATATATATATATATATATTATATATATATATATATATATGCATATATATATATATATATATATATATATATATATATATATATATATATGCATATATATATATATATATATATATATTATATATATATATATATATATATATATATATATATATATATATATATATATATGCATATATATATATATTTATTTATTTACTAATGCTTTTTTTTCAGTAAATTTGAATGTTATACAAGTCATTCCACGAGAAGGTTCTATACTTCTAATTTTTATTTCAGTTCGGCAAAGGTCGTTATGTAAATACTAATGGATTCGCTGCTTTTAAATTTCAGACTCAAGACTTTTCTGGCTGTTTTATATTCAGTTTCAAGAAAAGAGCAACCAAGTAAATAAAAGACATCAAAGATTTCGTGCATCCGGAGAGTTGCCCCTTGAAGTGAATTGCCGCAATACTGCTTGGTCAACCCGTGTGTCACGCTCCATCTGACTATCAGTGCCTCCTTCAGTTTTCGACGTCGACTATTTCTTGCGAGTGACTGTCGTCGTCGTCATCGTCCTCACCAGGATAGAAGCGATCGCAGCTGTTTCCAGGGGACAGTCCGCCCTCTTCGCAAGGCGCTTCGGGTAGCCCTAGCGTGTGCGTCAGCGTGTGCCTTCTGAGGTCGCAGTTGCGTCTGAAGACCTTTCCGCAGGCATCGCAGTTGTAGGGTTTGATGTCTGTGTGCGTCAACAGGTGGGTCTTCAGGTTACTGCGCTGATTGAAGGTCCTTCCGCAAGTCGGACATTTATGGGGGCTATCCTCCATGTGCAGGATCCGATGAACGGCTAAGGTGCGGGATTGGCAGAATCCTTTGCCGCACTCTCCACATTTGAAAGGCTTTTCTTTCGAGTGAATGTACCTGAAAGGTGGAAAGGAGAATTAGACCCAGTTTTATGTTTTGTGCTCAGTTCATAGCACTACTTAAATTTCTCGGTCACTCGATTCTTTGCTTTCATTTAAGTAATCAAATTTAATCAAAATTAATATTTATTTAGATTTTGGTGAATGTAAAAAAGTGGGTAACCCTTGGCTTTGTTCAACGAAATTTTCCAAATTGGTCAAAAATCACACTAAAAGACAATGGAAACGGCAACATAGCGGACAACAAAACTGCGTGTATATACAGAACATCCAGCCAGTTTTAGGCAATTTAAACAGCATAAATATTTCAGAATAAATCCTAAATGATATTCTCTCCTCATAATTGAAACTAAAGAACAGGATATTGTAATGCAAACAATAAAACGAAAACATGCCCTAATAATAAATACTCATCAGTCGAAGGTTAATTTTCCGCTGGCAATAATAAACTCTTGGCGTCTATGTCACTGAAGAAAAATCTGTTAAATACAAACCTGTTATTCATTTATAAGACTGACTGCAGAACATATCAGATAACAATAAGTTTTGCTCATTTATCGCCCACGTTAAAAGTGATACCCAGTTCTTTACAAGAGCCTAATAGAAGAATTATAATTGACAAATTGTAATAATTCCAAACTGAAGAGCATTATTGAACAATTGCCAAATTCTTTATAAGATCCTTAATTTAGTGTGACTGGTGAATTTCGAAAACTTCGCTAAACTACGTCAAGGGTACTCCCTTTTTTACATTTACCCAGATTTTAATTATTTTATAACGATAAAAAGTTAGAAACAGGATGCTTTTTAAGAGAAATGCTCCAGCTTACAGAAATAATTATAGCCAAATTTACAACATTGCAATGCATTGCTTATTTCCTCATAAACTCACAGAGAAAATAGATGAAAGTAGATTTCTTAAATGGGCGAAATCTGACAGCAGCAAAGAATAACGGAAAATTACAAAGGAAATACAGTAAATGGCATTTTATATGAAATATATACTCTGTATCATCAGAAGTATTCGGGTTTTTTAAATCTGCAAGATTGAATTTACTGTATGAGAAGATGTACTGTGACTTATGTGGCTCCAAATACAAATAATTTTCAGGTTGTGTTTGTCACGTAGTTCCAGGTAAGTAATCCTTGAGTGCGTAACATAGCAACTGAACTACACATGCCCATACTGACATTATGGTATGTATATGTGTTATTGAATATGCTTAGGTATACGTTCTCCCCACATTATGGCAGTATTGTAAAACTTTTGATTGCCGTTTAGACGTAATAAACCTCCCTAATACGTAGCTCGTTGTGTACTCAGAAAAATATTTCTTATCTCGGAATTCTATAAATATTTAATAATATCAGAAATAAAAGTATCAGGCTTCTGGGGAAATTTACCTATTTTAGTTGTACATATTACTTTATAAAGCAAAATAAGTAATTATATTAAGATAAATTGATAGAAATATTGCAAACAAAAAACTATATGCTCTTTAATTCCATTGCATTTTACTGAATGCAGATTATCAACATAGTTTGCATTTAATTGAAAAATCATACCAGGATATTGCTTAAAAATATATGTGAACTCATATAGTACATGATAGAAGAATACAGAGACGAAAAATAAAACTCTTCTGTTTAGGAGGAGCGACTAATTTTCAGCAACTAGTTTTCCACGATCAGCTTTGTATGCTCGTTTTTTTAAGTAGTCAGCAATAAATTACTCACCTGTGGTCTCTTAAATGATCCTGCCTCCTGAATGCTTTATGACAAATGTCACAAGTATATGGTCTTTCGTCGGTATGAGTTCGTTCGTGAATCAATAAATTATAGGACTTAGTGAACCTCCTTTGGCAGTATTTGCAGATGAATTCCTTTTTTGGCCTCGATGATCCCCTGCCTCTGGCTAGTTTGCGCTCAAAATAGTCCGTCGCTAATCCCATGGCACCAAGAGTATAATATGGCGATATAAATGGATAAGTGTGACTCGTAATGAGAGCTACAGAAGCCTTAGGGGATGTCGAAGGGTTTCCTTCAAACGGGCTTCCTTTCATGGCCGATAAACTATTGCTGTGGGCTGGTGGAGGATCATCTTTGGAGGTCGCAGACTCAGCGAGTTTAGAGAAGTCGAACTTGGACTTAGTGGTTTTCAACTTTTCAGATGGCTCTGAACTGGTTGAGGTGGATTGCACGGAGTATGACTTTTCAGGACTCGGTGATAGGCTTTTCGAATGTCCTAGTCTTGCAGACTTTGGCGAAAGCCTATCTGGTATGGCGTCACTAGCCGTCGGTTGTTTTGGAGATATTCCATCTGCCATCACAAATGGATAATTGCCGAACTGTTGCACACATCCAGCCATAGTGTAAGCTGGAAGGATAGGTAACGGGGACAATGGAAGATGAGTCCTAGAAAAGACTGGCTGAGGAAACCCATGCATGGCTGATGGATGCATGACTAAACCGGGCAGAAACTGGGTGCTGGCTACTAGGAGTTTCTTGTTGTTGAAGTGCACCTCTGGCGGACGCTGATTTGATTCTTGAATGATTGAAGGCCTTTCAACAGATATGGATTTGTTGAACGGTTTCATCTCTTGCATCTTCATTTCTAATTGATCCTCTGCAAAATAATAAAAGTAAATTTAATTTTATGCCCCAATATACGTCAATACAAGAACTTGAATAAATATTCTTATTCAAAATGTTTAATTCCCCATTTAAAGCTGAATTTTTTTGCTCATGCTGAGTACATAATGTACACATGGATATGTAAACCAAGAGTACTGATTAAAAACTAACACATAAACACAAACATAAATGATCAAGTGCTTTAGTGGGAAAATGTTTGTGATTAAATCGTGATTTTGAAAGAGCGAAATAAGAATGAATGAAATGGAATGTAAAAAAATAATTCATTTCCTTATTAAAATTAAAATCAAGTTGAAAATCCTGAATGAAATATTTAAATTGTTTCATTTTCCAGTGTTTGACAAACTTTGCAAGCTTTATTTTCGAACTGAATTTAAATTACGTTTGTAATGATGTTTTACTTAATTTTTTTCGTAGTCTCCGACCTTCAATATCATAAATTGTATCTACAGTGTTGAACATGTGTGTTTCAAACAATGGTCCACGCCGCCAGATTTGTTTTTAATGTAACATAACATTCTGTTAATGCCTTTCTTTGATTTACCTTGAGCTTGTTTGATACTTGACTTTTGTGTGGGTGAATGCTAAAAAAATTTTTTTTACTGTTCCGTTTCATTTCTGTAGAAACAATTGGTTGAAACCCTGAATGAGTATCTTTATTACGTAGTTCCTACCGAACTTTAGTGTATATTTTACCTTATAGTATTAGAAATAGATTAGTCTTAGTTTGAAATGGGGGGGGGGGGATTAAGTAGAACATTTGAGTTAACTCTAAAAAAGATAAGTCCAATGTCTGCATATTAACTTCATTTCAAGAAATTCAGCGAAGATGTGATTAAATTCTCTGTTGTCTTAAACTCTCGAAATAAAGTGTCTCTAAGAATAAAAAAAAGTATTGATATCTCTTTTTAACAGTTAATTTTGTTCTCAGGCCATCTAATGGGAATAATCTGTTCGAAGAGTAAGTATAGACTAATTTGTTTCCTTAATTTTAAATTCGAAGAACATATTCCAAATGGAAGCCCATTCTGAATCCTAAATTTTATTATTGATATTTTATTTGTATAAAATAAAACCACGTTAATTTTTGCTGTCTGGCTGTAAACGCGAAATAAAGTTTATATAGTTAACAGTTTCTGAAGAATTTCAATAAACTCTTTTTATAAATTTTCTTCCTTTAAGTTTCTTCGAGGGATTCACAGTTATCCATAAAATAAACATATTCACAGAAACACTACACTTATGTCAAAGCTCTCTGCAGCCTCACTTTATTAATGTCATGAAAAAAATGTCAGTACACGTTTGACGAAAAAGTCGCACAGTGACCATAGTCTTTTTAGTAATATCACCATGTCTACGCTAAGAAGTTTCAAGACACAGTGGGAGAACAGTGCCGTCAAAAGGTGACGTCAGAGAGAGGAGTCTAAAATAAGATATTCCTACGTTGCTGCATGGTGGCTGACATCACGGTAAATTCATGTTAAACTCACAATCTCACTGGGACTTAATTTTATGTTTTCATTTGGGTCATTTTAAAATCTATTGATGCTACTCTATGTTTTTTCCTGCATTTAAGTTCATTTATTATGTCTTTTATTTCGCTCAGCTGCTTTGCATGCAATCAGTTTTTTCACTTCGGGGAATTAATTATACTATAAAGAAAGCTGAATGTTCCTATTTAAAGCTGTCGCAACGGATGAATACATTATAGAAATAACTTCATTAGTCCGAAATTAAAGCAGTATTAATGGAATGCGTTTCGTAAATATTTTCTGTCTTCAGAAAAGAAAAAAATAATAATTATCGTGCAGGTGATCTCTAAGCTGGGGGAAATAAGAGAAATGTAAGAAAAATGCATTTATTACAAAAATATGTAACGCCAGATTGCCACTAACTACTCATTCCGTCTGTGCATTTTCATATAGTTCTCATTTCTCTTGCTGGGCGACATAATTTTGGTGGAAGCAGCTGCCAAGAGGGGAGGGAATTCCGGGGTCAACCTCAAATGTCCTTATGGGTTCGAGCCGTCTATAATTTTCTACTTTCGCGAATTTTGTCCATATGGCTCCGGGCTCTGCGCTTGGGTTGCAGGGAAATGAGGAATTCCGCAAGAAATCGTGCAAGTCGTGATTGAGACTGTAATGCCCCTGATAGAAGCTGGCAGGTGACTGGTGTTACAAGCGCGCGCCAGACCAGGGACTGACTACGAAAATAACTAAAGTGATAGCACAGAGGTCATAGTGTTCTATTGTGTTCAGGTCGAGTTTGCAGTCATTTTAAGCTGAATATTCTAATAGACTGATTCCTGCATTTTTGCATCATTTAATGCTTGTTTTTTAGCCGGATTTTCCAATAAACAAAATGATATTGTGGCATATATTTCAATACATATTCTTTACTTGGACTTATTATATTTGGATGAAAAACTGCCCTCAACTACAGCCCATGTCCATAACATAAAAAAAATATATTATATTTATTTTTTTATATTGAGTCATCATCACTGTGAGACTTACTGAAGTAATGTCATTATTTTAGTTCTCTCATCATTGCTGTAACTCAACTGTTCTTAAAGAAATCTAAATTTCATACCTAACTGAGTTACTTGTTCTTTCAAAACGTTCCGGGGTATGGAATTAAACTATGACTCAAATAATAAACGGAGGATTTTTTACCACGCTATTTGACTGTGGTAATTTGTTGTTGTTGTTGCTTATGCCCCTTGACCGACAGTAACATCAGATCAAGTCCCGAAGGCTATGGGCGATGAAGGTGCGGCTCCTGTTTTGAATTTGCACCACAAGGGTCGGAGTCCGACTTGGCTAAATGGCCGGTCTCGTAATTTTGAACCGAGTCAAGTGACGAGATCGGAACACTTGACCCCGCACCTCCAGAGGTAAATTTGAGAACTTGGAGGACATTGTAGCCACGCCCTATTTTACGCGCCCCGTCCACCATTAGTGAACACGGCGGTGGATTTGCAGCGACGAGCATCGAACCAGGGACGTTCAGACCACTGGCCCGCTGCTCTTGCCAACTGGGGTACCGCTCCCACTGGGCTTTGTTCTCGGCTAATGCTTTTGTAAGCATAGTTTTGGAAATAAGTACCTGAAAAGTTCAAAATTATACAAAAATGTGCCATCTGCTGCTCACGTTGTTCGCTTCAACGTATTTATGCAAATTATCCAATTCCAAAATGAATTATCCGAAGAATGTATATAGAAATCGGCTTACAGATTTTTTACCTTGATGACGTATTGAGGGTAGCATGTAGCAAGTATAAACCTGATTTGTCTAAAGTAGTCAAAAATGTGTCTCAACATAAAAAAAATCACACTCATTTTTAAAATAAACATTTGAATCCATTTATGTTTTGAGTTTTATATTTTAGATTATTATACAGGGTCAGCGAAAAAGGTTGGACACATTTCTAAAGCTCATAATTCTAAAATAAATTGAACAAACGCAATAATATTCTTTTCAAACAACTTGGCAAGTGTCCAAGCTTTCTAAATGTAGCTGGTACGCAACCGTGACGTTGAACGTTGAGCAGAAGCGAAGCGAGAGGGAAGAGGTCTTCGTTCGGCTTTCCGTCAGTGCAATGCCGACCGTTCAGGAGAAAGCTCAAGCGGTGGTTGTTTGACATAAACACGACGGTAATTTCGCCGAACTGTTTTAACAGGTTTGTACTCCTCTAACCACAACACACAATGAGCTTTCTCCTGAGCGGTCGCCATTGCACTGACGGAAAGCCGAACGAAGACCTCTTCCACCTCGCATCGCTTCTACGCAAAGTTCAACGTCACGTTTGTGTACCAGATACATTTGGAAATCTTGGACACTTGCCAGATTGTTTGAAAAGAATATTATTGCGTTTGCTCAATTTATTTTAGAATTATGAGCTTTCGAAATGTGTCCAACCTTTTTCGATGACCCTGTATTATGAGATAGAGTGCACTATGTTGCGGCCAGCGTAATGTAGCAAATACTATATGCATACGTCCCGAGAGAACAAAAGTTTGAGTTTGGCTGGGAGAAACAATGCCAAACTCATGGCTGAAACTCTTCACACTGCTAATCCAAGATCTCATCACCATTCATAAATCAACTTTCACTCGCAGAAACTCTGACCCTTTATTCATTACCTATTAAAAGCTTCTTCTCTAAATGTTGCGTTAAACCCTTCTAACTTAAATCTGGCATCTTCAGCTTATGAACTGATCCAGTTTATTGTCAGAGCCTATGAGCCTAATTCCAAGTCTCGTTATGTTATACAATCCCAGAACTAAGTTATTTAATTCAAACAAATGGCGATGAACTGAAAAGTCTGAAAATTCCTTTCCCGTATGGAAATAAACAACATAGCCGAAAGCAGAACTAATATACCCACAGAAGTATGCGCATCATCACTAAGTACAACATTTTGAACAAAAAGCAAAATCAGGATCTTGTAAACCTGTCAGTTATTCTTGTGTTCAAAACCCAGCCGCAGCATTTTTAACAACCGTGGCTAATAACATAACAACACCGGGGCGTAGAAAATTGTCGCATTCGGTGGCCATACATCATGATATTTCACCTCATTGCACGAAATGACACCAAATCCATGTTATTACGGTCGGAGGAATGCCCCTCTGCTAAGACGAGCTCGTTAAAATGAATATTTATATCTGTCGACCGTATTATTCGCAAATTTCTCGATTCGGATAATGAGAGTGTCCGGGCAGATTCTTATAACAGTCCACTTTAACGCGACGTGTAATTTTCCGTTGCAAGGGCTCTCATTTAAAGACTCGCCTCGGCTGGGACGCAGATTCGTAAATAACAGTGATCGGCGTGTACAAGCACGCAAACTATACAAATCTTTAGCAGAAATGAAGAAGTCCCGTGCTTTGGTCTGTCTTCTACCACACCCTTTACAGAAAAAAAATATGGGGAAGGAATATTGCCTCTTAAAACTTAGGAAAATGAATATTACGGCTTTAAATAAATTTAAACTAACGAAATAACTTAAATTTTTTTAAATGCCCATTTAGGTCCTGTTTAAAGCAATTTTGTTTCTTGGTTTTAAACGTTTTGTCATAAATAAAATATAAATATGTGCAGGATATATACATTATATGTGTGTGTAAATGCATATATATGTATATATATATATATATATATATATATATATATATATATATATATATATATATATATATATACAGTGGAATCTCGATCTATCATTTTTCAAGGGTCCGACTGAACTGAATTATAAATGCGGTAAAACGATAGATGCGGGAACATAACAAAGCAACATCATCGTCGGGACTGGGTGAAATAACTGACACATACGGGAAAACGATGATTCGGAGGACGATCGATCCACTGTATATTATGTATATATGGATGGCTTGTGGCGACCCTTTGGCACAACGTGCTGGTTTTCGGTGCTGAGGGTGCTCGGATCGTATCCCAACGTCGCGCCACGAAAAATGCCTCCGTTTGTGTCGTCCCTCCATAGGGGGCGATGCTGATCCACCTATGTGGTGCCTCTATGATAAGAGGCCAGCAAAACCGTGTTGATAATGGGCAAATGTTTAAAGGGACAAGGCCTCCATATTGGAAATATATATATATATATATATATATATATACATTCTACAGCAGTGGTTCCAAACTGGTGGTACGCGAAAGCATGGGAGGTGGTACGTATGGGGTTTTCAGAGTATGTGGGTTTTCATAGCTAGTGTATGTGAAAAAAAAGTACAGGAATAGACTAAAAGTGGAAAACTACTTAAGATTAAAGATAAGCCTTTGAACCTGCTATAAGCTATTGAACCTGGCATAGAAGCTCTAATAAGAAATGAGCATAAGAAACAGCAAGTTTCTCATTAAGCCTCCTGATAAAGACGAGTTGGGAGATTGGTATTTGCCACTTGTTAATAACAATTACGTAACAACAGCTTTTCTAGTTTTCGGGATTTATTTATACTTAAATACATTTTGTAAAGTAATAATTTTTTTTAAGTCTGAAGGCACTTGTCGTTAGATATTCACCTTTTTTATTCACCGAGATTTTACTGGTTACTTTATTATGGGAACACCGTTTAGGTGAGCCAGCATTGCTCCCTATAAGGGGACGACCCGGAAACGACCAAGCCATATTCGGGATTTGAACACAAGTCCACTGCGGGCAGCTCAGAATGCTAACCACTACACCCCGCGTAAAGTTATTCATATGTGTATAGAATTTAGTTGACCCCCTTAAAAAGTTATAACATAACCAGTGGTACGCCACGGCCCTACAAAGTACTCAGGTGGTACTCAAGTATAAAAAAGTCTGGAATCACTGTTCTACAGCATATATATATATATATATATCCATGTAGGACAAGCTCTTCAATAAAAAACATATAGGAGGATAATAATGCTTCTGTATGATTAACGTTTTACATTTCTTATCAGAAAGAAATATCTGCTGAGGAATTTTTTAATTATGCTCAGAAATGACATAAAATAAAAGGAACTGAAACATTTGTCATAAAAATTCACTTGTTATGGAGTGCAAACAATTATTTTTATTCATCCATACATCTTGTTTAGAAGCTACAATATAGTATCTGCTCAGGAATTTTTTAAATAGGCATATAAATAACAAAAAGTAAACGATATCACAACATTTACAAACTTTTGCCTCTAATAGTCTGTATGCCACAAAAATTGTATCATACTTTTGGAGGAGTGTATACAATTATTTTATTCATCTTGTTTAGAAACTACGCTATACACAAGTAAAAGAGATAAAAATCTCAATGTTTGTCAGATCATACACAGTAATATTCCAACAAACACTGTGAGTATACGAAAAATCCGGAAACGAGCCTTGTGTAAAACCTACAACTTGATGAAATATTCTCAGGAATATACTTTTTGTTTTTGCTTCATGAGTTTATTTAATTTTTATTACGCCCTAGTGAGTAAAAGCTTTTATGATATAAATATATCGCCTAATAAGCTAATTTAATAAAGAGGAAAGCAAACAGCGGGAGAGAGCTTCTTGCAAACAAAAGTGAATGCATGAAAATGAAAAACGATTCCTTATGACCATTTCTTTAATGTGTTTGAAAGAGTAGCGCTAATCAATGTAAGAAAAAAACCTCATTCACTACCATTCAGCTCATTTACTGCTGAATGAAGAAGGGATTTGTAGAGGGAAAATCCTGGCAAGCTTTCAGCTTTAACGATTTCAGTTTGAAATTCTTTTACTCTCTTTTCCTCTAGAAATATACATGCTTTGCTTCTAAAAGTACTCGCACACATTCAAATATGCAAATAAATACATGTATTCATGATTGAATGCCCATTCTCAATGTGTATTGCGTATTACCTTATAAGCAGAGGAGCCAGGCAGCTGTGTTATGACAAAAACGAGGTCTCAAAAAATTCAAAGTTCGGCTTAACCCGAGCGCTACTGATCATTTTAGTTGAACCTCACGAGCAGTTAATCCACTAAGCTTAGGCTCGGACCGAATAGTGCCTACGGATTGAAGCGCGGCCCGCAAATATTCTTGTAACCTTTTTCAAGTAATGAACGATAAAATTGGCTTTAGCATTCATCTCTCAGTAAACCATATAACGTCTTTAGGGCTACTTGTGTACTAACCTGGTTGGATTCACTCAACTCAATGTTAACCTATGGAGAAAATGTGTCCTCTATTTACAGCTATATAAATGCTAATAATCCAATAAAAATGGTATTTTTAGAAACCCTGAACTTTTTTGCACCTTACAACAGGATTCATTTTATAAATTTCGTCCACCAAAGGAATTTATGGGCGTTTAAAACACACTATACCTGATTTTTTCCCTGGAATAATTTAAATTTAAAACTATTATTTGCATTTTTTAAAAAAACGAAAAATGCCCCAAGATGTAAAAATTTCTTTCGCTATTACGGAGTACAATTAAAAAAAAATCTTTTAATCCAAGTCGGCAATCCTTGGATACATTTTCTCTATAGGTTAACATTAAGGTGAGTGAATCCAACACAGCAGCCTTAACGTTTATTATCAAGTTATTACATTATTAAAGAAGTATTGATGTCAAAATTATGTAGAATAATACATCCACCATATAATGTTTTACCGGGAGCACTTTTGAACTGCGATTGAGTCCTTGGATTATTGTATTGAAATCAGAGATCGACATATAGATCCAATGAGTATAGGTCCAATGAGAAGTGTGATTTTAATAAAAGAGAAATATTATGGCCACTAGAAAAGGGTTTTAAGACGTAGGTGGAGTTTATATGGAGACGAAAATATTGTGATTAGAAGGTGGAAACATATATGCAAAAAGTTGAGATGAATATTAAGAGGTAGAAATGAGATTTTTAGATATAGAGAGAGTTCAGAGAGAGATTGGAGAGAGAGAGGTGTGCAGAGGGCGAATAGCCTACGGGCTTGCCCTGTGGTGGTACTCTCGAGTCCACCCTGCCACTTTATCGAAGCCGTGATGTCATCTTAGCTAGCCGATATTTGGGGTAAGTCAGTCTTTACTATTCGGTTGAAAGACAGTACAGTAGTATTTTTTAATTTAAAATTAAATTAAATATCCCTTAAATGATACATACCTTTACATGTTAATCCGGTGAGGACCCAACTTGTTATTTGAAAAAAATATTAATCATTTTAGTACATTATTAATTATTCATGTAGTTATGAGTAGAATAATCATTTTAATACTGTATAATTTAACTGTTTATTTGTGTAATAAATATTTGTTGTTAATTTGTAAATATTGGTCCTCATCATTTATAAAACATTTATGTTGTGTCTAATTCTTTCTACAGAGTTAAAATGCTGGGTAAGAGAGATATAACCACCCAACATATATGCATATTTGTACGTATTTATGTAAGTGCGCGTAAATGTTGACTTAAGCAAATGAGGAAAGAAAAAGAAGTTAGAGTAATCCATTTAAAACTTATTTTCTTGGATATCTGATTTATATTTGACTTTAACTTGAGAGCAATCTCCCTCTGCCCTATTCCAAAATTCTAAAAAAAATTAAATCTGTAGGGGGTTTCACTCTTCACTCTACTGAAATATCGTCTTCTAGTAACCTTGGTATAATAAGAACCCTCCCGTCATTTTAAGTGAAATACTTCAGAATGCATTTAAGAAAATTTTAAGTAAGACCTTATCGATTTTCTGGTTTTAGGTTCATACATATAATGCCCATGCTACTACTTTTACAAATTATCTACAGAAGTCCTGCTTAGAAATATATTCGTGATATTATACTACCATCTGACACCATCATAAAGGCTTTGCGTATAAAATGCAAAAACCTGCTATAACCAAAGCATAATATTTTTTTGGCTTTCTTCAGGGGTGAAATTACTGCTTTCAACTCTACTTATGTGATCAATCATTGAAAAATTCTCGACTGTGATTTCTGTAAATTTTATAAACGTTTTTCTTTTTTTTTCTACAAAGCGCCTGAGACAGAATAAACTTAATTACGCAAATTGTAAGTTTTATTCAAGTTACTTGACGCGAATTGCCCAGTATGCTATTTCAAAAGATTACTTAGAACTCCGACCAAAATTACAGTTTCAGGTCGTCACAAATAAGTGTTATTTTCAGTTGCGTTTAGTCGACTGTTGAACAGCCAGGCGTGGTTTGTGGTTTCGTTCACGCATAGCAAAAGCGACAAAATAAACAAAGCAAAATAAAATGCGCCTTCCAGCGAAATATTGGGCTCAAAACATCTTTTTTCTTTTTTTTTTAAAACAAACAACATTTTCCCCTTTTCAGGAATGGTAACAATCCCTATTACGCGTTATGAATATGCACAAGTAGCACCTGCGATGGGTCCTGTCCAGGATGTGACAGTTAATTTGTTTACATGCCTTTGCAAAATACGAATAATTTAGATAATTTGACATAGAATTTTAAGGATTGAGTGTCACAGTTTTTCTTACTGGGGTGCATGGATTTGTCTAATGTGACTGCACTTTCTAAGTATTTATTGTCTTATGTTAGTTTGCCGCTTGTGCAAACGCCATAGCACTTTCCAATTTATGTATTAAAAATTACAAATAAAATATTACTTAGAATTAAGACTGACAGTTTGGCCGTCCTATAATTCCCTCTCACAATATTAATGTAGCTCTTTATTGTAACTTTGAGATTACTGTGTGTTTGTGTATTTTTTTTCATAATTGACTGAAGAAAAGTATATATATATATATATATATATATATATATATATATATATATATATATATATATATACTAGCTGAAAACCCGCACTGCGCTACGGAGTACATTCAAATTAAATACAACGGTCAATGTATGCAATTAATGCCAAATAAATAAATATATATATATATATATATATATATATGTGTGTGTGTATAATAACGATCGATGTATACAATTGATGTAAAAAAAATATGCTTATAAAGAAATCGTGAGAGATATTTTTATAGACATAATAATTAAGAGGGAAATATTAGAATTAAATCTAATAGGACATAATAAAGAATATAGTACAGTTTGAGGGACATATCTTTTACATTATTTAAATATTTTTTGGGATAATGTCCAATCGTCTGCGGCATTAGCAAGGGAAAAAATATTTTTTGTCTATTTCATTGTTATGGACGTCACGATAAATTTATTTAAAGTACCAGAAAAAGAAATCTCGTGATCAGCATTTAATAAATTAAATTCTAAATGTTAATCTTTAAAAATTCACCAAAAATCAGAAAATGGAGGTAAAGATTCGGAAAAGGTTTCATTTTAAAGGAATTTTTACGATCTTTTTTGTGATGTAAATTTTATAACCCTCAAACTATTATTTTAAATGCAAACTTAAAAAAAGTTACTAAAACAGCTTAAAAAACCTAAATTAATTTTAAAAAACCTAAGAAGAATTTTTCAAAAATCTTTCTTAGTGCACCCATACACTATAAAAAGAATCGCCATGCAAAATTTCAGCCCTTTAGGTCCAGCGGTTTGTTCTGTGCGTTGTATGTCAGTCAGTCAGTCAGTCAGGGAGTCAGTCAGTTACGGAACTGTTTTACTTACACACACACACACACACACACACACACACACACACACATATATATATATATATATATATATATATATATATATATTTATTTATTTATATATATATATATATATATATATATATATATATAACACATCTGTGAATTTCCAGCTCCTACCTTGCATACTTTTTTTGTATAAATTTTTAAAATGTGTCAAGTTTTTTGGGAAAAATAATGATAAAACAACGTAATGATAAAATAACGTAAAAATAATGATAGCATCAATATCAGTTCTAAAAATGTCATAATTCATATTATAGACACAATTTATTATTTAAATGTATGAAAATATGTACCATATAAATAGAAAAAATATGCCATGCTATGAAAAAATCTGGGGATTTACGATTTTTAATCATAGTACATGTTTTTATAACGTTATAATTTTTATGTAGGTAAGCAATGACTGCTATTTAATTGCTCACAACCTCCTGAGTGCTGATTAGTGGAAAGCAATTCATGATTGTATTGGTGAGACTGTAGGGTTGGGATACTGGAGATCCAATTCGAGTCTTAATAGCAATTAACGTATGAAAGTATGAATAACCTGCTTTATATTTAAAGAGTCAGAAACACCGCAAATGAGGAAGATCTCGGCATAGTTCAGGGATACAACTGCAGAACTTTCTGTTAAACTGGAGGTCCTGGTTTATGTTCAAGTGAGAGCATTAAGTTATATTTTAAGGTTAAAAAAATGAATGAGTTGAACGTAAGGCAGAAGTGGAGTCGCTAAAAGGGAAATCTAAATTATACACCATGTTAAATATGAAAAACTCAATCCCTCCCTTCCAATTTTTTTTTCTCATTGGCTTTTTAATGTGTGAGGAATATATAAAGCAATTTTTCTACTTTTCAAATACTAATACTCATGTGCATCTCCTCTGTATAATATAAGGCTGATGGTAAAGTATCAATCCCCCACAGAGAGGCAGTGCCTTACAAACTAATTATATTATATATATATATATATATATATATATATATATATATATATATATATATATATATATATATATATATATATATGCTATTCTAAACAATCCGTACCCTTAAATTAGAAAGATCAATAAAATCGGAGTAATATTAGGATGTGGTAGATATGAAAATTACAAACTCTCTGGTTTCATCTTATTCCATAGATAAAATAAATCCATGATGTACGAGCTCGGAGGAAGAGTCTGTATATTCCGATTATAACTGGATAGGTAAAGTAACTTCACTCGGGCAATAGATTTATTGAAAGGAATACGTCTCAGCTGAACATCTTTTTGACATTCATGTGATTTTCAGCTTTTTTGCATTTTCTTGGTATTCACACCTAGCTTATCACAATTTACGTTGGCTCACTTTCCATTATTTTCTCTATCTTTTACCAGTGTTTTTTTATTTGCTTACTTGCATCTACTCCCTAAATGTATTGTACAACCTCTTACAGTTCTGCCTATCATTTTTCAATTCAAAAACCAGGCTCTCAAACTCGATCTATAAATAAATCCGTTCACTCAGTTCAGCATCCCTGCCACCCAGCGACTCGAAGTAATTGCGAACGCATTCTCGCCTCGAACAACAGGACCGTGTTTGTTCTCGGTTCCCAAAACACCACGCTCTTTACTCTCCCAAATTAAAATAAAATTAAGACAAAATACAGCGGAACCGGAAACGGTGGCAAAAAGTGACGCACGCAACGTCCGGCCGTCGCCGCCCACGTGGTGCAGGCTTTTAATGGGCGTAGCACGCGACCGACTACTTGTGCCGAGTCTGCCCACCCAATTTTGGAGAAGCTCTATTCCAGTCTCGGCCACTTAATGCCGGACGCTAATCGCCCCCAGCGATGACTGCGAGCTCTTGAAATCTTGATTTGTTGTCGAGATTACTTCAAGAGAGGCCATCTGAGCTTTTCTCGAAGGATACTTGACGTTGCCATTGAGGAGGGAAGTAATTAGTGGAATCTCGTAATGGATTTGGGGGCAAATTCGTAATCGGAGTGAATTAATTTCGTTCGCGAGTCACAGGCTTCACACGAATAGACAGACCTCTTAATGAATTTATAATCAAAAGTATAATTAATCTTCTCCGCAAATCACTTTTAAAGTCTTCACTTTCTCTGCGATGTGCGCTCAAGCATGAGGGTCATCAGGTATCAGGAAAAAAAGGGAAAATAATATCAATACAGCAAATTGAAGGATGGATTGAGGATCTTCCTTATACAGCATGTGACGTCAAACTTAATAACATCCCGCTGTAGGGTTATATCATTTAATTAATAAATTCCCAGAGATTTTTTTTACTAGAGAGGAATCAGACAAGCAAAACTCTTTTGATGTATAACAGAAAAGGTTTTTTCGGATTTTGAGCATCAACTGAAATTTACTTGGTCGGAGATATAGCACAGTAACCTGTAGGTTTCAACATGAATCATCTTTTCAGTAACTGGGATTAAAGAAAAAACAAATCACTCCTGTGCACAAATGATTATGTAAAACATTCCTTACAGGAGAGAACATCCTATCCATGTAACAAATCTGTAACAGAAGAACTGCGATTCAGATTTAAATAAAAACTACAAAAAATATATACTAATCATAAAAAAATACTACAATACTAATCAACCCTCGGCTGAATTTGCAGGTTTTGCTACGCAGCATGTGGTCTTCAGGCTAAACAATTGCTTGTGGACCGAACGTCCGGGACGCGTAAACTGTGAATTAAATAAAAATTACGTCAACATAACATCAAATGAAATAAAACCATTTCTGTTGATCAACTTATGGCAATGGACATCTAATAGTGTAGCTGCTATTAGATAGACATTGCCTCATTAAAAATAATTTTTGAGACTAAGTAGAGTATATATGAATGGGCTTGTTTAATTTTTGAGAAAAAAAACGACCTCACCCACTGCAAAGGCCATAATCCAATAGACTGCAGTAAATTTCAATCATTCAGGAAGATTTCAGGTCCAAGTTCTCAAACTTACCTCTGGAGCTTCGGGGTCAAGTGTTCAAGTCTCGTCACTTGACTCGGTTCCAAATTACGAGACCAGTCCTTTAGCCAAGTCGGACCTCCGACCCTTGTGGTGCTATTAAAAAATGGAGCCGCACCACCTTGCCCAATAGCCGTTATGGACTTGAACTGACAATATACTGTCGGTCAAGGGGCATCAGTCACAACAACAACACAACAGATTTCTACACTGGTGTAAGAAATTAAGAGAATTTGCAGACTTGGTCGATTATCTCCAGAACTACCGTACCGATTTTAATGAAATTTGATATGTACATACATTGATACAGTACAAAACAAATAACCATTCAATAATTGTAATATACTCGCATGATCGTGCGCAACACTCGTTGGAGTCGGAATGTATGAAACAGCGGTTGCAGAATTAAAAAAAGGGTTAATTCTTGGTGTTATTTTGCAGCAATCGGTTAATTTCAAATTGTAACAGTAAAAATGACTAACCACCAACGTTTAGATGATGGAATGAGGTGGCGAATTGTGGGGAGGCTAGAAGCAGGCCAATCTCAAGTCCAAATTTGTAGAGAGTTCAATTTAATGCCCAGCGTCGAGTGTAACTTAAGGAAACAGTTCCAGGATACCGGATCCATCGAGAGAAAGCCTGGGCAAGGTCGTCCAAGATCCACGACGGCCAGAGAAGATCGCCATTTGTCGATTATAGCGAGGCGTAACAGGAGTGCTACAGCTTCTCAGCTCTCTCGTGACTTGTATGCAGCCACAGGAACCCGTGTATCAAGGGTGACTGTTTCCAAAAGACTTCATGAGAGAGGGTTGTTTGCAAGAAGACCTGCTGTTTGCGTGCCGCTCATTTCTATGAACAGGAGACTCCGTTTATCATGGTGCAGAGAGCATAGAGATTGGAGTATAGATCAATGGGCGACCGTTCTCTTCACTGATGAGTCCCGGTTCAGCCTAAACACCGATTCTCGCCGTACGTTCATTTGGAGAGAACCAGGGACCCGCTACCTACCCTCCAATGTCCGCGAAATCGACCATTATGGCGGAGGAGGTTTAATGGTCTGGGCAGGCATCATGTTCGATGGCCGCACACCTCTCTATGTCTTTCAAAGAGGCACTGGGACTTGTGTGAGGTATAGGGATGAGGTCTTGGAGCCCTATGTTCGCCTTTTCAGGGGTGCAGTTGGTCCTGAGTTAATTTTAATGGACGATAACGTGAGGCCACATAGAGCTCTTCTGGTGGACGATTTTCTAGAGAGTGAGGATATTCGCCGGATGGATTGGTCAGCGAGATCTCCAGACCTTAACCCTATAGAGCATGTCTGGGACGCTCTGGGGAGGGCAATTGCAACTCGCAACCCCCCTCCGAGAACCATCCAGGTAATGAAAACAGCGTTGCTGAACGAGTGGGACCAATTTCCACAGGAAATGATAAACTGCCTTATTTCAAGTATGGAATTACGCTGCGAGACCTGAATATCTGTAAGAGGGGACCATGCCCCCTATTAACCTATCTATTAATCCATTTTTTTTGTTTATTCTGCAACCGCTGTTTCATACCTTCTGACTCCAATGAGTGTTACGCACGATCATGCGTGTGTATTACAATTATTGAATGGTTATTTGTTTTGTATTGTATCAATGTATGTACATATCAAATTTCATTAAAATCGGTACAGTAGTTCTAGAGATAATCGACCAAGTCTGTAAATTCTCTTAATTTCTTACACCAGTGTATTTTAAAAATCTTTTTAAACGCCAAAAAACCCAATTTTTCCACCCAGCATATTTAGTTGTTATGCACTTGACGATAAATTTATTTAAAGTACCAGAAAAACAGATCACGTGATCAGCATTTAATAAATTAAATTCTAAAAATTAATCTTTAAAAATTTACCAAAAATTAGAAAATGGAGGTAAAGATTCGAAAAAAATCTCATTTTAAAGGAATTTTTACGATCTTTCTCGTGATATAAATTTTATAACCCTCAAATTATTATTTTAAATGCAAGCTTAAAAATAGTTACTAAAACAGCTTAAAAATTTAATTTTAAAAAATCTGAGAAGAATTTTTCAAAAATCTTTCTTGGTGCACCCCTACACTATAAGAAGAATCGCCATGCAAAATTTCAGCCCTTTAGGTCCAGCGGTTTGGTCTGTGCGTTGTTTGTCAATCAGTAAATCAGTCAGTGAGTCAGTTAGTTACGGAACTGTTTTATACAGGGTGGCTAATAAATACTGTGACAAATATCGAATCATTTAATTACACACAGATGAAATAGAAAATGGAAAATACAACAATATTATGAACATTATTCATGAAAGTTTACCATGAAATAATTTTACTCGAATCGACCGCCATCTTTATCGATTACTAAAGATAATCTCTTACGCCACTGTCCTATTGCGGCACGAATCATTTTATGAGGTAATTTGTCCCATTCACTCCGTATGGAAGCTTTGAGGGAGTCCAAACTTCTGTGCTGCTTAGCATTTACTTTAGACTCTAAAATCCCCCAAATGCAATAGTCTAAAGGATCTAGATCTGGTGAAGAAGGTGGCCAATCTTCTTGCTTGATAAACTTCGGGCAATTGGCATGGAGCCATTCCTGTGTTGTTTTGGATCGGTGGGACGGTGCAGAATCTTGCTGAAATATCCAATTCTTTTTGGGATACAATCTGTTAGCATGTGGTAATAAACGTGTAGCCAATACTTCCTGTTTGTAATATTCAGCATTGATTTTTACTCCTTTATCGATGAATTTCAGAGGCAGTTTTCCATTGTGTGACACTGCAGTCCAAATCATAACAGAATTCTTGTTCTGAAAGCGTTTAACAGTTCGAAGATTTTCAGGTATATCCTCGAAGGTTGCTGAATATACAATATCATTTTTAGCATTATAACTTTGTTCTGTACAAAACAGCTTCTCATCAGAGAAAATTATTTTTTCAACACTTTTGCTACCGTGCCGGTTCAGCAATTTCTTACATCTTTGTAACCTTTTTACTATTTGTGCAGTAGTCAAACCTTGAACTTTTCTTTTGCGATAAGGGCGAAAACCCAGGTAATCATTTATGATAAGTTGCATAGTTCTGCGACTGTTGTTCTCTTCTGCAGCCATTTTATTTGCAGAACGTTGTGGATTTCTTCGTATCTTTTCACGAATTCTTTTGATACGTTCTTTTGTACGAACAGTGCGTGTACGACCGGACCTTGGTCGATCTTTACAGCTATTGGTATCCAATAATCGATTTATAGTCCTATATATAAACGTCCTATTAAAACCAAGGCATTTTAATTGCTTAAATATTTTACCTGCAGAAAATTCGCGATCAAAAAGCTGTTTAACCATTAACCTTTTGGCTTCCATCTTTAAAAATATTCTACATGTTTTACTTTAAACAAAAATCGTCTGCGTTTACAAAAAGTTACCAATCACACAAATAGATAGATAAATTGTTTTTCCAAACGATTAAAATTAACTCTTATTTTTTGGAGTGTTACAGTATTTATTAGCCACCCTGTATATATAGATTATAATATTCTATATTTATCATCTCCCATAGTAAAGAGCTCCGTTTGTTTGTGCCTTTCTATGTAAGTATTTGTTTCAAATTCCATTTCAAACTGCTTTGCCCACACTCACAGATATATTTCTATGTATGTAAGTGTGGGTGTATGTTTGTAACTATGTATACCTATGTATGTTTGTAACTATGTAACACCAAGAATTAACCCTTTTTTTAATTCTGCAACCGCTGTTTCATACATTCCGACTCCAACGAGTGTTGCGCACGATCATGCGAGTATATTACAATTATTGAATGGTTATTTGTTTTGTACTGTATCAATGTATGTACATATCAAATTTCATTAAAATCGGTACAGTAGTTCTGGAGATAATCGACCAAGTCTCTTAATTTCTTACACCAGTGTAGTTTCCTATATAGTTAACTTTAGTTAAATATCGTTAGCTATCTGTAAAAAAGTTGTAGTTATTCAGTTTTTTTTAAAATTATCAGCTTTCCTCTGTTAAATAGTTGCTCATTTTTAACGATCCAAATAGATTTAGATCTTTATGCAGCACGCGAGAACTTTTAACGTAAAAAAAAATACTTCCCAAGCCCGAAAAAAGAAAATAAAGTGCCATCCTTTTAAAAAACAAGAAAGATTAATATTTTCGTTCGGTTATATGTCTTAAGCAAAATAGTTAAAACTTAGGTTATTTATTCAAAGTACTTTCTTAGCAGACACGTATTCTGGCGTTGACACATGAAGATGTGTTACTTCTGACGGGTGACATTGCATGAGTCGACTGATGCAAGTCGTTCTTGAAAACGAATGTCAGCAGCTAGGAAAATAAACTTTCACGGGTAATCTATAAATCTGTCTAGAATCTTAGGCAGTGGTTGATGAATGCGTTATTGCGGTATCACAGTGATATTTTAGCTTCCTCTAATATTTTTACAATTTCAGAGGGTAATTATTTAGCAAAAATATTTGTGTTTCCATAGAGACATAGCTTTTGTTGGGAAACTCTTCCACATTACCATTAAAGATTTATTTGTTGTACGTTTTTCTCAAGTGTTAATGTTTTACATATATACTTAATACAATACATGGTAATGCTATTAGAGATATTTTAAAAAGTCTTATTAATTAATTTTATTTTATATATTTTTCATATTTGAAACTAAATTAACTCATTTTTTATGTGATAAGTGAGTGAAATCCTTTCAATAAAAATCAATGATTATTTATGATATAATTGGATATTAGGATATAAAAATTAGAAACTTTCAATATAGTACTTGATATTTAATAATTAAACAATAGTTATTTCAAGTTCAGAATTTTTGTTCTTATAAATAATTTTAAGCAAATTGTTTGTTTAGGCATAAGATAGCGCTTTACACAGATCTACCATAACGAATGTTATCTAACAATATGCTGTAAACTTGGTTGTCTTTTGGATAAATTCCACGCAAATTGACAGAATCAGACAGATCATATGCTCGTACTGTAACTCTAAAATTAAGGTTTAATTGATGGCCGAATGGCTAGGGCACTGGCATTCGGTTCAGATCCTGTGGGTTCTAGTTCCCCTGTTGGCATGGATATTTGTAGCCGTTCGGAATCGGCTTTAAACAGTAGGTCCCGGTCTAATTAACACTCGTGTAGCAAAAAGTTGAACATAGCGCTGAAAATCAAACAAAATGAAGGTAAAGCAAAGCTTTTCTCGAGAGCTGTAAACTTGGTTTTCGAATTTGGGTAAGATTGTAGAAAATTGTTGTCTTGGTCTGAATCTTACTAGAACCAAGGAATTTAAAGAAATGTTCAAAATAAGAATCACAAAAATCCTTTCAATACAAGATTTTAGATCATAAATAATCAACAGATGTTCATACATAGCGGAATCTTTTTTTGGAGCATTTGCAGCGAGTCATGAAAATTTAAATTTTGTGATAAACATGTGGTACTCAATGCACCTTGAACTTACAGAATAAAGATTCCTTGTTGCAGTATCATTAATCTAAAACTTAAATTCATGTATATACAGTCGAACCTCCATATATCGAAGTAGCAAATTGCCGGAAAAAAATTCGATATATAGAAATTTCGATATATAGAATTGAGCTGTTTTATCATAATTCTCCTTAAAAAAATTAAAGCTAATTTTCGTATACGAAACTCCATTTCTAATTTATATGCGAATCCCATTAAATGAAAGTTAATAACTAAAAAATTAATTAATATGAAAGATTTATTGAGTACTACATACCTTTAAAAAAACAATCTAGACAGTGGTTACAATGATCACATTTACATTCTTTAAAAAAAAAAAGAGCTACGAATATCTTGCTGAACAGCCAGTTTTGCGGAAAGTTCAAAGAAATGTTCGTATTTATTCAGTCCACTAAAAACTTAATCAGGGACATTTTCCGCGAATTGATGTCCACGACGTATTGTTTCAAATGCCAAAAATTGGGAGATTTTGTTCTAAAGTGGAATAAAATCTCCCAATTTGTCTTGAAAAAAATTTCGATATATAGAGATATTTTCGATATATAGAAACAATTTTTCTATGTAAGGAACATGGAGATTTGCTAAGAGTTCGATATATAGAAAATTTCGATATGTGGAAGTTCGATATATAGAGGTTCGACTGTATATATATATATATATATATATATATATATATATATATATATATATATATATATATATATATATATATATATATATATATATGGCAAAAAAACTTTTATAAGAAGAAAATACCATTAATTTTCTTACTACAAGGCAAAATAAAATAGCGATAAAATTTAGGTCAAATCGTAGATTTGACCTAAATTTTGTCGCGGAAAATTTTAAAAGATTACAATTCTTATAATCTCAGCCCGCTCGTGAAGTTGATAAATTATCCTTATTTTGATTGATTGACGGGCAGTTGAAATAGTATTTAATGTAAAAACCCAGATTAAAGATATAAAAGCTTTGCTAACTAGACGCTGTGGCATTTCAAGAGCAAAAATATATTAGGAAAAAAAATCTTCCGTTATTATCCCGCTTGCATTGTAAAACAGCTGCTGTAGTTCTCAGTTCCATCGATTGAGAAAAAAAAATGAGACGAGAGAGAAAGGAACATAACAGAGAGGGGAAAAAAATCCTTCTTCGTCAGAAAAGAAATTAAGATCCTATTTTTAAAAAAGTCTCATCCATCAAGCAGATTTCGACTTTCACCCGATATCTGGCATCGGAAACGCGCAACCACAATGCAGCGCGACAGGCACCACGTGACCACATCCTTCCCGGCATCCATCACTGTAGCCTCTATCTTCTCCCCCCCCCCCCTTTTTTTTAGTCGGACATCCAACTATAGTAACGAAAGAGATACACAAATACAAAATAAAAAAAAATAAAAAAATCCCATCACCCTTTAAAATTTTCCGAAAAATAAAGGGTAATGTAGTGGAAAAAGTTTTTGTTATTAATGCTTAATAGTGTTTTTCCATTATGTGTTCTAAATGATGAAATAGACATTTGTAAAAAGTTTAAATACGAATTTTAAATGTCCCTTTCTTTATCTAAATGTCTCCCTTCCCATAGAAAAATAACAACAATTGAAAAATATGGATTAACTAATCTGAGAGCCCAAAAACGCCGGGACGTAAATTAACCTTTAGCTTACGGGCCCACTTTTCCGATTCTATCTTTAGAACGGGAAATTTCGTACTCCCTTTGTAAGAACGGCCATTAAGGGCGTTATATATATATATATATATATATATATATATATATATATATAAAGGTTAACCATAACATGGGGACTAAAGATGTGTGTGCTGTCAACTGATGCAACCTCGAGGTATAACCTCGAGGTATATAAAATTTGGGGCATATTTGGGTCAGAATATTGCTCATAGGCCGGAGTCCGAACTCCCTCTACCACCCGTTTAGGCTCCACCCTTACAAATAGAGGCAATTCAAAACGTAAAATGAATCAAAAGTTTTCAATTTCATCTTTGCTCACTGCTTTAAAAAAGAACAAAATAATAAATAAATAACTTTATTTTCAAGTAAGCGTTTCTTCTAACATTTCCTCTTTAGTGGATCACAGTCATTTAAGAATAAATATAATTTAACTGAAGGTAATTTAATCTTCAATTTTTTAAGCTATCTATCTAAAATGTTACTGAACTTTAGAAAATCTTAAAGAATTCTTCGCTTCTTTTTTGGGAGTAACAAAAAAAAAGAGATAGCAAATTTAACCTAATGAAAAATATCTGTATAGCTGCCAAATTCAAAACCAAGTCATCTATAAGGCAGTTATTATCAGACGCAATATCCCTTTTGTGAAATAAGGCCCTCTGTTGTCTTTGGGTTATTACATAACCATAATAGAGTTATGATTAATCCTATTAAAACAGTAATACAGTTGAACCCCGTTATAACGAACTTCAAAGAGCCAAAGGTTTTGTTCGCTTTATCCGGTGGTTCGCTATATCCGAACCGTTAAGAAAAATGTTAGAGTTCACAAACATTTACATCAGAAACATTAATCATAACAAACAGTTACATCACAAACATTACACAAATAATTAGTTGCAATGTGCATTCAGTAATTATGTATTAAAAAATAATAAATATCTATTAAAAATGATCATTAGTGAATTAAATCAACTAAAATCGATTCCATTAAACTGACACAATACTAATTAAATTACTTACAATAGGAAAATGGCGGGACCAAAATTTTCGTTCGTTATATCCGTGAGTTCGTTATATACCGGGTTCGCTATAACGGGGCTCGACTGTATATGTGAATGAATTCGGGTATACATATTTCAGGCAATTTCGAAAAATATCCCTTTCTCTAAAACTAATATCTATAATAAGCTGTAACCAAATAAAAATGTTTTTGATTTTTTTACTACCGTTTTAAAATGGATTTTTCTCAGCCAGAAACTGTTAATTTAATTTAATTTTTTTAAGTATCTTTAAAAGATTATATATAGAAAACATTGAATAAGTAAAACTTGTTTTGATACGTATAGGAAAAGAGCATTCAATTCATTGCTTCAGTTTCTTTTTTACGTAAAAAAGTTATTTAATAAGTCATATTTAGTCACATTAGTCCTATCATACTGATGTTTTAAATCAGACCTCAAAATGTTATCTAATATTGGGTAGACCAGCAAGTGCAACTGCCGTCGTGTCGCCATCGAAGAAGTATATTAATTTATCTTATACAGAGTAGTCGCTCTAATGTGTCGGTCACATGCGTTTGGCCGGTCATCGTTTCCTCTGACATAAGAAATGGAATCGGCCAGGATCGAGGCCAGGGATTCTCAACCTTTTTATGCTTGCGGCTCCCTTGGGAATGAGTGTAGAAACTCGGGGCACCCTTTTTAGAATCTCAGTTTTTCAATTTTTTAAATATGAAATCAAAGCGGAATTTATATCAGGAACATGTGAAATTTTAGTTCAAATAAATACTTACTCCATTGCTGATTTTATTTATTTATTTAAAGATATAAGTGACTCCCGGTGGCGTAGTGGTAAAAAGCTTCAAGCTGCCACACCACAGGTCCAGGGTTCGATCCTGCGATTGGAGAAGGTCGACTCAGCCTTTCATCTCTTAAGTGAGTCGATAAAATGAGGTCCAAGCATGCTTGGGAACTAAACTCTGGGGGTCTCACGTTAGGTTGACCACCTGAATGAGACATATACTGTATGGCACCCAAGCCCACGGTCAAGAATGCGGAGATGGGCACCGCCGGCCTTGGTCCACAGCGGACTGTTGCGTCATGAGTTTAGTAAAGATATAAGTAACAAACAACAGAATTGAATACATTAATACAGTTTCAAAAATAGCCATGGGATTCAATGTCATATTATACTACAGGACTACAATGGAAATCACTAGGAATAGTGTTGTTTTATTAATGTGAGACTTGCGATTCATGCTTAGAGAACAAATGTTTGATATCAACTTAATGTTTATTTTATGATTTCCCTACTAAAATCTTTTTTTTTTCCCCAAAAAAAAAACTGCGTGGCACCCGAAAGTGCCACGCATACCGATTGGGAATCACTGATCTAAACAATCAGGCTGCAGCAAATCAAATGTAGAGAATTGAACTGATATTTTCTAAATCCGAAATAGTTTATCCTCTTAATATATAAAATGCGTAACTTACTAGACATTCTGTGCCAGAAATTATATCTTGGAATATAAACCCTTCTCTGAATCCTTTAGAATTGAACTTACTAGACATTCTGTGCCAGAAATTATTTCTCAGAATATAAACCCTTCTCTGGATACTTTAGAATTGAACTTACTAGACATTCTGTGTCAGAAATTATTTCTCGGAATGTAAACCCTTCTCTGAATCCTTTAGAATTGAACTTACTAGACATTCTGTGCCAGAAATTATTTCTTGGAATATAAACCCTCCTCTGAACACTTTAGAATTGAACTTACTAGACATTCTATGCCAGAAATTATTTCTCGGAATGTAAACCCTTCTCTGAATCCTTTAGAATTGAACTTACTAGACATTCTATGCCAGAAATTATTTCTTGGAATATAAATCCTCCTCTGAACACTTTAGAATTGAACTCACTAGACATTCTGTGCCAGAAATTATTTCTTGGTATATAAACCCTTCTCTGAATCCTTTAGAATGGCTCTCATCCCCTTCCCCCCTTTTCCTGAAAAGCTATAACGATATAGAACAACATATCTCTTGTTCCACTACCACCCACCCCAGTGATGTCTGTCTGTCCCTTTAGCTCATCTATCTTCGTCGTTGAAGCTCATGACAACGCGGTATTAGTCTTTTGCATGCTTGGATGGAGCGGACTCAAAGGGAACACTGTAGATCGGGATCATTCGATGAGTGGATCAGGAAAATTCTCACGGATTCCAGGAAAACTGCCCGGGATCATAAGCAGATAATCTGCACAACAAACGGACTGCGACAATTGACGCTGCTTTCACAGTGTAAAGTGTAAAAAATGTTTATAATTTCCCACATGCTTTTATGTTTTTCTTAATTTATTTATTCGGTGAAAAAGAATATCGTATGGTAAATTTATTGATTAAATCTCTCAGTTTCAGAATATTTATGAACGACATATCGAATTTGCATACTTCTATCATATATTATTGCAAAAAAGTTTTCCTAATAAATATAAATGTGTTTACAAGTATCTGTAGATTTATGGATAAAGAAAAAGTGATGACCTATAGGTGTAACATCAACAGTACTAATAAACTAGAGGGGGTGTTTCAGAATGGTCTGATCCTTATGAAACAAAATACTGCGCTCTTTTTGTTGGGCTCTTACTTAATTGTATTCGGGAACTTTCATTTTTCTTTGAGCTACATTCTCTCTCTCTCTCTCTCTTTATATATATACATATACACACACACACATATATATATATATATATATATATATATATATATATATATTAGACGAACATGACTGTTATATTACTCACAACATTAAAATTAATAAATTTAATTTTAAAAAAGCAATAGCATTTCTTTGTAGCTAAATAACTAAACAAAGCTAGAATGAAGTAAGATCAGGTTAGAGGCCAAGAGGAAAAAAGAAATTAAAAGATCTGATGAGACGTCTCTTTGTAGCATTTGAAAACGATTAATCAGTGATTAATTATTTAATATCTAAAAACTAAACTAAAACTAAACTTATGGCACAACAGTCCGAATGTGGACCAAGGCCGGTGGTGCCTATCTCCGCTTTTTTGACCGTCGGTTTGGGGTGCCATACAGCATATGTCTCGGTCAGGTGGTCAACCTGACGCGAGGCCCACTGATTTTGTTCCCAAGAATGCTTGGTCTTCATTTTATCGACCCACACAAGGAAAGAAAGGTTGAGTCGACCTTGTCTCGTCGCAGGATCGAACCCTGGACCTGTGGTGTGGCAGCTTGAAGTATTTAATATCTATACGTTCGAAAGAACGCAAGGCTAAGGAATAATTTAGAACATGAAAGAATGGGACATATAGGAGTTTAACTTTTAGAGATAATCCAAAAACATGTTGGGCTTTAATTATACAGACTTGAATTTAAATTAAAACATATTTAAGGGTACCTTTTAAAGGTCAGGTACCTTTTAAAGACCAAGATGCTCGACAAACTTATCCCTATTTTCAATCATCAGTAGCTACTAAGATAATTTATTAAGAATTATGAAAATTTTACTGTGAGTTAAACACTCTTTCTTCTTTATAAATATAGCTCTCAATTTTTTCTAGCTTGAAGAGAGATTTTTTAAATTGTTTAAAATTTTAACCATTGTTTTTTTCATTGTTATGTCATTGCGCATGATATCACCAGTTGGCTAGAATACCATGAAATTTTATACACGGGCAATATAATCATGTATCATTAAAATGACGAACAATTATGTGATTCCTACCATAAAAATTTGAATTACAGTAAAATTTATCAAAAAAAATTCTGAAATAAAAAAATTTAAAAACAAAACATTTTTTTTTCTATGAAGAACTAAGAATTTTGATTTCAAAATTCGTCATTTTAAGGATATATTATACAACTTAATTTTAAAATTAAATATATATATATATATATATATATATATATATATATATATATATATATATATATATATATATATATATATATATATTTATTAATATACGGACACAAGTCTGTGCTAACATTGAAAAAAAACAATGGATGAAATTTCAAAAAACTATTTTCAAGCTAGAAAGAATTAAGAGCCATATTTACAAAGAAGAAAGTGTGTTTAACTCACAGAAAAATTTTCCTATTCCTGAATAAAAGATTTTGATAACTACTGATGATTTAATATAGGAATATCTTTGTCGAGTCTCTTAGCTTTTAAAAAGTACCTGACCCCTTAAATCACGAATAAGTTGTTTACATATAATGTGTACAAAATAAGCAGGTTTGAAAGAAATGATCTAAATGATCACAGGTGAAGCATAATCGCAATATTGGATCTCTTGTAAGTCTCTCGATATTGCCAGTAGTACTTTAATGCGCATTTCGCAGGGATGTCTTCAGGCGCTAGTTAAATTTGGATATTTCTGATGGTACAAAGTAACGGGTGCAGCTATGCTGCAGGTTGTGTATGTGTGTGCAACAGGTAGGAGAGGAATAGTTGACCTGAGAGCTCCATGTTATCAGTCCCGAGAAGTGTTGGAGCAGAATGTCGGAGAATGGAACAAGCAGCATTCACTACCTTCTCATCGTCAAACCGGGACCGGGCAAAATTCTGACAGCCTCGAAACCCCCACGGCACTGACAGGCGGGTAACCTGACCCCCAGGTTAACACAGTAGCAGTGCAGTCCAAACGTCAAGTCTCGGCCCGAGTCCTGGACATGCCCAACATACCGCGCGCCGCTCTCTCTCTCTCTCTCTCTCTCTCTCTCTGTCCCGAACCGACAAGTGATGCTAATCTCCCTTCCCCCTTCCTCAGACAGACAAGGAACGTACGCCCGCGGAGAAGTGGTAGTCTCTTTTCTTTCTCGTCTTTTGTACGGCAAAGTCTTGAATATTATCGGCGCGCAGAATCTAGACATTTCGCTTCTCTCGAGAGGGGCACGGCAGAAAGAGAAGTTTAGAGGAGGGGGGGCCCGCCTTTTATTTTCTCGCTAAACGGAACTCGCGAAGGGTATGGGTTGCTCACGGGAGATTTTGCAACTTATTTTTTCACGATGCAGAAGCGGGTGTTGTGATGGCGTAAAAGATTGTGGAAGTCGTCGGTGGAGTGCATTGAGCGTGATAAAGTCTGTCGCGGGGGCTTTGTCGTTAAATGGGTGTAGTGGAAATGGGAAATTTTAGGGTCATTTTCTGTCACGAAGGAAAGAAAAAAAATCGTAGGATTGGGTACCATAAGCATAAGCAGTGAACATAAAAGAAAAGACCGATATTACTTCCCATTCAGAATGTACAACTAGTAATGAGTAGAACTAGCAATACAAGTAGTAATGGTTTTCAGAGAGATGATATTTTAACATTAAAAGTAATTAATAAAATTAAATAAGTTTTGGTAATGTTTCTCTAATCATTACATAACTGATTTTCTAATATACTATTCATTAAATAAAATACAAGAATGTGAACAATTCTACATGAAATAAAACTTATAAATAAGACATAGACTGCCGAACAAATTGGCTGTTGTAACCGTTAACTATAACCGTTACTCATTGACTTCGGGTAAGTGCGCTTGTTTGCATTTCTGTCTTTTTGTATTTCTGTCTTTTCATTTGCGTTCATTAGGATTGTATGTGTACTTGCATTTATGGTGCGTTGAGTCCTAAGTGCAAGATGTCCGTGTACTTTCATTTGATTTGACTATCTGTTTCAATGGGGATCTCGGGGCCTTGGGATGCCTTTTGGTTAGACCTGAATCCTATTCAGAAAGTTCCCCCTTGAGGTAACTGAATCGGTTAGGCCTCCTGTTGACGAGACCAGTCGGTTACCTCGATATTTAAATTTAGTTCCGTTACTGCTGCAGAATCCTGCCTTAGGGCCTGTTCACATAGGAGTCCGTTGCGTTGCGTTAAGGAAAAGATGACGTTGAGGCGAAAATAAACCAATCATAGGCGTTAAAAATTTCATTGCTAATCGTTTGGAGGCATATGATTGGTTTATTTTCGTCTCAATGTCATCTTTTCCTTAACGCAACGCAACGTACTCCTATGTGAACAGGCCTTTATGGTGCGTGGAGCCCTGAGTACGTGATTTCTGTTTGTTTTTGTCTGCATTCTTACTGTTAATAATTGTCTTGCTCTATTGAAATTTAATTTAATTATATTCATTAAATAAAACTTTCTTTGCTCTATAAATTATAATACATTTTAGGTCTTTTTTATGCATATTAATTTTGTAGATACTCATGTACTCTGTAAAACATACTCATAAACTGGAATATTTTCTTATAGATAAAGTGTGCTCTTTTTTTTCATATATATGGTGTAAAATATAACAATTAAAAATAAGAGCTTAACTTTACATATCAGCTTGAACCATAAACGGCTAGCACGAGTAGAAAAAAAAATCGCAGTTTGCATTTTGTCTTTTCCTAAAGCAAAATTTTGTAACGGTATATAATAAGTTTAAAATGGAAGATGAATCCAGAGAGTTCGTTCTGATGTGAAGAAAAAGATGGAGGAACAAAACGGATCAGAATTATTTAAATTCGCTTAGAAAAAGTATTATCTTTTGTCACGCGTTCAAATACACTGGAAAAGATGCAAGCTTAAGACGTTCAAAGTTATGAATGGCAGCGTATAATAGCTTCTAGATTCATTTATTGAATGAGTAATAGGTTTTGTACCTCAAAAAATCCCACAAATGTCACCACCAGACATTTTTTTTTGCCCACATGTTCATCATTACACACTGCTGATTACTAGCCGAAACAGGAGATCTTTTATGCCAGGGCATTGATGCGTCGCATACCAGAGGTGGTACATACAGTGTACCGAGAAATCTTTCGGTGAGCAGCTAATGAAGGAAAAAGTCCCGCGGAACGACTGTGTCGGTTTTCGTGGGGACTGAGTGAAGGCAGCGATTGTTCACGTCGTTTTAAGGTTCGCCTAAATTAACCCGAAAATGAGACTATGAAATTGAGACGCTGGCGTGGCTCATTTGGGTCTCGGAAGCCGTTTCACGGGCATTTGTAGCATTAAGATGAGTTTAGGCTCCCAGTTGTACAAATTGTAGATAATGCGGATGCCGCCTTTCATGAAATCTGCCCTCGCTGGAGATAAGGTAGTCGCTTTTGATCTCTGTTTGAACTGCAGAGGAAACAAGTGGAGCCGGATAATGGCGTACACAAGTTTCTGCAGATGCCTGAAAAGAACTTTGAAATATTGAAGCAAATGTTGATTAAAAATTATTAATCAGAATAACATGTTTTTATACCCAAATGCAATAATCGTTTAAAATGTTGTATTATTGTTCTGAATGTTCCTGTTTAAATTAAATAAAACGTTATGTACCAACCGCATTCTGAAACTGGGATTGCAACACTGGCCTTCTAATGTTAAAGTTGGTATTCTACCGACTGAATTATTCCGCTGATGTAAGAAACACTCATTTTTCGAATAGCGTTCCTCAAAAACACCTGAAAAGTGCATCATTTTATATCGATTATTTATAATTAAAAAATTATCTAACTGAATAAAATGTAACGTATTCTTGACAGATGAATTCAAGACGTATTCAAGACAGACGTATTCAAGAAAGACCAACCATCGTTGTGGAACACATTCCTGGTATAGATATTTTTAAATGCGCCTACACTTTAGTAAATAACTTTTCATTTGAAAGAAGAAAGATATAGAGCTGTAAACATGTTTCTTATCAAAGTGATTTCTCAAAACTATTTCTCGAAGACTAAGCTTTGTAACTTTTCTACTCCACCTACTGTATTAGTCAAACGGCAGAGCTGAAACAATAGCATATAAAAATATTTTCCCTATCCTTTCAAATCAGTATTTTTTGCTATTGTTTTTGTATTAAGAAAGGAAGATGAAAGCAACATCCTTTACCTCTACCAGCGTCTATCTCTAGATTCTATATACTTTTTCAAACCCAAAATTTAGAGTCTTACATGCCGCGTACTTACTACCACATGGCAAAGAAAGAGTGTGCATGTCGTTTCGACTGTACATCAGTTCAGGAGACATTCCTCCTGTGCCTGACCACACCGATAAAAATCAAGCCTGCAGCCAAGGGATTAGCGTAGCAGAGGTCAAGTCTCCAAGATTAAGTCGGTTAGTGAATCCGGTAGAATGAGTATTTTTTTCCTCCTCTTTCGACGTGCGAGATGATATGTGCTTCAGCTGAGGGACTGGTATAAAAGTGAGACAGAG
This sequence comes from Dolomedes plantarius, assembly GCA_907164885.2. Taxonomy (NCBI): domain Eukaryota; kingdom Metazoa; phylum Arthropoda; class Arachnida; order Araneae; family Dolomedidae; genus Dolomedes; species Dolomedes plantarius. Next base: position 118,835,259 of record OU015493.1, on the reverse strand, counting down.
CAATCCGAGTTTACATTTTTACCGAAAGTTTGAACGGGCTAGATAAAATAAAACTTCTTTTTACACGTTTCAACGACATTGTTCAACGACGAACAGATATGTATTAATTGGGAGAACCGAGATGTCAGTTGAGACTTATGTTTCAGTGCATTCACGCTTGATTTAGAGTAGATTTATGTGCTCGTATTTATTGTTTTTGTTAGGGAAAAAAGAACTCTGATCGAAAACTAATGAAGATCCGAGTTTCAAAGAAAATCATGGTGCTTAAAAAGCGAGAAATCTTTAAACAACGATGATGTCATCATGATCTTAGAATCCTTTTTTGCACCTGTCTTTTTTATATTTATATAAAAGTGACAGAATTAGTGAAGGAATGTTACTTTTGTATTACTTTTTTAACTTTTATTTGTTACACTCTTCTGTTTTCGCCAGTTTTTTTACTGGGGATATATTTTTCTATAGTTTATTTGACGTTTTTATATATGTTTTAGCCCACCATGTACAAATTTATGCCAATTCTTCGCGCAAAAGAAATATCCAGATTTGTCAATTTTTAATCCAAATGAACCTTTAAGGCGTCATGTCATATATTAACTCTTACACTGTTAGTTTTAGTTATATTTTAGTTACACCTGAATGCGACTTGAACGCATGTTTGTGTATATAGTCAAGGATTATATATATATATATATATATATATATATATATATATATATATATATATATATATATATATATATATATATATATATATATATATATTTACTACGAATTTTTATTTTCATTTTACTTCTTGTGGCAATCTTTCGCATTGAAGTGTAATATCTATGTCATATTTAAATAGAGTGTTAATCATATGCTCGTTTTCTCTGCTTTTTAAATCTACATTTTTTCTATTATGTAGTGCCCTTCTCGATTAAAACATTCGGCTTTCAGTGTGTGGGTTAGATCTCATATGTGTAGAAAAGGAGCGAGATTTGACCGGGTGATCAGTGTAGTGTGCATTAGTAATGGGGGGGGGATGTGTATAGTTCTTCATCAAACTGCATGGTCACACATCAACATACATACATTTACACATACAGTGATGCATGTATGCATTTAGTTGAGAACTGAATCACGAATCAATTACCAACATTACCAACACACAGTTCCTATTATATTAGCTTGTTACTGCAAAACACACTTATTGCACTAAAGAAAGCTCCTGTGTAATGTTTATTTAACTTTATAGTTGTTTAAATTTATATGAATGAACCATTGGATATACCTACAAACAGGATGGTTGGTACGGGAACCATTATCAGATGGGCAAGGGATAAGTTTTTTGGCCTAGGGTTGCACCAAATCCTGAATTAAATAGAATTTGATACTCGGGATCAACGGGGCGGCGGTATGGGGTAAGGGGGTAAGATTCATCGAGAGCTCTAAAGAAAAGTGAGCAGAGGGGATCAGACCTGGGCATCAAAATAGATCCCCGGTGTAAGCCTTAAAAGCCCAGTAAGGATTTTTTTCTCCTGGGCTCGGATGTTGCTCGGATGATGTTTATTGTTTTTTTAACCCATTGTTATCTAATGACGAGTCTCAAATTAGAGGTTTACGCTGGGGCACCCTCCTGTTCTAACTATGCATTGATACGTATATGCATTGAATAAAGAAGTTTCTGCTCGATATGGTTACCGCTAATAGGTGGTTGTGCTAAGTACTTATCTCCATTTTGGTGTAAAGGAAGACATAGAAGAACTTGTCTTCAGTGTTCCTCAACAGTTCGAATAAATGTCAACTCTACTTTCAGACTTAACATTCGTAGAATTTGTCACCTAATCGAACCCTTATCTTCATTCTTATTGTCCTTAATGGGTTTACCACATCTTCTAGCACATAACACTTGCACCTTTATAACACTTGCAAGGATGTGATCTCATACCGCGTAGATTCATCAACAAGCGTAAAAATAACGTATTACCTCACGCGACTCCTAAAAAAATTTGATTAACAAATTTTCTCAGTTTTCTTAGAATATAGCATAAAGCAGTATGTCTTTTCTACAAAACTTGAACGGAATTTGCATTCCGCACCGCCTCTGAAACATATCCCAACAAAAGCCGTGTCGTAACTAAACGGGACACAATCGTCCGACAAATATCTAATCTCCCTAATGCTTTGGTAAGTTCCTCGAATATATATGTGTGCGCGCAGATGCTTTCGTGTAAACAAATGTTCCCGGTTACCCAACCCACCGTCTCTTAACATGCGACTTACTGACTTCGTACCCCCTTCTTTCAAGCCGCCGTCTGAACCGGGCTCCCCTGCCGCGGTAATCCCGGGGAGTCTCCGCTGGACGACTCGGGGCGTAGCCGTCGCTAGCGCCGCATACGGGGGGTAACTGTGTGCACAAAGTGATTGGACGCGTGACGTTTTTTCCTGATGAAGTCGATTTTTTTGCGGGATTTTTTCTCTTTCTCCCCGGAGGATGAAATATGGCTGCCCACGATGACAGCCATCACCAGTCGAATCTCAGCAAGCTACCGATAGCACATGTTGAACCCGCAAAAAAATGAACCGCATTTTGTTTTATTCCGTGCAGGAGATGCGGACATCTAGGAATTGTTTTTCACAGTGTCAGCGAATACACAAACGGCAGAGCCCGCTGGGCGAGGTTTAGAATGAAATGTGGAGAAATAACTGATGCCGTACAAGCTATTGAGCTGCATGAGAAATGCCTCCGTATGGATGTTTTTAATAAATATTTGCCTGCAATGTGTGTTAGGATAGGGGTACCGAGATTTACCCCAGAAATAAATTTAGAGATTAAAATAATTGACTCTCGATGCTTTTGATGGGTTTGCAGAGACAAGAATTTCCATTTCTATGGAAATTATAAGGGTGAATCTCCGAGTGAAATGATGGTTGTGAGGCTCTGCGACTGTAAACAAAACGAAACCATTAATTTTTTTCCGTTGAACGAAAAATATTTGGAAGAATTTGTTTACGTTTGTCTTGTGAAGTTTTTAGAGAAATCCTAAGGTCCCTGGAGTCAAAAGTCGAAGAGTTGTTGGACCTAATTAATAATAATTAAAATAAATTCCTCACTATTTCGGTTAGAATTACATTTTTGGAAAAGAGCCTAATTATGAAGGATTGTCTCTAATACATTTCCCTCATTCCTTCAGTAATCCTTTTACAGGTACAGTCGAAACCCGTTATAGCGAACCCGGTATATAACGAACTCATGGATATAACGAATGAAAATTTTGTTCCCGTCGTTTTCCTATTATACGTAATTTAATTAGTATTGTGTCAGTTTAATGTAGTCGACTTTAGTCGATTTAATTCATTATCATTTTTAATATATTTTTATCATTTTTTAATACATCATTATTGAATACACTTTGCAACTAATGAGTTATACATTTTCTGAATTCTAGCATTTTTCTAAACAGTTCGGATACAGCAGACCACCGGATAAAGCGAACAAAACCTTTGGTCCCTTGAAGTTCGTTATAACGGGGTTCGACTGCAATAGTACAGTTACCAATAAAACATTAAGGATATTTGTATAGCATATACCATCAGCTGCACAGACGAAGACCCATTAATGATCGTGGTTCTTTAAAATCCTTTAATTGCATTTCTTTTTTTTTTTTTTGCTTCTAGTTTGTAGCAAACTAATTATTATAACATCTCCAATTCTTCAGAAAGATTTAGTATTTTTGAGCCTGTTTAAAGAATTCTGCTTGCAGTTGTGTACCGATAAAGGACATTATCAAGATATAGCTCGTACATTTTTAGAATAAGAAAAAAATCTACTTGTATATATCTCGTATGAAAGCGCATTGTTTACCGAACTATTCCTTTGTATCTATAATATAATTTATTCACCTTTTATTTAATTTAGTTGCCTCCCCCCCGTCCAAATCTCTGGACTGGAGCCGCCACTGGGGGAAGGAGGGGGGTTATTTAAAAATATGTGTGTCGTTGTTGCAGTGTTTTACAGCTGAATTTTGTGCCTGTTGGGGAAAGTAATCCGGATTTCAGTAAGCATTTTGACACTGTACAGTAGTAATATTTCACAGATTTTTGGAAATATAATTTTCCTGAAAAATATGTAATACTTGTATGAACATGTACGCATGTATGTGGGGTCAGTATGTCTAGATAAAACTTTTCCATCTTACATAGAATATTCTTGCATAGAACAAAAACAACCAGATATATATTGAGAATAGAAATGCCGTAATAAATGACAGATACTTGAGTTAAAACAAATAACGCATAAAAAAACTAAAAAAAAATTTGCCTCGACAAATAATTAAAAAAAGCATTGCATTTATATGAAAATACTCAAAGTTGACGTAGAGGTATATGTTTCGAAAACTATTAAGTTTCATCTGTAATAGTGTTTTTTCTGCATGTCCCAATCTGGCCGAATATTTTACCTTATTTTTAAAAGCTGGGTATTCATTATGAACATCATAATAAGCTTTGTATTCATCCTCATGGAAATTCCTCCATTTAACTATTGGACTATTAAAAATTTTATGCAAATTTTAGTTATTTTAGAATAAGGAGTAACCTGGAATCCGAATCATTTTTGTACAGTGAAGGAAACCGTTGATTTTTGTTGTTTTTATTTGTGTTACAAAATATCCCACCTTGAATAAGAGATCCCAATTCATAATTTATCTTATTTTCAAAGCTGGATATTTATCCATGATAAGTAAGGGTACGTAAATTTCGCATTTTTTCGCATATATATATATATTTATTTATTTATTTAAGAAAATCCCAATTTTACTTACTTGGTAAGTATCAAAATTCTTAATTAAAAGCTACCGTTGTAGAAGTCTCCACATTCTCTTATTGTCTTTAGCAATAAGTAATAAGAAAATTTTGAGAGTGAGATCTCTCAGTTAAAGACCGTAGATGGTCTTAGATAAGCAATTATTTTAATAAATTATCACTATTATTGCCAAATTTTGCTTTAAAAGCCGTTTATCACCGAGTTTTCGCCGAAAAGTAGTAAAAAAATAATTTTCGCATTTATTCTCTCATATCGGCAAATTTCGCATCTATTCGCATCTATTTCGTAAATACGAAAATTACGTATCCCTAATGATAAGCATCATAATAAACTACGTATTCATTTACCTAAAAAAAATCCTCGATTAAAATATGGGACAATTAAGAATTTTTTTTGCAAATTTTAGTAATATTTTAGAATAAGGAGTAACCTGAAATCTTAAATAATTTCTTTGCCAAGAAAAGAAACCGTTGACTTTTGTTGTTTATATTTGTTTTACAAAAAAAACCTCACACCTAGAATAAGAGCGAAAGAAATTGGGAATGAAAGTCAAGAAATTATCTTCTTTATGTTACCATATTTTCTTTTCAAAAGGCATTTCTTATAATAGTTGCTGACAAAAATGTATACACAAGAAGCGGCTTTATGGATATCAGCAGGATACCCGTAAGGAAAGAGCTCTGCTGCCAAAATGCGGTTCTCTCTATATGAATAGTGGGAGCTGCGGGATACCATTATATTCAAAATAACTGCCGAAAAAGTGAACGATCCAACCCGTGGGGCTTAAGTCACCTTTTGTTGTGAAATGGAGCAAAGAAAAACAAGGGCTGTTTCATCTCAAAATTCCTCTAGAAACGTCTTAAAAAAAGGAGTTTTTTTTAAATTTATCTGATCTTCCCAGTTTAATATTTTAATCGATAAGGAATTTAAAAAAAATATAATTTAGCACATTTTTAGCTGAAAGATAATAGGAAGAAATTTTAATGCATTTTTTACTGAGTTCCTATTACACATTTCAAAGATCAGATAAATACAGGACTTAAAAATATAACATGGTAGTATATATGTAGACTAGCTGAAAACCTGTACTTCGCTATGGAGTGCATTCAAATTGAATACAACGGTCAATGTATACAATTAATGCCAGAAATATGTATTAATATATTTATAATAAATACACTGATCAATGTATATGCAATTGATGTAAAAAAAAAAATATATATTTATAAAAAACTCGTAACGGATATTTTTATATACTAAATAATGTAGAAGAAAATATTTGAATTAAACCTATTAGAACATACTAAAGAATATAGTACAATTAATACAGTATAGTTTGAGGAACATATCTTTTACTGTATTTTAATATTATTTTGGATAATGATTAATCGTCTGCCGTATTAGCAAGAAAATTTTTTTTTGTCTATTTCGTTGTTATGCACGTGACGGTAAATTAATTTAAAGTACCAGAAAAAAAATCACGTGATCAGAATTTAATAAATTAAATTCTAAAAATTAATCTTTAAAAATTCACCAAAAATCAGAAAATGGGGGTAAATATTCAAAAAAGATTTCATTTTAAAGGAATTTTTACGATCTTTCTTGTGATGTAAATTTTATAACCCTCAAATTATTATTTTTAATGTAAACTTTAACAAATGTTACAAAAACAGCTTAAAAATTTAATTTTAAAAAAAATCTAAGAAGAATTTTTCAAAAATCTTTCTTAGTGCACCTCTACACTATAAGAAGAATCGCCATGCAAAATTTCAGCCCTTTAGGTCCAGTGGTTTGGTCTGTGCGTTGTCTGTCAGTCAGTCAGTTACGGAACTGTTTTACATATATAGATAAAGTAGAAACTAAATGCTCTTTTTAGATTTTTTGAGAATGATAAAGTTCCTACAAATACTTCATAAACTCTATATACATTTATAGTGGTTCATTGTTCATTGAAATCTGAATCTTATACACAAAGTATTATGTGTCGTTGTTGTCACATATGGCAATTTTGGAACTTAATCCATTACATTTACAGCCGAGACTGCTGGCCATTTATTTAAGGTGCACCATATAGGTAATCAGCATTATCCTCTACAAACCGATCCCTTAATTTAGAACCGAGTCAAGTGCCGAGACCGGAACACTTGACCCCACACCTCCAGAGATATATTTGTGAACTTGGAGGACTTTGCAGCCACGACGGATTTTGCGTGCACCAGCCGACAAAGAATTATATAGTCCCCATTTCTTACCGGGTTTTATCTTTCTCTTTTCCAACCTTTATATTTAAGGAAAAATCACTAAGGATACTTTTCTAAAGAGAAATTTTAAAGGAAGCATGCTGTGCTTACATCGCATGCTAAAAAAAAAAAAACCATTATGTACGAAAACTCTTTTATTTCTTGTTCATTTGCATGTGTAAAACATTTCGGCGTAATTTCTTTAGGAGAAATTTGTTTTCTCCATGCAGAAGGTAAGAAATATATATTCTATAATGAAAGTATGAAATAGATAATTAAATTATTAATGTTTAATTAGTTAATTGCGAAATGAATTTTATCTTCCGTTATTAAAGGCCAAAAACAAATGTAACTGTAATTGTTACTATCAAGGGTAAAAGGCAAACTTGCATTACAAATGCGGAAGAAATTTTCCCGAGATTTATCGAAAAGTGACAAGAATGAAATAAATTTAATTCTCATTTTTGGAAATAATATTAAATTATTCATTATAATTTTTTAATTTTAATTTGAGGCTTTTAAAAAGAAACATTATAGCTTAATTTCATTGAGTTTTTATAATTATATGGATTGCAGTTATTACGGGAGAGTTAATTATTACTATTCAATGCTATGTAAGCTTTGACTTCAAAGAATAGCAACAGTAATAAAAAAAAATTATTCATAATTCCAAGACACTTTGTTTCCCTGCTTTGTTTCAACAGAAAAGGACATTTATGTGAGACTAGCTAAAAACCTACACTTCGCTACGGAGTGCATTCAAATTAAATACAATGGTCAATGTATGCAATTAATGCCAAAATAATAATAATAATAATAATATATATATATATATATATATATGTATGTATAATAAATATGACGATCAATGTATACAATTGATGTAAAAAAAAACAAAAAAATATATTTATAAAATAATCGTAAGAGATATTTTTATAGACAAAATAATGTAGAAGAAAATATTCAAATTAAATCTAATAGGACATACTAAAGAATATAGTACAGTTAATATAGTACAGTTTGAGGAAAATATCTTTTACTGTATTTTAATACTTTTTTTGATAATGTCCGATCGTCTGCGTCATTAGCGAGGGAAAAAATATTTTTTGTCTATTTCATTGTTATGGACGTGACGATAAATGTATTTAAAGTACCAGAAAAAGAAATCTCGTGATCAGCATTTAATAAATTAAATTCTAAAAATTAATCTTTAAAAATTCACCAAATATCTGAAAATGGAGGAAAAGATTTCATTTTAAAGGAATTTTTATGATCGTTCTCGTGATATAAATTTTATAACCCTCAAGTTATTATTTCAAATGCAAACTTAAAAAAAGTTACTAAGACAGCTTAAAAATTTAATTTTAAAAAACCTAAGTAGAATTTTTCAAAAATCTTTCTTAGTGCACCCCTACACTATAAGAAGAATCGCCATGCAAAATTTCAGCCCTTTAGGTCCAGCGGTTTGGTTTGTGCGTTGTATGTCAGTCAGTCAGTCAGTCAGTTACGGAACTGTTTTATATATTTAGATGTAATAAAATCCCTCCATTTTAAAATACCATCTTCTCCCACAGAGAATCTCCGGGGCACATCCAGAAGGGACATCAGCTATAAGTGTTACCAGGAGGCACGACATTACAATTTGATGCATCACAAAATACGTGTGTGCATTAGGAAGGAGTGAGGAGAGGCAACTTGGAGAACAACCTCACCCAAGCCTCGGTTAAGAAGTAAATATTATTAATTAGTGTATTAACATTTGTTTTAAGTAAAGGGGAGAAGCTGAGAGATACTAAAAAAATTAATATATTCCTCTTCAAGTGACACGATTGTCCTTAAGGTGTACAAAGCAAATAGCAACAGTCATCTAGCCACTTTAGAGTATTTTTATCATCTCCTTGCTATGAAAAAATCTAAAATGAAGAAAGGAAACAGAACTTCCACAATGGTGACTTAAAGATTTACTATTTGATGTGTCAGCGACTTTGATAAGGGCTTCAGAAATGCATAAGTATATAAGTTTTAACTCTAATAGAATTCTATCCAACTCTTTGAAGTTGCTATTGAAAAAAGAGCATTATTAGTGCAAAACTCAACTGAGGCGCAAGCCCAACATATAGCATTATGATCCAACAAGTATTTTTTTAAAAATAGCATATGAAAGGGAATAAAGCAAAATTTTTCAGACTCATATTTTGCAAGATTTCTATTTAAAAACTAAGAGGAATTACTATTTTTATAAGAAGACAAATAAATAGGGTTGTATCATAAGCTCATAGTAAAAAAAAAAAGTTCTAAAAACTTATCTATCACTGTCATTAAATTTGTAGAGCTGCAAAGAAAAAAGGAAATATCGAGACTTGAATGTTTGAGAATTTATAGCATTTGAATTTAGAGTATATATTTGAAAACTATACATTCACTTCTTTGTTCGAACAGTTTTAGTTGCACGAGAGAAGTGTAGGGAGGTTAGAGGAATTTTAAGAACAATATGATGCTTTTTGACTATTCTTCCGACTCCTATTTATTTTGTTGGGAGAGGTGGCAGTGTTTCTAACTATGAACACTGTGGCCTCATCCCTAAGTTCAAGCTTATTTTTCAACTGATGCTATGTACTGTAAGTCATTCCAACGGGAGCTTATGATGAAGAAGACAGCTGGAATCACTAGACAATGCTTTTCAAAGAGAAAAACAAGGCTAGGAGAGGAGGGGGAGGGATCCCAGAACAGCAGCATTAACAATGACTCAGAATCCAATTCCAAGTATAGCGAGTTAACAACAGACATTTTTTTCCCCACACGGTAAAAGAAATGGCACATGTCCTTCGGCGTCACAGCTTGTGGCCACCAAAACAAGGATCCTCTTTTGATCCGGGCTTCATCCATTAACTTGCGGCCAAGAAGACAAGTCCTGTCCACTAACCATTCGTCACCGTTTCAGCAGCAACGTGTAGGACATCCGCCTCAGGTCAAGGGATCAGTTCTTTGCGGGCCCCCGCCTTAAGAAGAGGGCCACGCGACATGGGGGCCTCTTACCCAATGAGCTGTCTTCGATTTGTTGAAAATCCCGGATATTTTTTATATATTTTTTTCGGTGTTTCTGTTTGGACCCGTCTTTGTTATCAAATGCTTGTCCTCACAGCGTGAGGTAATTCGGACTGTCCGGGGCGAGGCCGGAGAGCTGGATTTAAGGATGAAGAAACAATGCCATAATGTCGAAGAGTTCCGTAACTTTTGTAGAACGAAATAAATGCTACTCTCAACATATCTGTGTTAATTTATCTGCGTGTAATATCTGTTCCATCTACACGTATTTTCGGTTGAGGTATATTTGTTAGACAATATTGGGGACTATCACTTTTGAAACAGTGACTGTAGGTTAATATAATTAATATATATATATATATATATATATATATATATATATAATGTAGTCAGATGTGACATGTTTTATGTACATATAAATAAATCAATGCAAGTGTACACGTTTAAGCAAAAGTGTTTCAGATTCCTTTAAACAAGTAAAACTAAACCCAGCATTGAGATTGATATATTTAAAATCCAATATATAAGATAAGACGCAGTGAACTTGATTAATAATTGTGAGTAATTATGTAAGTCTGTTGGCGTATAACGCGTACAAAATAAATGATTAATTCAAATGTGTGGTTTAATTGTGACTTAATATAAACTTAAGTATTACACTGAAAAACTCAAAAACTCATACAAAAATAAAATTAATAAAACGTGAAAAAACATACAAAATGAAATATTAAAAATACTTATGAGATTGCAAATTATGATTCATTGGCAATAAAATAAAGTTCTTCAAAGACCGGATCCTATTTTTAGTTAACTTGTTGGAATAATATATACTATATGAACAATTTATACGTTCTCCTATTGTCCAATTCATTCCTATTTATTGGTAACAATTTCAATGCTAATGATATTTCTAAGGCATTTGAATCTGTTTTCTTAATTTTTCAATAGTTTGCAAGAATTACTAAGTTTTTTCTTGTTAAATAGACTGTAGAATTAATTAACGAATTCTTACACTTATATAAATTTCCTAAACCCATACTTATGTCACAAATATCTGAGGAAAAAGTAAAATATGAATGAGTACAAATACTCTGTTCATATGCATACATGTTAATTAACTTTAAATTTTATTAATATAAAAAAAAGATTTAACAAAACAAAATAGAGTAAAGATATTTTTAACAGGAGTTAGCTGAAGGAAATAATATTAATTGATTATCGCTTGACATTTCTTCTTTTTCTTAAAAAATAAAAATAACCGTTGATTTACTGAGATTTCTATGGAAAAATAAATTGTCCCATATATTATAAGTTTCTGACTCTATATTTATTCGGCAAAATTAAACAAAATTTCTGCTCTTTAGAAAAGTGGAGTAGTTTGGATGTTGTCTGCAGTCATATTTTTACAGCACTAGTATTGAACAAACCGGTACATACAGTTTGAAGCCTAAGAAAATGAAACAATCATTCATTTTATCAGAAATTTAATGAATATGAAAAGAAAGGTTTCATTTTTATATGACGGAAGTTATTAGTATATTTTGTATTAAAATAAAAATATTGTGCATCAAAATTCCCAAAACAACTCCTGTAAGATAAATATTTCAAAAACTTTAAATAATACAGGGTGGTTATAACTAAAGTTCCACTTTGAAATGGTCATAAAAGGAAAACTACTGGACCAAATGTTATCAAACTTGGTAATAGTTTAAAGGAGGTCATGGAAATTTCTTTTCAACCAAAAAAAAAAAAAAGTTAAAAAACTCACCACCAGGGGGGAAATGGCGCTGTATGCAATATTGTTAAACGAAATAAGACATGAAAACATCGGTTTAAAATGTGTTTAATCGTTTCTGAAACGTGTTACAAAGCATGTTCAATGTGGCGTCCACTATTTACCGAAAGCAAGTTAAATCGCATTACTGCATTCTCAACAGTAGCTCTTAGCATATCAGGAGGAATGTTATGGACATGTCGGTGTATCGCATCTTTCGTTTTAGAAACGATTAAAAAGTTTTGAACCGATATCTTCATGTCTTAGGGCCGAATTCAGGCTTCAAAATTCACAAATTAGCGATCTGTAAGAAAACGATTTCCGGAATGCGCATACTTTAAATGGTAATTTTGTTTAGGTCAAGGTTTCTTAAAGGTATAAAAAATGTTAAACCCGTGTAACAAAAGGTTACGTTAGATTAGACCCTTATTTCGTTTAACAATATTGCATACAGTGCCATTTTCTCCCTGGTGGTGAATTTTTGAACTTTTTTCCGGAAAAGAAATTCCCATGACCTCCTTTAAACTATTACCAAGTTTGATAGCATTTGGTCCAGTAGTTTCCTTATGACCATTTCAAAGTGGAACTTTAATTATAACCACCCTGTATTATTATGAAAAGACGTACTGTAGTATAAATTGAAATTCCGCATGAGGTATCATTGGCCTTAATGTAGTTGTGACTTACGAAGGGTCTTTCAGAGGTTGATTAGGATACATATAATTGCATAATTACACATCGGGCAGTCCGATAGCTAACAATATCCCAGTAACATTTCTTACAGCACCCAAGAAGCACCAAGCAGGATCAAAATGTATTCGTGTTCCCTTTATTATGATAACTACACACACATGAGATTATGGGTTAGCTTTCAAAGAGGTGATAATATATACGTGAATGATATTAATACCATTGAAGAATTAATGTCTTCTATATAGCGGGTAAACTTTAATGGAAAATTACCCAACAGCGAGTTATGATTGGTGACAACAAATCAGCATTCGATTTATATCGGAATATCAATTATCAAAAGGGAAGAAATCGTCCGGGATGATAGAGGAGGCGTTTATGCTAATGGTCAAAGAAAAGAATGACAGTAAAACCATTAATGGACGATCCATTACAACATCAGCCCAAAATTTCAAGCCTCATTGCTTGATAAATAGACGCGGAACGCTTTATTGAATACGAAGTGATGTTATCGACGTGTTTAGGTCTTGCTTGATTGATTTACTATTGGATTACCGACCAGTGGCAGACGATTGTGTCCGGCGAGAGAACAAGATGCAGTTTAAGCTTGATGGATGGTCTCACCTTGGTGTTCTTCATGGAGATATACTGATTACGCATTCAGCGGTTATTTGCATGAGGTAGTGAACTGGACACTAAGCGCATTAAACTCTCTTGTATTTTTCCATCAAAATAAACAAGATTTCTCATCTCACCGCATTTATATTGCTGAGAGGAAATAAAAAAAGAAGTTTCAAAAGGAAGTCGCAGACAGTGGTATCTTTAAGGAGTGGAAAGTTTTGGGTAATCTTAACTTATTGCGGCTGGTAGCTGAATGAATAAGATTCAGGTGTTCACCTGTAAATAAATTAATAAAAGCTTGTGACAGGTAGGACTCTGTGTGGAGTGAAATTATAATTACAATTTTTTCTGATACATTTAATGAATTTTTCACCACAAAAGCAGATGGCAACAGTTGAAACAACCGAGCAAAATGATTGCTGAATTTGTATCTAGGGATATTTAACATATCATTCCATGACTATTGATAATGTTTTTAGTAATAAAGCACCGCTAATTTGCAACATGGAAACTATATGCATAGCTACAAAGTAATTTTTCGTTTTTCCTGGAGGGAGTAAACTTTTCATTTGGTTTACCCATACAATCTTTTCTAAACTTGGAAGCGTTAGAGAAGATGAAGGATTTTTTTTAATATATCAATAGCACCACAAGATTAATAAAACGAGTCAATCGATTCTATACTGGTAGTTCTACGGAAACTAGTATCTTTTGTTTTATATATTTAAGAAAACAGACTAAATCTGACTCACACTTTTAGACTGAAACTGCAACCTATGAGGTTTGGAAAAGCAACCTGATTAGTGACCACTAGCAATGATATACAACCCATGGAAGGCCAAATTCTAAGTATCAAAAATCAGGGTTTATTTATTGAGAGTACTCCTGTCATACGATCCTGGGGTACTTAAAGTAACGGTCAATCAAAAGTACGGAAAGGGACCCGAAACCAGAAAAAAGGTCTTTTGCTTTTTGCGAATTGTTTTCATATCATTACAGATTATATATTATTTTTATTGCTCGCTCATAACAAATTATCAGCAAGAGTAGTAGTTATACCTAATATAATTATACATTTTTCTTCTGTTGGCTCTTCCTCAATGGATATACTATGTTTTGGTTAAAATTTTAGAAACCACACAGAGTAATCACTTCTGAAATTTTAACTAAAAAGACGAACATACTCACATGTATATGCCCATTCTTATAGCTATCTATCTATCTATCTACCTATCTATCTATCTATAACGCTCTCTCTCTATATATACATATATATGTGTGTGTCTGTGTGTGTGTGTATGCATATTATATATGCATTATATGTGCGTGCGTGTGTATATATAGATATATTTATTTATTTATGTGTATTTTATATATATATATATATATATATATATATATATATATATATATATTTGTTTGTTTATTTTAACATTATTCTTTTCTTTCAGACAAACAGACAAATTGAAAGATACAGAGAGATATAAATAGATTCATTTTCTGCAATTAATATAATAATAATAAAGTAATGTTATAAAGGACTGCTGTTACGACCACAGTTAAAAATATGTTTAATGTATATATATATATATATATATATATATATATGCACACACACAGGGGAATCTCGATCAATCATTCCCCGAATCATCATTTTCCCGTGTGTATCATTTATTTCACCCAGTCCCGCGATCATTTTGCTTCGTTATGTTCCCGCATCTATCGTTTTCCCGCATTTATCGTTCAGTTCAGTCGGTCCCTTGAAAAACGATAGATGGAGATTCCACTGTATATATATATATACATACATAAATAATCTAATAAAGTTTTCCGAGCATATAATTTATAATAATACTTTATAGGTAAGATGAAATTTATTAAATAGTCACCAAATCATGAGTAGTGATAATACATAATGTACATTGTCACAAATCCTAAATTAATTATATTGACATTAGGGAATGTTAATAGGGAGAATGAATTTAAAGAAGAAAAGGTAATTCTAAAATCCCAATGTGAGATAGTGAGAAAAATATTACGATCGCATATCACGTGTATTGAGTGTATAACCATATACTCATATATATTCACAACACAAGAACAGTGTGGAAAGAAAACTCCTCGCCATTTAAGATTTCTCTCCATTACGCTCCATCTCTTAACCTCAGCGCCAAACATTCAGGCAATCAAGTCTCACGAAACAACCCATATTTTTCATTCCAGGAACTCCAGAGTCCACTACCCACCACATTCCTGCCAGAAAACGTCATGTACACTTCAGCCTAACTTTGTTACTACACCGACACAGCCATCCATAAAGCTCTGGACATGAACTCCGCCATAACTCCAACGGGACAGACCATAATTACAAGGACCTCGCGACAGACGTACACTCGCTCCGGCGGGGAGTCCAGAAATTAACGAAGCATCCAGACTACAAGCAACTACCGAGTTCTGGAACATAATTTTCAAAATGCGAGACTGACAAGGGCAACAGAATTTACTGGCTGAAGAGCTGATTTGAAAATTCTTCCGTTCCGGTATGGCATTTAAGAGCTGGGACGTGTTGTAAATCAGCTGGCAGAAAGGGCGAGCCATGGAGTTTCGCATTTTATCGTTTGTGAAAAGTAATTACACTTTATTGGTAATTTTTAAAACTTGAGTCAGACGTTTGAAAAATTGCTTTTTTTTTTTAAAAGAGAAAATGAATTATAGTTGCGTTTCTAAATTTATGTAAAAGGTGTAGCATTAAAACTAATATAATAAACTTTGTAGTTTAAAGTAAGAAATATGTAACTAATTTTGAAATTTATTGGTTGACAAACATATTACGATTTTTTTTTGTCAACCAATTATATAAGCAATAACCATTTGCTTATTTGAAAATTCTTCCATCCCGGTATGGCATTCAAGAGCTGGGACGTGTTGTAAATCAGTTAGCAGAAGGGCGAGCCATAGAGTTTCACTTTTTATCATTTGGGAAGAATAATTACTCTTTATTGGTATTTTTAAAATTTCAGTCAGACGTTGGAAAATTGCTTTTAAAGAGGAATGAATTTTAGTTGTGTTTCTAAATTTATGTAAAAGATGTGGCATTAAAATGAACGTAATAAACTTCGCAGTTTAGAGAAAAAAAAAAGAAATATTTAACTAATTTTGAAATATATTGGTTGACAAACATATCACAATTTTTTTCTTATTTTTCCAGGAATATCAATAAGATCTAAAACATGTTTCAAATAAATTTTAAGAAAATGCGTTGTTGAACATCTGACCTTTCACAAAATGTACGTACATGTAATCTTCAGAATTCTAACCTAAACTAAAATTAATTAAGTGTAATAATATTAAACATTCATAAAAATTATACGTAAAAATTTAGGGTTAGAAGCTCTTTAGAATATTTATAATTATTAAAAAGATTTTGCTTCCATTCGGGACCAAATAAAGGAGTATTGAAGAAATTCTGATGAATATCAAATAGCAAACGCTACGTCTATTTCTTCAGATAAGCAGCAAAGAGATTTTTTATCAAGGAAAAACAAATATGTTCATTAGAAGCGCAATACACATGAAGATGATATTTAAAGAACAGTTAAGTCATAAGCAGCTTTGATTTCAAAAGGGAATAAAACAATTCCCTTCGAAATCACGTTGCTTTCAGTACGGTAGTAGATGTTGCGAATTCATACTAAATTTAGCAAGAAAATTTACGTAACTATACTGGATATATTAATATAGTAAATGAATAGCACCTAAAACAAATTTTTTGATGCTACATAGCGAACAATGAAAACCAAATATTTTGTTGCATCGTTTTAATTTATTGTATGTTTTCAAGGTGAGAATTATGCATGCATTTTCTATTTGCAGAGAATCCTAATTCATAAACTTTAGTTTCTGGGTAAAAATTTTCTTTTAACTGAAAACGTTAACACGGAGTCTCCGTTAAAATAGAAAAATAATCTAAGAAATATATCTGAATCTATGATTGACATTTTTTCGTTCGGTATGACTGCGTTTGGCGTACACGATAATGTCTATCAGTATGTTTCTACTCATTGACTTAATCCCTATGATCCTCTCTCTGTCTTGAAATTCAGAAACCACCCCCTGTCACTCTGGCATCCTACTTTGAAATAACGCCATTTCTACTTGTTTACGCCATTGACAGGTGAGTGACCGTGTTGTTTCGTAGGGAGCCCAACGTTTGACGTTGAAGTTCATCAGAAGGGTGTCAGAACTCTTTTAACATGATATCTAAATGAGAAAATTTCCGAACTAGGTTGTGACGTTTCGTTTTCTGATTCTGGATTAACAAAGAGCGGGGAAAAAAAGAGTTGAAAAGAGTAACGTGGAAGTGAGGGAAGAAAGAACTCGTTTATTTCAAATATGGTTTTGTTTACGTATTTTATTTACACGCTTTCAAGAATGAATCGTAAAGGCCAAGAAAAGTGACATCTTGGAGGGACTGAAGTCGTCAGAGTGTCCTACATTTATTGAAAATGGAGTTCACTGCTGTCATTCGTTAGAAATTGTTGGTTTAAAAAACTCATTCATCATGTGCAAGAGCGTTTTTTTCCCTTTTTTTTCATTAGTCCGCTCTACCAAAAGAAATTTGATGCAAATAAATTTTAGGTTTTTTTTTTACATTCGTTAAAATTAGTTCTCGTAAACTCTCTTCTCTCTACTGAAAGAAAATAATATAAGAAATGTAACAGAGGGGGGGGGGGGGGATTTAGTCATAAAATTTCGAACCTGGTAAGTTATGAATGGAGAATTTTAGGGCAATGGTAAACACATTTCTGTGGCGTTATGGCATATGTTGATATGTCAAATGTACATTTTATCGGCAAATAAAAAAGTAACTTTTGTTGTGAAGTATAAAATCGCTCAATTAAGTTTTTCAATCCAAATATTCTTTTGTTAAAACTCATATTCCACCTCAAGCATATGGCTGGTCTTCAACGAAGATTTTCAATTAGGGAGACTAAAATATTGGGGGAGGGTCGAGAAAAACTTTTTTATACATAACAGCATTTACCAATACGAATAACTTAGTATTATTTTATAATTCCACACATCAGCTTCTGCCACATTAAGGAACCAATTTTAAGTGCGACATATCAACTTAAAACATAAAATTGAATTTTTCGGACATATCAACATCTGCCGTAACGCCACAGATATATAAAGCAATTAACTTCGAAATTTCATAGTAACTTTTATTTTAATAATTACCGCATTTTTTGGACCATAAGACGCACTTATGGTTAAAAAAATAAACGTACGATAAGACGCATCTCAAATTTATGGGAGGACTTTTAGAAAAGAATATTTTGTATTTTTTTAGATATATAAAGATAGTTTTTCCATTTCTTAGTTACTGAAGATAATATATATATATATATACAGTCGGACCTCTATTTAACGAACCTCTATTTTGCGAATTTCTCTATTTTGCGAACTTTTCGTTGGAACCAAGAACATTTTGTGAATTTCTTCGTAAAATAATCTCCAAATAGCGAAATGCATTCTCTATTTAACGAACTTTTATTTGTGATACAATATTTTTTTCTCCATATTTCTAAAAATATTTCTGAACATTTCAAACTTATTCTTTCTTTTAACACATTTAACACATTAACTTTCTTTTAACACATTCCGACACGGGTTGCAGTTTGAAGAAAATACGCCTGAAGGGGTTTTTGGTGAATTACAAAGATGGCAGATGCATTATGAGAGAAAGCACCTTTTCAAACAAAAAAATCAGACAAAATTAACAGACTTTGTCAGTAATTAAATTTAAAGACGCATGTGATAATGTATGCTTAAAATTACTTGTTATAATAAATGCGAGAATGTCATTAAAATTCATTAATTTTAATATATTTTTTTAAATTGAAAATACAGTATATTCCCAGAAAATGTTTTGTTTTATTCCTGTTTTCCTTGCAGATTTCTGTTTGATGGGTAAGATATATATAAAACAA
This sequence comes from Dolomedes plantarius, assembly GCA_907164885.2. Classification (NCBI taxonomy): domain Eukaryota; kingdom Metazoa; phylum Arthropoda; class Arachnida; order Araneae; family Dolomedidae; genus Dolomedes; species Dolomedes plantarius. Next base: position 118,816,092 of record OU015493.1, on the reverse strand, counting down.
ATAGACATTAATTTACAAAATAAAGGTGTGATCAATTACTTTTATTAATAATATTTAGTGTTTATGAATTTAAAATCTTTTTTGTGTAGTTTAAAGTATTTTAAAAGATGAATCTCTATTTAAAGAAATTTCCATATAACGAACTTTTTTTCGGGATTTAGCGACTTCGTTAAATAGAGGTCCGACTGTATATATATATATATATATATATATATATATATATACAGTCGAACTTCCATATATCGAACTTCCCTATATCGAAATTTTCTATATATCGAACTCTTAGCAAATCTCCATGTTCATTACATAGAAAAACTGTTTCTATATATCGAAAAAATCTCTATATATCGAAATTTTTTTCACGACATATTGAGAGATTTTATTCCACTTTAGAATAAAATCTCCCAACTTTTGGCATTTGAAACAATACTTCGTAGACTTGTGGATTCGTGGAAAATGTCCCTGATGAAGTTTTTAATGGACTGAATAAATGCGAGCATTTCTTTGATGAACTTTCCGCAAAACTGGCTGTTCAGCAAGATATTCGTAGTTTTTTTTAAAAGAATGTAACTGTGATCACTGTAACCACTGTCTGGATTATTGTTTTTTTTAAAGGTATATGGTACTCAATAAATCTTTCACATTAATTCCTTTTTTAGTTATTAACTTTCATTTAATTTGATTCGCATATAAATTGTAAATGGAGTTTCGTATACAAAATTAGCTTTAATTTTAATGTTTTAGAAGAATTATGATAAAACTAAGATCAATTCTATATATCGAAATTTCTATATATCGAATTTTTTTCCGGCATTTTGCTACTTCGATATATGGAGGTTCGACTGTATATATATATATATATATATATATATATATATATATATATATATATATATATATATATATAAAATTAATAAAAATTTACATAAAAAATATAATAAATAATATATATAAAATATACGTAATGTATATAATATATATAATACAATATTCATTTATTTTCATGTTACCTTCGGACCATAAAATGCACCCCAATTTGAAGTCGATTTTTTTATGTAAAAAGGTTGGTCATATGGTCCGAAAACTAAGGTACCACCTGTTACTTAACATATCAATGAAATTATTTTTCAGGATAAAAGTTTAATTTCTTTGTCGATTGAAAAGATTTTCTGCTCATTTTACAAAATAACAATTTTAATGATTAAAAAAAAGGTGAACATTCTAAAGTAATGATTACTCGTAAAAAATAATTTTGCTAAATTAAAGGAATCCTGGAGGATAAAAATAATTCCCCTTTTACATATATTTACTTTATCCTTCAATACGTAAATTTAATCTATTAAGATCTTTAAAAGTATGTTCGTGTTTTAACTATTTATACATGATCGTACAAGCATATCGTATATGTACTTTACAAGCTTACATATTGGAAAGTCATAAGCAAATTCTTGAAAGAATTGCGCACATAAATAAAATTGTAGTAGATGTAAGTAACTGGTTATCCTTTCAAACCATGGCGCTGGTAAGTGTATAATCAGATAAAGGATAATAAGGGTTGTCCCAGGAAACTATTAATTAATAGATTTTTTTTAACCATAGTATGGTGGTAAGCACTAGTGCCAAAGAAAATAAGTCAATCTCTATAAAAGTTTTTTAAAAGAGAATGGAAAAGGAAATGAGGAAAAAGAAATTAAATAAAATCTAATTATATATTAAAATTTTTAAATGAATAATGTGGGGAGAGGGTGAAAGTCTCTCAATGTTTGATCATCAATAAATCACGTATGAAGCTCCAAACTTCTGAATGTTTACGCTCCTGGAAGCAAAAGCATTTATTAGCATTTATTTAGTAAAGCATTTATTTACTTTTCAAAAAGTTGTACTTTTTATCTACGAAGATAAGAAAGGAGTGATAGACTTCAAGAATCTACCAACTTTCATCTCTTACGATTCTTCATTCATCTTTAATTATAATATTATTGAATAATATCTATATATTTAAGTTGTTAAGCCGATTCTTTGGGCAGTCCGTGAGAAAATACAACTACATCTGTTTACTTCATATTGGTCTCAAATGACAGGGCCTCCCAGAGGGGGGGGGGGCAATTGGGGCTCTTTGTCCCAGGCCCCCTACTGCCGTGGGCCCCCGAAAAAAAAATAATTTATTAGATTTCTTCCGAAAGAAAATTCTGAAACTTGTACCGTACTTCAAAATTCAAAATAATCTCCTGAAAAAAGGGGCCCCCAAAATAAAAAGAATTGTTCGATTAATTAGATTTCTCTTACTCCAAAATAGTCTTCTGAAAAATACGCGATTTAGTTTTGATAAAATATATAACTGTTTAGTCCTAACTGCTATAAAATTACATTCTTTCTAATAAATTGAAGACAGTACTAACTACTAAAATATATAGCAAAAAAAATACCTCAGTTGATAATCTAAATATCTGCTGAATTACTAAGTTGTTAGATGTAATTAAAACTCTAGTTCTTTTTTTTAAATAAACATATTGTCATATTTATTGGAGAATATAACAAGAGAACAGTGCAATGAAATATAATAATTATGTTAATTATTCATGTAATAAAATTTTAAGTATGAGTAACTTAATTTGATTGTATGTTTTCGTTTCTTTCGATTTTTTATTTTTCTTGGGTCCCCAACAGATTTTTGCCCCAGGCCCCGTAAAGTCTCTGGGCGGCCCTGTTAAATGAAAGATTTTGATCTATAGATGTGTCAAATTTGGTTTTTGTAACCGCAATTTCTATTAATTAGCGATAATTTACAGTTTTAAAAAATGCTTTCTGCGCATGCTCAGTGGCATGCTTAAATCCGGCTTTAGATACTCACTAAGCACGAGGCCGCTTAAACACATTAATTTGCGCATTATTATGATTTTCAACATTTGGCAATGATGTGTTGAGTATAATTTGTGTATTAGTGCATTTATTTACTATCTATCTGTCATGCTTTGACGGGTACCAACTGGTATTATTTAATTATGCATATTATCACGAATGAAAAATATGTTTTGGTTATGATTATTGGCCTTATAAAGTTGACGGCATCATTTTAAGTGCTGACGAGAGAGTCATTTGCAATCGCCTAAATGCCTACTCTGCTCTTGAACAATAAGTATCTACAACCGTCAAGATAAATGTGGATCTATCGTTGCACTTACGTGATTTCGGCTTATTTTGCTTAAACATAAATAAGGAGCTATATCCCTGGCGAAACGAGAATAGATTCGCAACTTAGCGAAACTTTTTATACCACCCCTCATTGCGCAACTCAACTGTGAAAGAAGGGGGAAAAAATCACTCCATAGCTCACATTGCGCATGCTCGACGCGTGGGTCGCACGCGCTTTTTTGTTATATATTATTTTCATTACATAATCCTCTTGGAGAAGATTTTCTTCCTTTCTCATGAGCCGGGGGGAGGGGGGGGGGAGGAGAGGAATAGGAATGTCAACCGCTAAGTAAAATTTACGATCTTTCACCAATTGCACAGGGTGGCTAACATTTCGGAAGACTCCACTTCGGACAGTTTACAAGCAACTATTCTTCTGGAACAAGTACTGTACGCTTCACGATTCAGCTCCCCCCCCCCCCCCATTTTCCCCTTGCTTTTCGTTCTGGTTTTATACGGGGCGGAATGACGAAAATCGGTAGGCTTGGCCTCACCGGGACGTGTAACGATTCCACAGAAACCGAAATCAACTTTCTTGTTTAAAGTTTTATTGTCTTTTTATTGCGGGGGTTTCTGTAACTGGATGTGTCTCTGAGGGAATGTGAAACGTTGATGAAGTGAGCTGGAATGGTAAAAGCATAGATGCGAGTTTTTTTGGTTCTTGTAACGCAGTGGTTTTTGAGCTTTTGTTGATCAGGGACCACTTCTGGGAACAAAAAAAAAAAAAAAAAACATTGTTGGGGACCATCCTCCAACTAACCCTTTTAAGGTTGTTGTTTACTAACCCTATTGGATTCGCTCACTTCAGTGTTAACCTATGGAGTTTAATTTTTGAGGTCCTTGGTTGATTTTGAGAGGGCAACTTCTTATCGGCATATTGCTTGCTTTTTGTTGAAGAGCATGATGCTTGTGATGCCTTTACTTTACAGTTCTACTTTCAGGCTGCTGTGTACTAACCCTATTGGATTCACTCACCTCAATGTTAACCTATGGAGAAAATATGTCCAAGGATTGCCGACTTGGATTGAAAGATGCTTAAAAAAATTATACTCCATATAGAGAAAGAAATTTTACCCCTTTGGACGTTTTTCGTTTAAAAAATATATATAAATAATATTTTAAAATTTAAATAATTCGGGGGAAAAAATCTAGTATAGCGTGTTTTAGACGCTTCTAAATTCCTTTGGTAGACTAAATTTATAAAATGAATCTTGTTGCAAGGTGCAGAAAAATTCAGGCTATCTGAAAAACCATTTTTATTGGATTACAGTCGAACACCGTTATAACGAACTTCAAGGGACCGAAGGTTTTGTTCGCTTTATCCGGTGGTTCGCTATATCCTTCACGCTTTATCCGGTGGTTCGAAACGTTAAGAAAAATGCTAATAATGAGTTCACAAAATGTATAACTCATTATTTGCAATGTGTATTCAAGAATAATATATTAAAAAATGATAAAATCTATTAAAAATTATCATTGATGAATTAAATCGACTAAAACCAATTACACACTACCAATTTAATTACGTACAATAGGAAAACGGCGGGACCAAAATTTTCGTTCGTTATATCCGTGAGTTCGTTATATACCGGGTTCGCTATAACGGGGCTCGACTGTATCAGCATTTATGTAGCAGTAAATAGTAGACACATTTTCTCCATAGGTCAACATTGAGGTGAGCGAATCCAATAGGGTTAGTACACAGCAACCTTAAGAGGCTAAAATGGGTATTCATTTTCCTTAGAAACAAGCTATTTGTGATAAACGACATCAACGAAAAGTTTCATCCGAATTTAATAACAATAACAATTTTGACGTAAAAGGTCTTTGAAAACTTAAAAATTAATGAGATTTTTGCACTTGTATTTACTTTACTAGCTGTAAAATTGCTGTGATGCTGAGACAGGGTTTTTTTTTTCGTACTCAAAACGTCAGGATGGGACAAAAATACATGAATTTGTAGAATCTGAACGAAAATCGTTAAATTTACGGTGGTTTTGAAACGATGATACCAATTTTTTTTCTCACATCGGAGGCACATGAACCACTTCTTGCGTTCTCCCGTACCAACAGTGGTTCGCGAACCATCGGCCAAGAACTATTGTTGTATCCATAGGCGTAGAGTCATGGGGGCACGGGGGGGGGGGAACGTTCCCCTCTCAACTTTACTTGAAATAAAAATTAAAACTTTAATAGAAGTTCAGTTCAAATCGGAAAATTGTAGAAAACATTTAAGAAAGTTTATTTTTTTCCTGTTTTTTCAAACTGTGAAACTGAAGATTCCGATTTATGTATTTAGCCTTAACATAGTTTTTAACAATGATATGATCCATAACAAAAATTCGATGCTATATTTTTTTTCTCATTTTATTTGTACTATATTTTGTTTTCTCACTGTATAACTTTTGAATACTACTCAAACATCAATTCTATTGTTATTCAGTTAAAAAAAATCATATTTTATGTTTTAAGGACCGTCCGGCAGTCAATGTGCTGAGGATGGCCCTAACTGAATTCTATTTGTGCCCCCCCCCCCCCAAAAAAAAAGAAAAAGTTTGAAGCACGCTACGCCTATGGTTGTAACGCATTCGATTGGATAAGTGGATATGCGGTTTCTCTTCGCTTGATGGCGGGGAGAATGAAATATCTATTTTGACGCTCTGATTATTTGCTAAATATCTTCAAATATTTAAGTAGTCAGATTATTTACTAAAATGTATTTACTGAATCTTCATAGCAGCAAAATTTCCATATTAGGAACTGGAGATCATTCTAATACAAAAATATACGATTCCCTCTGAACAAAATAGCACAGCTGAGATCTGTCACTAATGTCTGACAGTGTTCGCCAGGGTCTGGTCAGGATATAATCTAGTCGATTTCTCGGCTGGTTGACTTTTGGGAGCAATGCAACCATATTTTTGATAAATGAGGACCAAAGCGATCAGGTCTTTCTGTTTAAAGCTGACTCCTAATGGCTACAATTGCCATGGTAATGCGTTACTTGAAACTTTTAGACTCTTGATCCCAAGATCAGCCCACTGGCAGGGTTTGGTCATCATGTTGTTAACTTCAAGGTAAAAAAAAATAATAATAAATATTTTGTATTCTACTTTTCCGCTAAAAAAATGTTTTTTAGAATTCCAAATATTTTAATGAGCCAATTTGCATTTCAGAATAAATTAAGCTAATATCAGACTAATTGATTTATTCAGTTAAGTATCTGTCGAGGCTATGTCTCAAACAGCAGTCATTCTTTTTTTTTTCTCTGGTTAAAAATGAAGAAATGAAGTATGATTGCCGAAGAAAGAATCGAAATAAAAATGTGACGTGCCGTGTCGTTTATCAACTTTGCACCCCTCCAACTTCTTTCAATGAGGGGGGGGGGGGGCAATGAATTCCTCGAAAATTGGTCCATATTTGCTTACTTTCCGTTGAAAGTTGCTGTAGCGTACACACCTCATATCATATTCGTTCAGAACTTTTTTCTCATTAGGAGAAAGCTATGACTCTACTAACCTACCCTGATATAACTAACATACATATGTATAATTGAACGCATAATTAAATATGATTTGACATGGAACGTATATGACGGCGAAGTCCACTAACCGTCATATATATACATAAGATACATAACATATATACATATATACATAAGATACATAACATATATATATATACATAAGACTTCATCGAAAGCCAAAAAGGTGGCAATATCTCAAGAACGTTTTCTCTCCAGACTTGGAATAATATTGACCATGTTTGACAGGCATTCAAAAATGGGAACGATTCTCTGTACTGCTGCAGCTTGTTTGATAAATTTTAAATTTCATCAATATCACTAATGTAACTATAGGCATATTCACAAATACAAACACAGCTAATTTAGTAAGCGAAGAATACGAGACGCAGTATATGAGCAGTATTTCATTAGTAATAGAATAATTAAAGTTTATCAAGCACAGTTATAAACAAGGATGTACAGGGCAACTTCAGGTTTATAAACTTTAACAATTTAGCTTGGCAGTAGGCTATAAAACTAAAATAAAATTTTGTTTAATATTGACGGTACACGCGCGAAAAATTAAATCAAGGGTTGGCTAGATGTCAGCTTATAACACAGGCCTTCCAATGGCTAGTTTTCAGGATATAAATTTTTATTCTATTTGGTGAGTGTCTTTACCCGTGATAGAATCACCGATCTATAAGATACTGAGCTAGATACATTTCCAACCTTTTTTTTGGATTTTCCTTTCTTCTTCTTCCGCTGAAATGTTCTTGGGTGACTCGGGAGCAAGGGCTACGCATTAAATTCCTTCAAAAACCGAAGTTAAGGTGATTACTGATATCCTTTCTCTTGTGAGAATTAAAGTGAGCGTTCAGTCGCAAATATTTTTTATTAGGTATACGCAGGGATACGCAATTTTCGTATTTACGAAATAGATGCGAATAAAGGCGAAATTTGCCGATATGAGCGAATAAATGCGAAAATTATTTTTTTACTACTTTTATATTATACTTATATATAAATATATATATATATATATATATATATATATATATATATATATATATATATATATATATATATATATATATATACATACATACATATATATATATATATATATATATATATATATATATATATGTATATAATATATATATATATATATATATATATATATATATATATATGTATATAATATATATATATATATATATATATATATATATATATATATATACGAATAAATGCGAAATTTAGTATATTGTAACTTTTTTTCTTGCGAAATTTCGGTATTTTTTATGAGAAAATTTATGTACCCCTAGGTATACGCACCAGTTAAATAAGAGAGGATATCTAGAAGCAAATAAATTTCAAGCTGGGAAGGAACCTTAAATAAGGATACGGCGTTTTTTGAGGAAAATGAATTTGTCTAACGCACACACTAAAGGCATGCTCTCTGTTTATTAATATACCCCAACGATAAGAAATCAAAATGCCCTTTATTAGTGCAATTTTTCCTTTTTATCCCCCCCCTCCCATTCTGCCTGGCTCCACAATAGCCGATCTAATGAGAATTACCTGCGTGATCTTTATATTCTCTTTGACCCCGCTCCATCCCGGGACGTCCGTCTGTCCCAGTCAGCGGTTGTCATCTAGATCCCTAGCCACCCAGAAGGTTGGAGTTACGTCCTCCTCCACCCTCCATTTTTTTCGGGTCCCGACGTTTTGTGTGCGTTGCTCACCTTTCGGTAGTGAAATGTTATTCCCCGGTTTTTATGGGCGAGAGTGGGCAGAGGGTTTGACGTGGCCCGTGGCTTTTACGATCCTTAACGGCGGACCGCGTGCGGCAGAGCAGTTTGGAGATGAGTTTGGGATAGCTTATTTTTTTGGTTTGTTTGCTGCTTCAGATACTAGCATTCTGACATATTTCTCTGCGTGTATTCGTCATAGTTTACCAGGTCATAGAAGTAGAAAACTGCATAAGAACAGCTTGAGGAGAGTGCGGGTGGCAAGCAGGACCTCACAAATGCACCTCATTTATGCGGACATTAGTATATAAATTTCACTGGTACATTTCTCTCTCGCTTCAATCCTTAACAGTTTCATAAGCATATATATATATATATATATATATATATATATATATATATATATATATATATATATAAACAGTTCCGTAACTGACTCATTCATTCACTGACTGACTGACTGACTGACATACAACGCACAGACCAAACCGCTGGACCTGAAGGGCTGAAATTTTGCATGGCGATTCTTCTTATGGTGTAGGGGTGAACTAAGAAAGATTTTTGAAAAATTCATCTTAGATTTTTTAAAATTACATTTTTAAGCTGTTTTAGTAACTTTTTTTAAGTTTGCATTTAAAATAATAATTTATAGGGTTATAAAATTTATATCACGATAAAGATCATAAAAATTCCTTTAAAATGAAATCTTTTTCGAATCTTTAACTCCGTTTTCTGTTTTTTTGGTGAATTTTTAAAGATTAATTTTTAGAGTTTAATTTATTAAATGATGATCACGTGATTTCTTTTTCTTGTACTTTAATCGTCACGTAAATTTATCGTCACGTGTATAACAACTAAACAGAAAAAAAATTTTTTTTTTCTTTCTAATGCAGCAGACGATTGGATATTATAAAAAAAAAAATAATAAATATCCCTTACGATTTTTATATATATATATATATATATATATATATATATATATAGATTTTACAACAATTGTATACATTGATCGTCGTATTTATTTTAAATATATATATTTACTTTTTTTGGCATTAGTTGCATACATTGATCGTTGTATTTAATTTGAATGTACTCCGTAGCGAAGTGCGGATTTTCAGCTAGTATACATACATATACAGTAACCACCGCTTATAGTGATCAGTGGTTATAAGAATCAACCGTTTATAAGAATCAATATCGCAAAAACAAAAACAAATGTATTATTTCCATGTTAAAATTTTCGCTTTAAAGAATCAATTCACCGGTTTTAAGAATCAGTTTACACTCTTCGCTTTCCTTTCATTTTTCCAAAAAAGCCACTTAAACCCTCAAAAGGTACGAAGTTATTTCTTTATTTTTTTAAAAGAAAGAGTGATAAGATGGGATGCAATACAGTCGTAAAATGCATCTTCTTTTTTAGACTTAACATAATACTTTCCCCTTAAACGCTTTAGACAAACACTTTCCCATTAGCTTGACCCAGGGGCATCCTAACCGTGAAGATCCGATTTCACTTTTCTCCACTGACAAACAAAGACAGGGACTCTTTTTCCCCACCTCCCACATCCTGGTTGCGGCTTCCTGGAACCTGAAACACATAAATCTTCGGAGAAGTGTTCACTATCACATAGCCAAACGTGGCATTATTAGATTCAGCACGTTATCAAACCGTGAAACGTAAGCTAGAAGGTGAATCTTTGTCTGAGACTATTGGTAATGAAAGAGGTATAAACAGCCTCCTGAAAACTTCAATACGTCAAACTACCATAGAAACCTTTTTCTTGCACCCTTCCTGTTGTTGAAATTTTAAACTGTTAAGCAGGTATTCTGTAACAAATATTGGATTTTTTTTTCTTCTCTTACTATAATCACCTGTATCTACTTATAGGTCTAGAAATTAAGTGTACTAATAGGTCTAAAAATAATTTTAATAAAAGATAATTAACGTAAATTAAAGAGTATTTTATAGTAAATTATCTAATATATGTATATATAGGTGTGTGTGTTCCTGTCCAAAAACCTAAATTTTGGCTATAAGAATCAACCGCTTATAAGAACCAAAAACAGTAATAACAAACGTGATTCTTATAAGCGGAAATCACTGTATATATATATATATATATATATATATATATATATATATATATATATATATATATATATATATGCATTTCCAAATATATATATTTACAAAAAAAAGCGTAACGGATATTTTTATAGACAAAATAATGTAGAAGAAGATATTCAAATTAAATACTACGGTCCATGTATTCAATTAATTGGAATGTTTAATATCCATGAAACATACTATTTTTAATTAAATTCTTAAAAAACTTCCATCTCAATTAGTCTAGGGGTTAAATTTTATCTTTTACCGTATTTTAATATTTCTTTTGTCAATTTATCTCGTTGTTATGCACGTGACGCAAAATTGATTTAAAGTATCAGAAAAATAAAAGAAGCCACGTGATCAGCATTTAATAAATTAAATTCTAAAAATTAATCTTTAAAAATTCACCAAAAAATCAGAAAATGGAGGTAAAGATTCGAAAAAGATTTCATTTTAAAGCTATTTTTATGATCTTTCTCGTTATAAATTTTATAATCCTCAGATTATTATTTTAAATGCAAACTTTAAAAAAGTTACAAAAACAGCTGAAAAATTTAATTTAAAAAAATCTAAGAAGAGTTTTTTTTAAAATCTTTGTTAGTACACCCCTGTACTATAAGAAGAATCAACATGCAAAATTTCAGCACTTTAGGTCCAGCGGTTTGGTCTGTGAGTTATCTGTCAGTCAATCAGTCACTGAATTTTTATATAAATATATATATTATTGGAGAGCTGCGAAATATTTTGATGAGCATCCTATGGAAAAAGGTTGAAAACTTTGGTAAATTTAAATACGTACGCATGAAGACTGATTTAAAGGGTATTTGCAATCAGAAAATTATGGAGACTTGACGATCCTTATTATATCACGTCTCTTCTAAACAAACATAATTTTAGCATTTTTAGCTATTTTTCTTTTACAATCATTCCTCTGCATCCAAAAGGAATTAGTTGTGATTGCACCATACTATCCATACATGCGAAACATGCAGATTTAAGGCAAGAAGACATAATGTTCATGAAGAGCTAAAATAATGTTCATTATCAATACAACTCGAAAGCATTTGAGGTGTATTTCACTTGTCAGTGTATGAATTAGCTTTTCGTGTGCAAGAGATAAATATATGGGATATGTTAAAAATATATGTGATATATTAAAACGAAAAGTCTCCCTTTTTAAATACTACAGAAAAAAATTACAACTTTTCTCTGATTTGTAAAGAATTACGAACTGTGCATATAACAATATCGCATAAGGATAGTGTGTTGTATATCTCTATTTAATTTTATAATTTAATTTATGCATTAAATTTAACTAAATGGTTTTTTTATTAAAAATTATTATCATTTAAATTCACTTGAATGAGCAATATAGAAATAAATACAAGAGATTATACGTGGGCTTTAAGGTCATCGATGGTTTTATGTGTATTCTAATAACAAGCCTACTCACAACAGACATTTATTCTATTATACCTGAATATATGTGTATGGGCATTTATATTCACATAAATTTACAATCTGTATACAAAGAATGACTAAATACTATTAATTAAACAAGTATTGTTAAAATATGAGTGAATTTGGTTTCAATTGATTAAAATAACGGAATGAAATGTGGTAGGATATAATAGGTAGGTATACGGTCAGTTCTTAACATAATTCTTTTCTAAGTTTAAATATTCATAATGCTAAATAGTTCTAAGACCAAATAATTACTTTTAGTGAATTAAAGGTGAAAACTATGAAAAGCACTTGAAATTCTAAGACGCTATCAATTCAAATTAAATTTGCTAATTTCACGCCTTTTCGTGATGTTATTTAAATTAAATAAAAGACTTAGGTAGTGGTTTGACCTGTTGTCTCCAGAAAAAACAACAATGCGCGATACATATAAGTTTTTATTTTCTACAACAGATGGCGCTGCTATACAATTTTTCTGCAATGCGTTTGGGTTTACTTTGAAAACCACAATTATGTAATTTCGAGGGGAACCGATTACCTCTGACTACTAACCCTCGAACAAAAGCGGCGAAAATTAAATAGGAGAAGAACAATAATTACGATAAGCGGAAATTGATACATTATTTTTTTAACCAGAAAAGCTTAGAAAGCAGGATATAGGAAGTAATAACGCAATTCTAAGGAATGTGCGAAAATATTTTTTTTTTTACTGCAACATCCAATAAGTTAGCGGTCTTCGATTTAAAAGATCTCTAAAAGTTTAAAATGTATTTTAAATATTTATACCAAATTTAATACGATCAGAAATTTAGCAGTATAAAACTTTAATTTAATTCCAAATTGTGCATTTTTAACACTGATTTGAATTAAGAAGTTACTGTTAATGCATAAAAAATGTAATATGGTCACATCATTCGTTTCTAACAAAACTATGAACTGTGCATAAAAGATAAAAATATATTTATGTCCTCTTATTGTGTATTATATGTGGTTGATACCCTCTATCCTTGATTTTTCCCCTTACAAATATACCTTTTCTGCTTCATTCAGCACCGGTGATATGAAAAATTATTAGATATAGTCATAGCTTTCCCCCGTGTAAACATCACTAATTAAATATCTGTATATACCTATAATCAAGTAATTACGCAAACATTTATTCATGTTGTTTTAATTCTTAGAAAAGGAGGAGAATTCATTCTGAACAACATGGTCTTAGGAATCGAGGTTTCAAAAAAGGATGGAGTAGTTCCTACTTTTTATTTTTCTGCACGAGTCGACTCTTTTGTTGTAAGTTAGAGAATCCTCCGCGTCTGCTAGGGACGGAATCCCGGCTAAGGCATGGATTATACTTTATACCTCATAGGAAGCAAAGATGGTCCACAAGTAAAGGCTATCCCTTAATAAAGCTGCGGTATTATTTCTTCCGCATTTTATTCGACTTTGGATTGGGAAAGGTGTAGTTTATAGAAATAGTTCTGAATATACGTTTGACTTAAATTAGACTTACTAACTTTTTAATTTCTAACTATCCCCATGACCCATAAGTTTGCAACACTCGAACAGTTATGTCTGGTAATTTGTCTGGAAAAATTATTTTCTTATGCAAACACTAGCTAAATACCCGTGCTTCGCTACGGAGTACATTCAAATTAAATACAACGATCAATGTATGCAATTAATGCCCCCCCCCCAAAAAAAAATAAATAAATAAATAAATAAATAAATCGTAACGGATATTTTTATAGACAAAATAATGTAGAAGAAAATATTCAAATTAAATACAACGGTCAATATATGCAATTAATTTGTATGTTTAATATCCATAAAACATACTAATTTGAATTAAATTCTTTAAAAACTTCCAACTCAATTAGTCTGGTGGTTAAATTTTATCTTTTACCGTATTTTAATTTTTTTCTCAATTTATTTCGTTGTTATGCACGTGACACAAAATTAATTTAAAGTATAAAAAAAAACAAGAAAAGAAACCACTTGATCAGCATTTAATAAATTAAATTCTAAAAATTAATCTTTAAAAATTCACCAAAAATCAGAAAATGGAGATAAAGATTTGAAAAACATTTCATTTTAAAGGAATTTTTATGATCTTTCTCGTTATATAAATTTTATAACCCTCAGATTATTATTTTAAATGCAAACTTAAAAGAATGTTACAAAAGCAGCTTAAAAATTTAATTTTAAAAAAATCTAAAAATTTTAAAAAATCTCTCTTAGCGCATCCCTACACTATAGGAAGGATCGCCATGCAAAATTTCAGCCTTTTAGGTCCAGAGGTCCAGAGGTTTTGGTCTGTGCGTTATCTGTCAGTCAGTTACGGAACTGTTTTATATATATAGATAATCACAGGAAGAAACCAGACAACTTAATAAATATAATGAATACCTTCCCATTGTGCTTGGGAAGATGCTTTTTCATAATTTGAAAGAAACAATAGTTATTTTTAACAACACGCTTAATGTCATAATCATGAAGGTACTTTCAGAAATAGTTTTTATCTATGACTCTGAAAAGGCATAGATAAAAACTACATTGGTTTGACAATTTTTTTCTCATTATTTTATAACAAGGAACTTTGAGGAGTTTGTTTAGGTTCCTGCATTTTATATCGGTCAGTCTGACGAAGAGAATTCATCCTAAAAAAATTACAAAATTATTAGGATGCAATATCTTATAAAATTGAAGGAATTTTTAAAAAATCACCCCATATCTATATATATGCATATATAAAACAGTTTCGAAACTGACTGACTGACTGACAGATAACGCACAGACCAAACCGCTGGACCTAAAGGGCTGAAATTTTGCATGGCGATTCTTCTTATAGTTTAAGGGTGTAATAGGAAAGATTTTTTAAAAATTCTTCTCAGATTTTTTAAAATTAAATTTTTAACCTGTTTTTGTAACATTCTTTAACGTTTGCATTTAAAATAATAATTTGAGGGTTATAAAATTTATATCACGAGAAAGATCATAAAAATTCCTTCAAAATGAAATCGTTTTCGAATTACCTCCTTTTTCTGATTTTTAATGAATTTTTAAAGATTAATATTTACCATGTTTTTATTAACTTGCTTTCTTGTGTATGTGGTTGTCCAGTACAAATCTTGCAATCGATTTTTAACTAACTTCCCGACTAGCTAGACATTTGAAACTTTTAGAACTGCTCGGAACACGATGACAATGCATTTTTTTAAAACTTTTAGCCATCTTTAAACATAATTAAATTGATTTTCAGTTATTTTCAGTTAATTTTGTTTTGTAGACTGGTGCAGCCATCTATCGACCGGAACGGGAATGAAAAGTTAAATGCAAGTTAACTTCCAATTAACTTCATTTTTTTTCAAGTTGATGGAATAATTCATCAAAAAAATTTTAAAAAAGTGTTTTTTAATACATAGAATTGTCAAGTTTATATGATTCAACAGAAAATTTAAAAACATGGTATGTAAAAAGTTCTTTTTATCTTGTAATTATTATAATTTACTTTATTAAATGCTGATCACGTGATTTTTTTTCTTTTTTTGATACTTTAAATTATTTTTTCGTCACGTGCATAGCAACAAAATAAATTGACAAAAAAAATATTAAAGTACGGTAAAAGATAATATTTAACAAATAGACTAATTGAGACGGAAGCTTTTCAAGAATTTAATTGAAATTAGTATGCTTATGGATATTAAACATACAAATTAATTGCACACATTTACCGTTGTATTTATTTTATGTATATATATATATATATATATATATATATATATATATTTTAATTTTAATTTTTTTATTTGACATTAACTGTATACATTGACAGTTGCATTTAATTTAAATGTACTCCGTAGCGAAGCACGGGTATTCAGCTAGTACTACATATATGCAATTAGTTTTGTCTAATTAAAATATGTGTTGGTTAATAAAATTAAAAGTTATCGTTATTTCAGAAATTCCTTTTTGGAAATAGTAATTTTTTTTTTCTTATATGATTTCTCTCTATCAGACTGATCACTTTAAAATGCAGGAACGTTTCAAACTCATCAAAATTCCTTGATTTAAAATCGGGATAAAAATTAATCAAACCAAAAATCAAATTCTGCTAGTGCAGAAACAAAAAATACAAGCACATATTCATGTTTTCTGGTCGCTGCTATTTACCACAATCTAATAACAAGTTAATAGTACCCAATTGGATTGATTAATGTGTTCTACTAGGCCGTCATATCCCTTAAAACGAGAGCCATTGGCGATCTCCGAGCGACTTCGAATCCCGCCAAGTTCTCTTTAATGGATATCTATATTAAACTTTATGAGCACGCGCGAGCGAACATTAAAAACGTCACAAAACGCGGTCGTAAAAATGGGCCAAATTTTCGGCCAAATTATGGCTCGCTCGGATCTAATTAACGATGACGTTTAATGATGCGGCCCAGGCACTGAAATTTACGGCCCGGCCACGGTTTAGTAGCGCCGTTAAAACGTCAACAGCTAGACTGCATCCAGTGCTTGCTGCCAGGCCTCGTGGATCCCGTTGCTGTTGATTCAATTGCAAGCTCGCGGCGCTAAACTTTTTGTCACATGACGCATGACACTTTCGCCAAAGAGGTCTGATTAGGTCTGAGTTTAATTGCTGCTAAGGAATATCCTGGCGGGGGTGAATTTCGCTACTTTCCTTTCAAGCTGTTAAAAGTTTTTATGTTTGTTTTTATGCGAGTGTCGTAAAGAGAATTGACTGGATGGACGGAATTGTAAATTTTACAAGTGCAAAGAATACGCATATATGCACATGGAGGAGCACAGATGTTTCATAATACGGCCAAGAAAAGAATTTGGGGGTCAGCAAAAATATAGATATGTTAGAGGGAACTATTTGGGAAAAGGGAAAGTGGGTCTGGTGTTATTTTCCTGAGAAACTTGCTTTAAGCGTCAAGTCTATAAAGAGTTTAACAGCACACACACAAAAAAAAAAAAAAACAAAAAAAAAAAAACTGAGTTTGATTGAGGAACAGTCAAAGTAAAAAACAATATAGTAAAAACAATATTTACATATATATATATATATATATATATATATATATATATATATATATGTGTGTGTGTGTGTGTGTGTGTGTGTGTGTGTGTGTGTGTGTGTGTGTGTGTGACAAGAAAACGCGTCTTCCTAAATTACTTTTAAAGCATATTCTCTTTTTAATAAGGTAACCAAAAAGTAATGTAAGTCATAATTTATTTTGTCCCTGCAGATCATTAAGCAGGCATGTGAAATATCTGAACTCAATAACATCCCCATAATATCTGGTCCGAACCGAAGGCCTCATTAAATTTGTATAAAATAAATAAGTTATGTTTCCGAATTCTTCCTTTTTGGTAAAACGCAGAGCAAGCGCGTGATCTAGCAATTAGTTAATCCCCGGGAGAACCAAGTGAACTCCACAAGACGAAATTCGTCCTATTAAAAAATAAGTAATTTCGGCCCCCTGGTGTCAAGATCACCAAACAGTCATTTAATATTTGCCTGAACAGAAGACTTCTCCCTCTTCTCTCCTTGCTGTCAGATCTGCTGTCCACGGACGCCAGAAATCCGGTGGTCACGACAGCTCCTTTTCGCTCGTAACTTTGTCATGTGAGTTGCCGTTTACGCATTCCGTCCTGGCATGGACGCCGGACAAGTCCTGTGGCCACTACAGCTGTAATGCCTTCGTAATGCTTACTGATAAAATAAAAGTGACTTCCTGGATAACGTCTGTGATTTGTGTATCGCTTCTATGGCTCCAAGTGTTTGTTTCTCTCATCACCCAACGAATAATCAACACGTCTACCCTCGTGCAGACTGCATCTACGATAATATTTACGCAACTATTTCCCCATTGTGATTATTGTCACACGCACACACACACACACACACACACACACACACACATATATATATGTGTGTGTTTGTTTGTGTTTGTTTGTTTGTTTGTTTGTTTGTTTGTCTGTCTGTCTGTCTCCACTCCATTCGACGTTGGACCTAGGTTTCATCCCTTTAGCATATCAAAATCAACAGAACACACTGGATGCGAAACAATGCATCCAAGAAGTGCACTATTATGGGAAATTAATACAGATTACATCGTCAAAAGAAGGCCCACATGTGAACTGTTTCCTATTACAACTAACTGCTCATGATTACACCGTAAGTTCTCTTCAATTCGAATCTCCGTGCTCCTGGCATTAAGCCAAACTCCAATACTCGGGTGCAACTCGTGTTCTCTTCGGCCAGCTCCGGCGATTAGCCATTATTTTGCACCTGTTTTGATTCTTTTGTTAGAAGTAGGCAAATGTGATTTCATCTGATTAGCATAACTCTTCTGATTCTTGGGTTCTCTCGGTTCTTCACCGAGAGTTAGGATCGCTAGGCTGCACAAGCGTTAACACTACGGCTGCCAAATATTAAAATTACGCCCATATCTCTTAACATTATTATTACCTTATATGCATACTGTGCATATATGAGCAGATAGGAAATACTATATGAAAATATGATAAAGAAATATCAAAGATATTGAGAATTAAAGGTTGGGTTATTTCGCAGAACTGCAGTAATTTTCACTTGCCTGCTCAGAGTATTAATAGGGTATTAATTGTAAAGGTTGTGAAGTAAAAAAAGTGTGTATTTCATAAACCTGTAATCAATATACATTGAGGTCATAAAAAAACTTCGCCTATATATCGACCTCTAGCTGCTGTACCGTTCAACCGATCGAGATGAGATTTCAGATATAGTTATTCAGAGGTATGAGCTCGGGATTCTGTGAACGGCTACCAAGTGGCGCTCACGGTTGCGGTCATGGGTACAGAAACTCGAATTTTTCGAACGCAAAATGCTCAGCGTATGCGAAAACCCTAAAGAGCGTTAGAACGGTACGTGTATCACAAAAAACGGACGCGTTATGCACGCACAAAAAAACAGCTCTACGAATGGCCAGCAAAAACACGATCGGGGCGCACGGAGGAAATTTGCTTATGACAGAGGCAAGACACCAATCACTGATGACAACACAGATCGGACAAAAGAAAACCTTTATTTGGATTACATATTTTCCACATGGGTGCCATCACAGGCCGCTCACAGAATTGTTTTTTGTGCGTGCATAACGTATCCGCTTTTTGTGATACACGTACCGTTCCAACGCTCTTTAGAGTTTCCGCATGCGCTGAGCATTTTGCGACGGGAAAAAGTGGCCGTTGCCATTCGAAAATTTCGAGTTTCTGTACCTATAACCGTAACCGTGAGCGCCACGTGGTTACCGTTCACAGAATCCTGAGCTCATACCTCGGAATAACTATATCTGAAATCTAATCTCGATAGGTTTAACGGAACAACCGCTATATGTCCATATATCGGAAAAGTTCTTTTATGACCACCCTGTATATGTGAAAAATTCTACTACATTTACACGAATCTATGAATTTAGCGTTAATCTTTTCATTTTTGAAAAACTCACTGAACACCACTGGAAAATTGAAAAGTTATTGCAACATATAAAGTTTTTTTTGAAACTCAAAATTTTAGTACACACCTCTGAGGACAAATATTGCTCAAAGCTCCCATTTCCTAACACGTAGAGCATTTCAAAGAAAAATTCAGATGTGGAAAACTTTATTAATAAACATGTAACTGGGTAATATTTTAACAAAATCCTTTGATGAACAATGATGACACATAATTTTGTATCATAATAAAAAACTTTTACCATTCGTTGTTATTACCTTTTCAGCTACACTTTAACTAGAGTTTGACCATTATTTTCCTATGAAAAAAGGAAGCTTTGTTTCTTTTTTCCATTGTTCTTTTTTCTTAAGAGCTTTTCAGTGGCTATATGGCAGTGTTCTTCCGTTTTGACTATGTTTTTCCGTGGTGATAATTAGAACGGCAGGTACATAAATGTATGTCTTAATATTTTAACCAGCATTTTTAATGGAGAAATTTGCTGTTCAGCAAAATTCAAATAACTTGCTGTCGAGGAACGCTGTTTTACCCCGGATACATATTTAAAAAATAATAATAATAAGCATAGAATCCAGCTTTGTCAATCGAGGCACGCAGGTTTCAATTAATAGAGTTAAAAAGTAGATGAACACCAATGCACAATACTTGCTACAGAGTATCTTTAGATGAATGAATTATGATATTTTTATTAATAAGCCAAAATAAATAATTTTACGTCATATTTGTATCATCACATTTTAAGCTTAAGGTAAAAAATAAATTTCAGGTAGTCTCTCCTAACGAATCTACCGTGGGTTATTAACATAGGATTACTTATCGTTGCTTACCTCTTTTGCATGTATATATGCCTGTAGTGATATATATATATATATATATATATATATATATATATATATAAGAATAAGATGAAAGAGAAAACCAGTAATAGCTCTAAAGCTACTTGCAGCCAGGAACAAACAACATGAATATATATATATATATATATATATATATATATATATATATATATATGTGTGTGTGTGTGTGTGTGTGTGTGTGTGTATGTCAAAATTTTGACGCATTTTGGTACTTTTCTGTTTAACTGTTTACTGCTTGCCCAAGCGATATAAACTGGGTTTGGTGCGCTTCCAAAATTATAACTCGCGACGACGGAAGGCTTTAGCGTTTGAAATTTTGCTTTCCGGAGGATCGTTATGGAGGAAAGTAATTCTACGTTAAAAACTTTTCAAACTTGAACATTTTGTGACTAATGCAAACAAATCTGTGGACATTAGTCCTTAGGCAGAAAGAATGAAAACAAATACAACAAGGGTAACATAACAAACAGTGGAAGATCAGGAACATATACAGAGAAATATAGAATTATAAAATTATTCACAAATATACAGCACACATAAGAAAACTAAATTAAATATCGGGCTATCATATGCATCCCAATAACGTTTGTGCAAAGAACAGTCTGATAAAGCAAGACGGGATACAATTAAAAACTGGACATTGAAAAAAGAAAAAAAATCCTGTATTAGAATCACTGAAATACGTGCCAGGCTTTTCTGCCCCTAAAACTTCCTATTGGTTTTTATACGAAGCACCTATTAGTTTCCTGTATAATTCTTTTTGGTTTTTCTATTAACACTGGGTGGGAAGTAACTGGTAATAACACTTCCCACGTTTCCGGGTTGCACAGTTGTTAGAAAACTTGGAGTTTGAAGAACTGTGTTTGACTTTTTGGTCCTTGCAGTGGTCTTACAGTGACTTTCGACCATTAGGAAAGACAGCAATGGACCGTTGTGATGCATATGAGAAATGTCCGCTACAGGTAAACCAAACAGCTTTTTCGTATTATTAAATAAGCATGTAAAGGCCAACAGCCCGAGTCTTTGACTTCAAAAGGAAAGGAAGATACAAGTGGAGGAAGTCATTGAAAATAACACTTTCGAATATTCCGGGTATAAAAGAAAAGACAGAACCTTTGTCCTCGAGGAATAAACAGGAAATCCAACATAAATAAAACACAAATAGCAGTAAGGTGCAATTTTGCATACGGCCGTTTCGAAGCTGCAAAGGAGCTTCTTCATCAGTGCAAAGAACTTAGTAGCAGTTCAAAAAGCCGAAAACGTGTTTTGCCGCTTAGTTTTCGGCTTTTTGGGCTGCTACTAAGTTCTTTGCACTGATGAAGAAGCTCCTTTGCAGCTTCGAAACGGCCGTATGCACAATTGCACCTTACTGCTATTTGTGCTTTATTTACGTTGGATTTCCTGTTTATTCCGGGTATAGTTGAGTTGATAGGTTACCGGCCTCGATGTTTAAAATTCCGTGTTCCCCTATCGATCCTGAAAAATTGTCGTCATAACGTTTAAAACGGAAATAAAAAAAAGCCTATAAATTATTATGCAGGGAGATTCTCTCATTTTGAAATATGTGACAACTTTTGTTTAGAATACTTTAATTTTTTTCTTTGAAATACGATTGTCAGGGATACGTAATTTTCTTATTTACGAAATACATACGAATAAATGCGAAAATTATTTCTTTACTACTTTTCAGCGAAAACTGGGTGATAAACTGCTTTTTAAGCGAAATTAGGTAATAATAGTAATAATTTATGAATATATTTGCTTAACTAAGACCATCCGAGGTTTATAACTGAGAAATCTCACTCTCCTTCAGATTTGCTCCGAATTTCTAGCTCGAAAGCTAAACTTTATCAATGTCCTTTCCGTATAAGGCTGGAATTTTTTCTTCAAAAATTGGTTCTAAAATATTCTTCTGACAGTAGAGTGAATTAATTTTGGCTTTACTTGAGACTTTTTTGATTTTTAATCTGCCGTTATAAGAAAATCCTGCAACTATCCTGAATGCCTCTGGGAACTTTTCTGTACACTGACGGAGCCATTTCGTACGATCATTACCGTCAATTGAGCAATAGAAAATTGATCTTTTTTTATTACAGTCACTTAAATACACCCATGCCTCATCGAGTGTTACCACAAATTTCCATTTTTCAGCAGCTAGATGTCTTTAATATAATTTTCTACAATTTGTTTTTCTTTCAGCAATATGCTTTGGCAAAAGCAGATGAACTTTAGGTTTAAACATCTTTTTTTAACGTCAAATCTTTATGAATGATTTTACTTACAGTGCCAGAAGACATTCCTAGTTTCGATGCAATGGATCTTTGAGTCCGCGGATTTTCTTTTAGGATCAGAGACTTCACTTTCTTGATATATACCTGCGCTCGAACATTCTTAGGATGAGATTTTGCGATCAAGTTTTCATTTTTACTTTTAGTTAGACTTTTTTCCCTTTCAAATTTAATATATTATAAATACCTATTTTTGAAATGCCATAACCGCAATTTTTACACCGCTTTACAATTTGTTGATACGAATATTTCTCCCCGGAAAGTGCAGTTACGTAACCTTCGAGCCATCTATCAATTTTAGGAGTCATTTTCAAAATAAATCTTTTATTTTACATTCCAATCAAAGCAAAACAATAGCAGACGATTATTTTGAAGTTGCCAAATTTTAATCTCAAAATGCAAACGCCAAAAACAAATTCCAAAATCGTTTCCATAAAGTGCGAACGACCTTCTGTATTTGTATAATTTGAAAATTTCTCGTTTAACACCAAACTGAGCATAGTAACTATCAACTATTGTTAGACGTTATCGGCGGTAATTTTGGGTGTATATACCGGCGGTAATAGATCACAGACAGAGCAAGGTTTTTTTCTCCCCCTGCAAGCTCAAGTTGTCAGCCCGCGGAATGATGAGGCAGGAGTGACCGACACTTCCCTACGAATTTAGCGCAACTTAACTGCGTCTTTTTAAAAATAACCCAATATTTATTCAGCCTTCGCAGCAAACCACCCTCATTAATCCATCTTCATGCCTTCTAATAAAACAGCCCCAAATAAAATAATGAAAGAAAAAAAAATGGAAGAAGAAGAAAAAAAAGTTTTGAAAGACAAGAAACGACGGAGGGTGGGCCGAATGCCCGGCGAGCCACCCGCAGCGAAACCCCGCTCATCCATTGCAACGTCGAAGAGCGTGTTAGCGATTTTCTTTTTCTTTTTTTCCTCAATTCCTGATTAAGGGCCAGCTAATAAGCGGCTCACGGGTTCTGCCAGATAATTGGCGGTCGCTCGGTAATTGGATATTGATAGGTGTTTGAGCGGGGTTTTCGCCTGTCAGATATTGCTTAATCTGCGGCCCGCCCGATGCAACGCTTTGTCTACTACCGTCTTCTCAGAGCAATAATGGAAGAAATATTGAGTGACAAGTAGGGACAGAAAGATCGCCGAGCATCAACCCGGCTTCCGTTTTCCGTCCTTACTGCAGGCGTTTTTTCCTCGGCCCCGACTGGCGTACCAGAAGGAATGGAACTTGTCAGAAGCTGTCAATGGGGGGCAGTACGAAAATTCAATACATTGAGTGACAATGTTATATTTTACGTAATGAACACTTCTTCAGCTCCACGATGAATTCAAAAAGGGTGGCTACATTGTTTCGAAATAGTTAACCTTTTCCTTACGGGGTGGGATAGCATGTATCCCAAGCATACGGGCACAAGAAAATATATATATATATATATATATATATATATATATATATATATATATATATATATATATATATATTTATATACACACACACACACCCGGTGGCGTAGTGGTTAAAAGCGTTAAGATGCCACCCCACAGGTTCAGGGTTCGACCTTGCGACTGGCCAAGGTTGACTTAGCCTTTCATCCCTTGAGTGGGTCGATATATATATATATATATATAACCCCTTAAGGGCCGTCCATACAAAGGGAGTATGAAATTTTCCGTTCTAAAAAGGGAATCGGAAAAATGGGCCCCTTAAGCTATAGGTTAATTGTTCATCACCAGGTCGAGGAGCATGGGTGGGATTATCGAAATGAACAATTAACAGATAAAATAAGGAAAAAAATGGAAGATATAAAGGTCTGAAAGAAGTAATCATTTGTAAATTCTTCATTGCACCAATCACACCTTGGCCTGATGATGATCTATTAACTAGTTCTAAACATTTAGCCTACCCTCTTTAATTTTTTGTGGAACTGAAGAAGTTTTAATCACGTATTTGTTTGTCATCCACAAGTTCACTGTAAGTCTACAAGTTTCTCTCCGTTTCCACAAGTTTTTGCACGAAAGTTTTGCACAAGTTTTCCACAAGTTT
Source organism: Dolomedes plantarius (assembly GCA_907164885.2). Lineage (NCBI taxonomy): Eukaryota > Metazoa > Arthropoda > Arachnida > Araneae > Dolomedidae > Dolomedes > Dolomedes plantarius. The sequence continues at coordinate 118,791,354 of OU015493.1, read as the reverse complement.
TCCCCCGAGTTTGTTAATTTAGAACGCTTCGGAACATGCGAAAATTTTTTCGAACGTAAATGACGTCATAGAAACGTATATTTATTAATTTATAACAACACTCACTGAACAAATATACCTCACGATGATGCTATTTTTGATAGCCCTGCGAATAAAATTCTAAATCCCGAGCAACACAGACTTTAGAAACGTAATCTATAATTTCCCTCTTGGCAGTTTAAGCCCCTGGATATGTTTCAGCACTACTTAAAAATGCTAAAAAGGGAACAAAAGAATCTTTTAGTGCAATCAGACTTAAACCTTTAGTCTTATTGTTATCACTGTGTTTATAAAACGTAACCCATTTAGTTTAATATTATAGCTAAAATGGGATATAAAATAACAATCATAAAGGCCAAAATTTCTTATCTCTCATCTTGATGTACTCCCTTCCTGTACAAGGTTTCCTAACCTGCAGATTATCTCATGGAAACACAAGTACTTTCCAACATATGTGCAATAGAAAAAAAGTTAATTTTTTCGTTGTTTTATTTTATTTGTTTATTTATTTATTTATTTTTTGACGGGGGAGGATGGAAATGGAAATTGTTCAGAAATAATGTAGAAATTTTGGCAGAAAAAGACTCTCGTAATAAAAGGAGCACTAAACATCTTATAATAATAAAAATAATAAAAAAGCTTTTTTTACGTAAAAAAGGTTTACATTCTGAAAATTTGATAATTTATAGAAACTTTAATAGAGAAAGCAATCTAATTGTATGCCCATTTGTAATAAGACTGTATATATCTATATATATATATACATACAGTGGAATCTCGATCTATCGTTTTTCAAGGGACCGATTGAAATGAACGATAAATGCGGGAAAACAATAGATGCGGAAACATAGCAAAGCAATATGATCGTTGGGACTGGATAAAATGAACGACATATACGGAAAAACGATGGATCCGAAAACGATCGATCGAGATTCCACTGTATATATATATATATATTTATATATATACATACACACTTAAGTGAAACTTCTCTATGGCAGCCAGTAATGGTTCCAAAAAAAGTGGCCGCTTTGAGGGGTGACCGCTGAAAAGAGCTTTCTTCCATAGCATTGACTCTATGGATTCTTGAATCAGTTCTGAACAAAATATGGCTGTTTAGAGGGGTGGTCGGCTAGAGTACTTTCACTGTATGTCTCTCTCTATATATATGCATGCACACACTTCAGATGACTTATCTGCCTCATTGAATATATTAAGCCACCAAAAAAAACAGATATGCCCACAACGCACCGGAACCGGACAGGAGGGGTATCTTGATAAATTCGAAAATTACATTCTTAATTAGGCCATGACTTCCGGCGCTCTTCATCTCTATAGTGGTTGAGAGCGGCAACTTAAGTTTCCATATCTCACGCCCGCATCTCTGCGTGCACTTTATTTTGCTACATCATCCCTTATTTGGTTTCATCGGGCACGCTTAAGTTACCCCGGAGCAAACCGTTGCAGTCATTTGAAGTCCCTCCCGATAAAAATCTCACGCCATACAAGCTCCGCGATCATTAGGGTCTTCAAAATTTTGGGCTAGTGACAGGAACACGTGTCCTGCCACTCCGGCGTTGTCATCGGGTCTGTGACAGGAAGGACATTCCTAATGACTCGCGAAACACACAAAACACTGGAACATGTCAATCTGAGAGACGGGATTATTTTGGGCGCGAATCAGAGATAGATCTCCCTGTGTGTTGGGATCTGAGGTTATAAAAAGGTCTGAGAGCAAGCGAGAGCAGACAGCAAGTAAAGCCGAGACTGATATCAACTTTCCTTCGCATGCAAATAAACGTACGGATAGAAACTGTGTGATTTGGTTGAAAAATAGAAATGGAATTTTGAATTAGAAGTTTGACAAATAGAGACTGTGGACCGTATTAATAGGGTTGTTTTATATCTAGAGATCTTGTTTATTAGTTGCTGAGCACAACGCGTTTCCGTTACCGATACGTTTAACTTCAGAATCAAAGCAATTTTAGCTTGCTGCTATACCATTCATCGTCATTTGTGTCATCCATCTTTTGTTGACAGTTGCGAACTAATGTAAAATAAAATTTACCATTGATAAGTTTTAATTAAATACTATTTTAACATGTGCGCGTTATTCATCATTCAAGAGTCGGAATTATTTCTCACTATTTTGAGTAATGACATCTTTCCATTGATAAAGGGATTATTTAATTTTTTTTTAAATTTTTATTTTTCTAGAAGAATCTAATATTGTCTTCCCTAACTCCTCGGATTAGAGCCATACAGGACCACATAAACGAGTTAGCACGATTTATCTGCAATTGAAAAGATATTGCCGGAAACTAGAGATTCCTATGAGCCGATAGATCGCAGAGGTATAATTTGAAATGAATTTTTCGTCAATTCTGAATAATAAGTATAGCTGTGAAAAGCAGCTGAAAGAACCTATAACTCTGTAACTAATAGACAGAATAAAAAAAAAGATTTATTCTGTCTTTACTCATTCCAGGAATACAGCAATTTTTACAAATATTGTGCTATAGTAAGCCATTTTTTTGCTGTACTGAGTTATAACCAAGTAAAATCAAACTTTTAGCATTATATATATATATAAAGCAAAGTATTAAATATTAATTTTTATAAAATAATTACTAAAATTCAGGTATCTCCTTTCCTACTATTTGTGAACGCGTATTCTCCAACGTTTTGGTTCAACCATACCTTGTGTGCAGAAATTCAAGATTTAGAATCTATCTAAAAACACAAATTTCTGTATACACGCATAAAACTAAATACGAAAAACAGAAAAACACACTATCTTTCGAGAAACTAAATTTACCTTTAAATTACATGATAATTGCCTTGCAACTCTCCATATATACGAATATGTATATAAGCAGTGGAAACTCGGTCGATCATTCCCCGAATAATCATTTTCTCGTATGTGTCGTTTATTTTATCCAGTCTGACGATAACATTTCTTTGTTATGTTCCCGCATTTATCATTTAGTGCAATAGGTCCCTTCATAAACGATTGATCGAGGTTCCACTGTATATATATATATATATATATATATATATATATATATATATACAGGACGCGATTATGAATGCTGGGGGCCCCTGGGCAAATGCTATTTGGGGGGCCCCCCTTACGAACATTTACAAAAATAAGAACTATCCATGGGCTATACATACTATTAGAAGTACTAGATGCATACATCAAGGGGGTTTTGGGGCCCCCTAGCATCAGGGGGCCCTGGGCAAAGTTCCGATTTGCCCATGCGATAAAAAGGCCCTGTATATATATATATAAAGAGAGAGAGAGAGAGAGAGAGAGAGAGAGAGAGAGATCAAAATATAATCCTCTTGACGTTAAATTTATTTTCACACTTTAACTCCTTTCAAATGTCAAATGGAATCCGAATAGCAATTCAGATAATAATTCTGCATAGGTCTATCATCACGGTATGAAGTTTTACAAATTTAAATTCTTTATGTGATACAGTTCCTCTTAAATTCACTATATTTTGTCTTTAGAATGCATCCACTTGCCATTCCCCTGTTTAACGCTCAAGAAAAAATTCCTTATTCTTTGACAATTTCCCTTCATTCATACTTTAACGTTAACAATATATTCCCCTCCTTACAGCAAGCCCAGTTACAGATTGTCGAATAAATCTTACTGATACATTGAGGTAAGATAAATCCTACGGGGCAGCTTTTCCTAAACGGAGTGCCATTCATCGGGAGACAAATAAAATAAATTTTTAATGTCCCAGTCGCATCCCACATGGGAGCGAAAGAGGATAGCCAGACTGCCTCAAAATCACCCGGCAACCGTTTAATGTCCACTGCAATTATTCCGTCATCCCGTTTTTATTACCGTTGCAGTTAATAATACATAGATGCTTTGTCTGTGTAATTCGAATCGCCTAGTATTTTTTTTTTCACGAAACTGATATTCCGTTTCCTATGCAGTTATGGGAACAGAAGACTCTTCATTTGTTAGCGACTGCATTTTTCTTTCCTTTTTTTCAGCTTTATCCATAAGAGATTCTTATGCACAATATAAAGCACATAGCAAGGAAATTTGGGTTATAGTGATTAGTATTTTAAATTTTTAGCTTGAGGAAGGGGTAAAACTTACATATTTGTTACAAAGATGTATGGTACTTCTTCTACGAAGGCTCCAATTTGTACTTTTTTATTACTTTTTTCTATTAAAAACTTCATATGTGTAGACAACACATGCTATCTAGGGTCTTAAACCTAATGTCATGGTTAAATGTAGGCTTTGTAATGCAATGTTTATTTATACTAAAACTGTATTTCTAAGGCAACGAGTAATAAAAACATAAATTTCAATCCTTTTGCAGCTCATAGGGTCCTGTCACTTGGTTGAATAAATCAGTCTATATTCTCATGTTTATAAGCTCCAAGTACATTCCTAGTGTGCCTTACCCTTATATCAGCACACGTAACTATTCAGTAAAGGATAAAAAAAAAATAGAAGTACTCACGGTCCTGATGGTGCATTATTGTACTCGACTAGCTGCCCTGCTCAATCTGCATTCTTTCTCTACGCTGAACTAACATCAAAACCCAAAGAACTCAAAAGCTAAGATCTAAAGATTACTAGGGAAGTGGGACTAAGGCATTCGAAGTTGGTAGAACTAATTCGCTTTCCATCTTTTATACTTCAACTAGCCAAAAGTTCTTATTTGAGCGTGTCATCTCTGGCTTTATTCAAAATAAGTGTTAGTCAAGTCATCTTGGCAGAATGACGTGAATTTCAAACAAAAAGAATTGAGAAAGAAATCCATAAAGAGCATTTGTAGGACAAAAATAAATAAATAAATAAAGCCAAGACCACACAAAGTAACACGAATTTATTTTTCTGTAGTTTAAAAGTTATGTTGGAAGTTAGAGAGATAAATACATCGTCATTTAAAAAAAGGGGGGTTGAAAATTCATCTTTGATTCATTGTAACAACCATCTATCTATTAGATCAGGATTCGAACCCGGATTTTCAAAACTCTAGTTCAGCATTTTACCAACTGACCTCCTGCCAGGAATTTGCATATTTCAAATTTCATTCCACATATGTATTCATCTGTATTTTTTGGTCAATGACTCAGGATATTGTCTTTCTCGTATTTTTCCTGTTTATTTATATACTTATACTTTTTGATGATGCGAAATTTTTTTCCCATCTTACATATTTTTCATACCCAAGCTTCCGTATTGTTCATTAACTTCTTTCCAACATTCCTTATCTTCTTTTTAACGCATTCTACCAGCTGAACTGTACAGAAAACGCGAGCAACTGTCATTTTCTCTGAATGCAATTTCCCACAACATTTCATAAAACTTCATAAATATTCGCTAAGTAAAAAATTTGTACCATATGCGGACTATTTGGAGAAAACATCAGGAACTCCATAGTCTATAGCAGAGGTGGAGAACGTGTGGCCTTGAGGCCGCATGCGGCCTCCGTGATCTTCTCTTGCGGCCTTCATAAAAGCTAGCACTTGTATTAATTAATATTTAATTATATAGATTACAACAATTTCCAAATTAATAGAATTAAATAAAGAACGGCATGAATGTTTTCTTTTTTGTTATTTTTCTATATAATGCACCAAAATGTTAAAACTATATGTAACTATACTAATTTCATAAAAGTCGCATTTATAGGTTCATCAACTTATGCGGCCTCCTTTATTACTACCTAATTTACATGTGGCCTCTAATGGTAAAAAGGTTCCCCACCTCTGGTCTATAGTTTATAAGTGAAAAAAAAAAGTGTTCATTTTAAAATTTTATATAAAAATCAGCAAGCATAAAACTTAAATTTAGAATGTTTTTTTAATTTTCTAAGGGGAAAAGGCTGAAAATATTTTATTATTTTCATAGCTGATTCCCGTGTTCATTAAGAAAAATGTGACGGCATTACATTAAGTTTTTTCCTCACTTAGGTCGACCCAGACAATACATAGAAGTTTCGAAGCCGTTTGCAAAAGATAATTTCATAATTATATTTAAAAGCGGTCTACAATGCCAGAAAATGTCACTCTTTTTAATAAGATTTTCCAGGAAAAAATAAGAATGTATAAAAAAAAACCAAAATTATGGAAAAGAAAAAAAACTTTGTTTAAAAATATGTTTCAGACATTTTTCACGAAAACTGGAAGTTCTTCAAATCTGTTAACTACCTTTAAAATGACCATTTTCTTTTATAGTATAGATGAACCCCGTTATAGCGAATCCGGTATATAACGAACTTACGGATATAACGAACGAAAATCTTGGTCCCGCCATTTTCCTATTGTACGTAATTTAATTAGTACTGTGTCAGTTTAATGTAATCGATTTTACATTAAACTGGCACAATATTGTAATTAATAAATTAATGGTTAGTCGATTTAATTCATTAATGATCATCTTTAATAGATTTTATCATTTTTTAATACATCATTATTGAATACACATTGCAACTAATGGGTTATATTTAACATTTTGTGAACTCTAGCATTTTTTTAATGTTTCGGATATAGCGAACCACCGGATAAAGCGAACAAAACCTTTGGTCCTTGAAGTTCGTTATAACGGGGTTCGACTGTATTAGCAATAGCATGTACCTGTTTAGGAATAAACATGAGCAGAGTATCAAATGTTGTGCGAAAAGAGACAAATCGTCCCTGAAGAGCTTCAAGTTTGTCAAAATTTGCAATGCGGGAAAGAATTAAATCCTTCGAGGGAAGATGCATGGGGCATCACAAAAATCGAAGTTACCTCTTTTAGGAAGTTAAGGCTGCTATGTACTAACCCCATTGGATTCGCTCACCTCAATGTTAACCTATGGAGAAAATTTGTCCACGGATTGCTGACTTGGATTCAAAGATTTTAAAAAAAAATGTACTCCGTCATAGAAAAAGAAATCTTACATTTGTGTACATTTTTCGTTTTTTTAAACAAATGCAATTAATATTTTGAAATTTAAATTATTCGGGGAAAAATCTGGTATAGTGTGTTTTAAACGCCCATAAATTCCTTCGGTGGACAAAATTTATAGAATGAATCCTGTAGCGCTTTGCAGAAAAGTTTAGGCTATCTGACAATACTAATTTTATTTGATTATCAGCATTTATGTACCTGTAAATAGTTGACAAAATATATTTTAAATAAAAAAATTTGGGGGCAGCGCTTAACCCCCCTATATATAGAGAGAGCCATTACAATCCCTCACAATGTCAATCCAAAGGGGTGGTGGAATTCTCGAACTGTCAACTGGACTCCTCCCACCACAAGAGTCTGCAAGACGAGGAAAAGGGAAATACGATTTTTTTTCTTAGTACATAGCAGCCTTAACACTTTCCTAAAGCTTTCGTATTCTTTTTTAACCCTCCGCTGCGTATTCAGGACCGGTCTTCTGTCAATCAATGGCCTATACGCGAAAGCAGAGGGGGCCGAGATGTCAAACGCATTTTCAAATCAATCAATATAACAACAATATGTGATTCAAGTATATTTGTTAATACGGGGGTAAATTTTACCATCCGAAAACAAATTAAAAGAATTCCAAATTCAAACTGGCAGAAAGTACGCCACATGTAAAAAATTAGCGTAAATAATTACGTTAAAGTCCAAAACAAAAGCAATAATGAGCAAAAGGAACTAAAAATATGACTCAGATCTACCGGGCTTCTAAGCCACTGAATGACGACATTGCGTAGTTGATTTACCGAAATTTTTTTTATTGAAGTAACGGGGAAAATTTAATCTTTTTTCCTTCTAAGAAAAATATTTTTTTCTAAAATTTTTAATAGGTAAAAGCCTTTTTCCTACAAAATGCTTTAAAAAGAATTTTAAAAACTGTTTTCTAAAAGAACGTTCAAAGTATACTGATTTGATCTAAACTATACTTATCAGAGTCTAAGTGAAAATCCATGCTGTTTTCATGAAATTTAGTTTGCTATATCTGCTACTCCTGAGATCAAAAGGACAAGCGTATGGCGAGACATTCCCCCTGGAACAGCCTTATAAATTTTCTTCACGCAATGTTGAATAGAATCTCTGTGGATGGGTTCGCACGAGTGTGCGAACCCTCACGGTGTAATGTACACCAGAACTTTACCTCTTCTCTGTTCTTCGAATAATTTATAACTCTTTCCATTTCTCATCGTTGAGCTTCGTTGACGGCAAGATCTGGTAATGAATGCCTAAGCAGGTACTTTCTTAACGGAATTGTATCTTGCTCGCTCTTCCCAGAGAGGAATGGATCTTAGATCCTTATCATCCTGCAATCTATTTTAATAGCAGAAGAGAGTGAAGGCAACAGGCTAGGCATGGGAAGATAGATGACAGAGATGGGTTGATAACACGTGATTGAAAGTGTTGGCGGAAATTCGGGGGACTAGGAAAGTTGGTCAGGGGAAAGGTACATCTTCGCTTGAACTAAAAGAGATCATATATGATCGCACCGAAAATGTGCCTGCAAAAGGTTCTTCAACTTTCATGCGGCTTTAATGGACTTTATTTCTTGTCTTGCACATAGTCAGTGAACATACGAGTGAATACAAGCTAAAGAAGCAGATTGTTTAAATATTTATTTGTTCACAGTTAGGGAGAGACTTAAATAAATTTATGTACATGTTGTTTTGTGCCGCAATTTTTGATTGTTTAGTTATTTTAAAAGTTGCGTAAAGTAAAAAACAAATATATTTATTACCCTTTGTTTACAAACAAACTCGGGGCAGTTTTATAGTTTCATGCCTTTGGTATCAAATGAACTTTTTACCATTCCCTCAAAACAATTTTTTTAACTTTGAAACAATCCGTTAAAATAGGAAAAAAATTTCTTTACAAATTTATTTGCTTGTGTGATTTTTTTAGTTATTTCCCTTTAAGCAGAGCAAATTAATTTTTGTTTTGTTTTAATACATTTCAGATTCAAATAAAACTTAATAAAGAACATTGCAGGGACCAAGCAGTCTTCCTTTATATTCCTTAATCTCCAACGGGTTTAGAGGGAACCCATTTTTGAATGGGCTTTTGATCTCTATGTTTCCCTAGACATTGCTCAACTTTGTTTCTTTTACTCTACTTCACTTACAAAAATGAAAATCAATAAAAACCGTCTTCCTCCATGCCCACACTCGCTTCATTAACATCTTAGATAATTCATTCCAGGACTACGTGCTACTAATGATCAAATGAAGCTCAATAATTAATCCTGATCGAAAATATTAATCACTAAACGCCTGTACGCGCACATGTTGATGAATTATCATAGTCATTTTTTTCTGCAAATCTGCCAAGAAGCAATTTCCTCAGATAACTTGGCTTTTCGGAAGAGCCAGCCAGCTTTTCTCCGCATCTCTCCACATTCCATCTGTTATCGTTTGACTAAGTTCTTTTCTTTTCTTTTTTTTTTTCACAAATCCCAAGAGTCGGACATCGTTCTTATCAGCTATTTCCCTGACTCCTCTACCTAAGTGAGATTACGTCCCTCTTCCCCTATCCCTAGTCCTAGACTCCCTCACATGACCATCCATTGTCATTAGTCTGACAGGTGGGTCTAGTGAAAGAGCAATTAACTTAAATGTTTGATTTGGTCCCTCAAAATTGCCCCTCCCATGACTCGATTTCCAATTAACATTTAATTGAATCCTAGAAATTCCTCTACAGTCTGACTAGATATATATTTTTTTCTTTTACTGATTAGGTATTAAAGGAGATAGAAGTACTTACTCATCACCGTCTGGGTTTTTAGTCGCTAGGATAAGCTGCAGTCACTAGACTACGGTCTCTTCGATAATTTATATCAAAGGCAAAGACGGAGATAGGTTTTAAGATTTGCTTCCTTTATTGGAAGGATTTTTTTAAATTTTTTTCTTTTGATGTAATTTATCGTGCTTCACTACATGTTAAATCAGAAGATTAGCATAAATCAGAAGAGATAGAAATGTCATTAATCCCAGAATAAGATAGCAAAAATTTAGATTCACTCAACAGGGTATTACAGGTAAAAGAAATATCTCACTATAGTGCTTCTAAAAATAAACTGAAATCGATTTTCTTTATTCTATGAACAACTCAATGGAATCCTGGACATTGTAATACCTTATATCCTTTTAAAAAATTTTCGCCTTAAATTAATTACTTGATAATGAATGCTGTTATTAGTTCAAATATTAAAGATGACAGCTATTATAATTATAGTTTTCCTAATATTTCACAAAAATTGATTACCAAAGAATTGACTCCTTGCATCATACAATTTGCAGAGGATCTTGTTTAGTTTTGAAAATCCAAATAAATATTTATTTCCCTAATCTGTATATATAAAACAGTTCTGTAACTGACTGACTGACTGACTGACTGACAGATAACGCACAGACCAACCAGCTGGACCTAAAGGACTGAAATTTTGCATGGCGGTTCTTCTTATAGTGTAAGGGTGCACTAAGAAAGATTTTTGAAAAATTCATGTTAGATTTTTTTTAATTAAATTTTTAAGCTGCTTTTGTAACATTTTTTAAAGTTTGCATTTAAAATAGTATTTTGAGGGTTATAAAGTTTATATCACGAGAAAGATCATAAAAATTCCTTTAAAATGAAATCTGTTTCAAATCGTTACCTTTGTTTTCGATTTTTGATAAATCTTTAAGCATTAATTTTTAGAATTTAATTTATTAAATGCTGATCACGTGGTTTCTTTTCTTTTTGTGATACTTTAAATTAATTTTGCGACACGTGCATAACAACGAAATAAATTGACAAAGAAAATATTAAAATACGGTAAAAGATAAAATTTAACCACTAGGTTAATTGAGATGGACTTTTTAAAGAATTTAGTTCAAATTAGTATGTTTTATGGATATTAAACATATAAATTAATTGCATACATTGTCCGTTGTATTTAATTTAAATATTTTCTTCTACATAAATTTGTCGATAAAAATATCCATTACGATTTTTTTATAAATATATTTTTTTGTTATTTTTTTGGCATTAATTTCATACATTGACCGTTGTATTTAATTTGAACGTACTCCGTAGTGAAGCACGGGTATTCAGCTAGTATCTCATATTTTCAGTCATTTAATGGATTATGAGATTGGAATATCGATAAAACTGTGTTTTAAAAACATAATTCCCAGATGTACGCAGGAAACTAAATATTAGTATAGGTTTAAACCAAATACTTTTACACTCTGGACGTGAATTGACTTCTAAAAAGTAGACAAAGCTGCTTAAGAGCTATGATAATAAATATAGAGGCCATTACATCCAACTCAATGTAGATACGAAAAGCTACGATTATGAAAAGTTATGTAGCAATGCATTAGATAAAAACTAGATTTTCAGCTCCCTTGTTTCACTAGAGGAATACCAATTGAATTTGTCCTTGTACTCGTATAGCGGACCTCCCAATCTTTCATATTGAAAAACATGAAATATAGGAACTTAAAAAAAAGAAAAAAAAGCGCTTCTAAAGCTTTAGTCTTGATAGTTCATGAAGATTGAAATCATTAAAATTATCGTACATTTATAGGATGTTAATATTTTTACTTACACAGCGCACTGATTCCATTTTAATAGGCATTTAAATAGTATCACTTATGAATAACACATAAGAACTTTTCTTTTATCACTAGTTCTGCGGTGACATATTAACAGTGACCGTACTAAGTGACAATACCAGTATAAACACAAGAGAAATAAATAAATGTATTCTGTTTGTTCGCATCTATCACTGCAAGGAAATCTTACACTACTGTCAGTACTTCATTTATATACATTCATATAAAGGATAAAAACATTATTTGCTAATGAGGTAATAGTTTTAAAGCATCTTAGATGTTTCAAACACTAATAATAACAGCATATTGTTGCAGATCAGAATTTTAAACTAAAGTTTTATACTTGGCGGCGCTCGCTTTATACTTTGGTTTCAAAAATTTATTTCTGAAGAGAGAGTAATAAGAGAGTAATCCACCTCTGCTTTTAATTAATAATTTAACTATCAAAACTCTTTCTGAAATTTCCTTTTACAAAGATTTTAACACGATAAATAAAGTAATTTTTTACAATAGAGTTCTAGAGATACTTTCTTATGCATGTTAATATACATACATGTCGCCCAGTGGCTAAGTGGTTAAGGCATCAGACTGCCACGCCGGGGATGCGGGCACCCCTATTCGATGGCCACCCCTGAAAACGGCCACTTTTTCGGAACCATGACTGACAGCCTTTGAGAAGTTTCACTGTATGTGTACACACACACACACATATATATATACATATATACAAAGATTTTTGAAAAGGTATTGAGTTGTTCATTTAACACGGAAGATAACTGATTGAAAAATATTTAGAACTACCTGGTTATGAAATCTTCGTCAAAGTAAATCCCTTGGTCTTAGATTCGATATTCTTTCTCAGAAGATTTGGATGGATTTTAATTTACTTCATTACGAATTCAAGGGAAAATAAACAAAATCACAAAATTATTTTGTTTATCATTCCTGTAGAGTTTTGTCGAGAATTTATATAGACTGCCATCTTAAATAAATTCAACGAATTGGAGGAGGACATGTTTCTTTAAAATTTTCTCTATTCGGTCGAAGGACCAGCTCACACGAAGGATAACAAAACTCAACTAATGACTTGCATTTTGAATCTTAAAGTACATTTTCAATGTTGCTAATTCTTCAAACACCAAGACTTTTTCAGTGGGCTTGGTAGCTAATTAGTGCTTCTAGAAGAAAACTCTTTGCTATCTGTGTTGGCCCTCGTTTCCTAAACATGCATGTGCTATACAGAAAACTATTTTTCTCTCAAATTCTAGTGAGTTTATAGGATAACTAGCTGAATATCCGTGCTTCGCTACGGAGTACATTCAAATTAAATACAATGGTTAATGTATGCAATTAAATCCAAAAAAAACAAAAAAATGTATTTATAATAAATACAATGGTCAATGTATGCAATTAAAGCCAATATATATATATATATGTATGTATATATATATATATATATATATATATATATATATATATATATATATATATATATATATATATATATATATATAAATAGTAACGGATATTTTTATAGACAAAACAACGTAGAAGAAAATATTCAAATTAAATCTAATAGAACATACTAAAGAAAGTATGTTCTATTAGATTTAATTTGAATATTTTAATTTGAATATTTAGTAGAGTTTGAGGCACATTTCTTTTACTGCATTTTAATATTTTTTTGATAATGTCTAATCGTCTGCCCCATTAGAAAAAAAAAAAATTGTCAATTTATTTCGTTGTTATGCACGTGACGCAAAATTAATTTAAAGTATCATAAAAGAAAAGAAACCACGTGATCAGCATTTAATAAATTAAATTCTAAAAATTAATCTTTAAAAATTCACCAAAAATCAGAAAATGGAGGCAAAGATTCGAAAAAAAAATTCATTTTAAAGGAATTTTTATGGTATTTTTCGTTGCAAAAACAGTTGCAAAAACAGCTTAAAAATTTAATTTAAAAAATCTAAGAAATTTTCAAAATTCTTTCTTAGTGCGCCCCTACACTATAAGAGGCAATGCAAAATTTCAGCCCTTTAGGTCCAGCGGTTTGGTCTCTGCGTTAGCTGTTAGTCAGTCAGTTACGGAACTGTTTTATATATATAGAAGACAAAACATATCTAGATCTCGAATGCGAATTAATGGAAATTTTCGTAAAAGAACCATTGGAAAATTTCTCTGAGACTTCCTTCCCGTTGTTATTTTATGACGGTTATTTCTGTTAAGAAGAGGATAGTGAAAGTTTATCCTATAACTGCCAAGACAATAATCTCTCTTTGATCAAGGATAATGTCTCTAAAAGGGATGAAACACTAAAGTTGGACTACGATACTTCAGCGATGATATCTACTGGTCGGGAAAGTAAAAGACCATTTAATTTAATTTATACGACGTCAGCTCGAAACCAAAGCCTCAAATTCAATTGAGTCACATTTTTGACAACACGAGTTGCAAATGGTCACGAAGCCTTTCGGAACATGCATTTACACCACATAAATTCCCCCTCACCTGTCGCGCCTCGGAATAACAACTCCATGATGCCAGACAGATAGGATTGGATTCTCGTGGCCAGCGGCGATTACGTGATACCAATAGAACGAAATACCCACTGCGAGGAGGCTACCGTATATACATTCCGTGTCATTACTTGCACACTGCGCCCGGCATGATAAACACGTCACGCACAGGCCTTATCGTACGGAATTCATTTTTTCAGCACCAACACTTTCGTCGAGTCGCTGCCCATTCATAATCTCGAGTCTTTTCTTTTATTTCCGTAGTTTTTTTTCTCTCCCTCGTATTTCCTTTCCTGGCATCGTATATTTGTGGGCATATTCGCTCTTGACAAGTTGGTTTTAGTCCCTCAATGGTGCCTAGCGATAAGGATCGGGTTTCCGCGTGGAGAGAACTCGCACGGCAGTTTCGTCGCCATGTCGCAGCTCCGATGCGGATAAATGGTGGATCGAATTGTGGACGATCCGTTCGCAGCGCAACGAAACTGGGATTACGCTCGCTCCGGGATAGTACTTGTTATAAAACGAAAATAGTCAATGTAAATTGGGGATAAACTTACACGCTCTTCGATGTATAATCTATATATATAAAACAGTTCCGTAACTGACTGACTCACTGACTGACTGATTGACTGACTGACATACAGCACACAGACCAAACCGCTGGACCGAAAGGGCTGAAATTTTTCATGGCGATTCTTCTTATAGTGTAGGGGTGCACTAAGAAAGATTTTTAGAAAATTCTTCTTAGATTTTTTTAAATTAAATTTTTAAGCTGTTAAGTAACTTTTTTTAAGTTTGCATTTAAAATAATAATTTGGGGGTTATAAAATTTACATCACGAGAAAGATCATAAAAATTCCTTTAAAATGAAATCTTTTTCGAATCTTTACCTCCATTTTCTGATTTTGGAGGAATTTTTAAAGATTAATTTTTAGAATTTAATTTATTCAATGCTGATCAAGTGATTTATTTTTCTGGTACTTTAAATAAATTTATCGTCGCGTACATAACAACGAAATAGACAAAAAAATATTTTTTTTCTTGCTAATGCGACAGACGATTGGACATTATCCAAAACAATACTAAAATACAGTAAAAGATGTGTTCCTCAAACTGTACTATATTAACTGTACTATATTCTTTAGTATGTCCTATTAGATTTAATTTGTATTTTCTTCTACATTATTTTGTCTATAAAAATATCCCTTACGATTTCTTTATAAATATATATATATATATATATATATATATATATATATATATATATATATATATATTACATAAATTGTGTACATTGATCGTCGTATTTATTATACATATATATATTTATATATTTATTTTTTGGCTCCGTAGTGAAGGGCGGGTTTTCAGCTAGCGTAGTCATAGGTAAACAGAAGAGCTTTTCAGATCACGGATGTGATTTGATTGGCAGGATAGCGCTGAATCGGTTGACAAATATAAAACACTGTTAGGGCCTGTTCACATAGAATCCGTCAGCGTCAGAGTAAAAATTTTTAACCAATAATATGCTAATCATCGACCCATTTAACCAATCAGAGCCTACAGAATTTTTAACGTTGACGGATTCTATGTGAACAGGCCCTTAGCGTTAAATAATTTAAATCTCATGTTAAGATCTGTTGTTATTATCTGATATTTATGACTATAAACATAATTTAATGAAACCAGAAAGAAAGCGCATACCCTGTTTCATCCACTGGCAAACACAGGCCGTTATCGTAACTTGGATGGGCTGCGAAATTTCTTTAACTCTTTTCACTCAGCCCTCTTTTTTACTGGGCCCGTGAGTGACATTTTGTTTTGCCTTCGTTTTTTAAAAGGTTACCGTAGCGCTAAAAAACCAGTCAACTATTAATATTGTTGACATTGTCTAACATGAAAGAATATTCTTCTTTCTGGGCCCATAATACTAGGTCCTGGATTAAGACCTAGGAGATCGATAACAGTCTTCTCCCGGGGCACGACCTCGTCTTTCTACGCCTCTATTACTGGCTATTTAGCAAGCTGTGTGTAAAAGATCATTCAAAGAAGTAAATAAATAAAACTGCAACATGTGTAGAAAGAGCTTTCTTTTTTAATAACAGGTTTATTTTCCTACAATTTGATAAAGTTCTGTAAATTACATTTTTAAGGGCTGCTTCATTTATATGCCAGGTGATTTTGGTAAATACTGTTGCTCAAACACTGCAACTGTAGGTTAAAAAAATTGACGTCTCTATAGGAAGATGTTATTTGATAAATTTGGGCTTTAAAATGACAGCATGAAATGTATGATGCATACCTATGTCCACTACCAATCTTTATTATATTTCACGAATGTCTTTAAAACCACACATCTGTATGTTAAAAACTTAAAATAAGCACAGTTTCATAAGGAAATGGAACGTCCCTCTTCAAATGGAGAAACTACGATATGTAGGTATAGCGCCAGTCTCCCGCCCAACATGAATTTAAGAAACCACAGAAGAAAATGTAAATATAGGGTGTTTTAGCCCCCCCCCCCTAACCTAGACGTTGAAAATTTCCAGAAATGTATTGTTTGCGTTAGTGTCTCTTTGGAAAACTATTTTAGAACACATCTTAAATGGGAAAAAGGTTTTGATTACTTTTTAAGCTAGAAGTGAGCTTAATGAACCTTTTTAATTTTATTAATTTATATGCTAAAAACCAAGTAGATCTTATCTACTTTGTAGAGAGAGAAATTCTGAGCAGATTCATGAAGAGTAAAATATATATTTTGAGCCCCACACAAAATTGTATCTTTTTAACGAATTGTCAATAAAAGTTGGCAAACTTTTACATTTAGTCAATATGTATGAAATAAAACCTGTTATATTTATATCATTGAGCTATTATATTTTTGAGTGATTATATGAGTGATACTATTATATTTATGGTACTGCATACTTGACTACGAACTTCCTGTATAGTCACATTCAGCTATTAGACGTCAAGTACTAAACCTAACAAAAACAAAATCTTTGCGAGGTTAACAGTACATTCATAAATTTTAAAGCAGGGTTATCGTGAAAATTCAATCAGGTTCACCTACTTTATTTCAAAGACGCCATATATAAATACACTGGAATCTTAATCTATCGTTTTTGAAGGAACCTATTGCATTGAACTATACATGCGGGAAAACGATGATTCGGGGAACAATCGACCGAGGTTCCACCACTGTGTGTATATAATGCATACAAGGCAAATGTCTCAGGACAAGTGGCCTCCGCAATACAAATCTCTCTCTCTCTCTCTCTCTCTCTCTCTATATATATATATATATATATATATATATATATATATATACACTCGAGTATATTCTCGCATATATATATATTCATTATATTGGCAATGACACTCGGTCAATTTTTTAAACTATGTTTTAATTTGAAATATATATAAACCAACGTACTATTATGCTCATACCGGGAGACAAGCTTCGTAGATTCATCCCAGCTGGCATTAATTATTCTAAATCTCTACAAAAAGTTTAATTATCTTTATCGCATTGGTGATATAGTGAAATAATTTGACAAAAATGGACTTGATATATGTGTGTCATTTGAAGTACTAAAAGCCAGGATGAAAATAAAAATGGATAAAAAAGCGAGTCCTGTCCCATCAACAGACGAGTTATGGATTCCGTTTTATCTGGAGGAATTTAATTTATAAAGTTCGACTTGTTAGCGAGTATGGAGCGCGGATAGTTTGTCCCACTTAAGATTACGAGAAAGACGTGACGAGGTTACCGCAATCTCGCCGCCAAGAGAAAAATACGTAATACGGACGGCAAGAAGTAGTGTTCCTGGAATATAGATAATCACCATTCCTTTTAGGCCCGTAAACGAAACAAATTGCCTTTTCATTAGGCGCAGTGTTCCATTAGTTGTTCGGGGGCTGAGAAAAACTGCTTTTTAATGTATTCACCAATCGCGCGTTGCCCGTTCCGTAATTTAACACCTTTATTCCGGTCCGGATATGTGATTAATGTCTTTTTTGAACTTGAGCGCGTGATCAGTGGTTTCATGTGTGTGGATTAAAGTGCTAAACATCTGCTAAAATGATAACTAATCTATATATATTATTTCTAAAAGGTGTTTTTTCGTTTTGTTTTATCCCGTTTTCTCCCTTCATACACAACTAAACTCGACAAATGAGGTAACATTATAAAGATTAAGATCTCCGTTTCGTGCGAATTGTTAATTTCGAATTACACATCTTATTGTTTGTTTAAAAATCGAAGTATGAAAATTATAAAAAATTTTCTTAACCTAGATGGCGCCCTCTGTAACTTTTTTTTATTATTTTACCATTATCAATCGTAATGAACTTTTAAATTTAAAAATCGTTTGCTTTTATTATCTGTGATTCCATTAATGAGTTTCTGTATTGGCAACATCCGCGTAGTGTGCATTATTCTTTTCGCATGGGAAAACCACGTATATTTTTTTCTGGAAGGTGATTTTTTGTGACGACCCCTTTCTCTCCCTTCATACTTAACCAAAATCGATAAATGAGGTACCATTTTAAAGATTAAGTTCGCCACTCCTGACGAATTGTTAATTCAGAATGACACATTGTATTATTTGTTTAAAAATCAAAGTGAAAAATTGACTTTTGGCCCTAAAGTTCTTTCCCTGGATGCGTCGAAACGGCACGGTCAAATAAAGTGCACAAAGAGGTTTTGTAATGTAAATATCCCATTTTCCCACGAGTTTATGTCATATTTAACTTTTAATATTGTCTACAAAGGTGTTTTGATGTGTACATGTCTCATGTTCCCCTATTTTGTTTTATTCTTCACCTTCAACATTGTGGTCAAAAGCGTTTTGTAATTGGTTTTGTATTATCCTTACGCACCATTGCTATTTGACAAATAAACAATTGCTACAAATGAATCGGTTCTTCTTTCATCCTACTCCAAACCACCAACCTCGCTATAAAATTTATTGTATTTTAATTGCATGCGAAGGGTCTCACGGGCCACCTAGTTTTAGATGAATAAAGGAAATTTTGATTTTAATAGATACTGATATCGGAGCAGTAAATTGAGTTTCATTTTTATCTCGGAATGAAGCTAAGATACGTTACATAGAACCAATAATCATCGGTATGTAAGTTGTGACATTTTCAAAACATCCTTCCATTCGATTTTTTCTCTTTTCCATTTGAAAACTAACGTTTAAGCGAAACAGAAATTTTCTATGTTATGTATTAAGTTACGCGAATCATCACCAAAACTTTTGTCATTTTCATTATTAGTCTTAATTAAAGCAAATAGAGTTCATGGACTTCTTTTTAGTAAATATTTAAAAAAAATTCTAGATTAATCGGAGAAGTAATTAACTTTAAATACCTAGAAACACTGAAAAATTAAGTCCATTGGGTGTTATGATAATGAGATTTTAGAAGTGGTGTGTGTTTCAAATAAATAATCATTTCGCAAATAGTTTTATTCAGAGGCTGAACTGAAAAGCCAGAGAAATGAAGAAAAAAGAGCTGTACAACTCTATCTAATACGGCGTCTTTCGTTCGCTTTCTACATGTTGCAAGAAAAATCAGAAACACCAATTTTTTCATTACCAGATTACTCTTTGAACTAAAGAATTATCCAATTATGATGCTATTGCCATTAATTTGGATATCGGCATCAACTTAATCAAACTGAGATATAAGTGTGACATCACTATCGTTTAAAGTATTTCATCTTGATAAATTGGGAGTATTATTTGTAGTACATTAAAAACCATGAAATAAGGTTTTATAATTTAATAACTGCAAACAATTTAGATTTTTTTTAAATAGGAACTCTTTTGTAAAAGATTTTATAAAGTTTTAACTAATGATCAGGGAAAAGTTATCGTTCTGTATCTATTTAAAATATTTATTATTTAAGTTGAAGGAGATCCCTCACAAAAATAGTTCTGAAAAATTATTCTCATTGATGCAAGTATAAATATGGACTAAATATGGTTCTTGTTGGTCATTCATTTGATTTTGAAGTTATTTGTCATCCGGAAGGAGGAAAAGTGTTTCTCTCTCTCTCTCTCTCTCTCTCTCTCTCTCTCTCTATATATATATATATATATATATATATATATAAATATATATATATATATATATATATATATATATATATATATATATATATATATATATATATATATATATATATATATATATATATATATACATGCGTTAGAGTGTTAATAGTTTTAAAATAAATTGTCCCATTTCTCTGCTTCTATGAATAGAGGGGTCAACTCACAATGTCTTTGCGTCGATAAATTTTAAGTTAGAGGTGATAAAATTATTTGTTGTCTGATCATACCACGAAAATGTGAATATAAGTGAAATAGGATATAACTTTTTAGCAGCAAGGGATTTGTTGATCCTTTGACGCTTGAAATTTGTTACATTTCCGTTCTATAGGAAAGATAATTATTGCTTTAGTGTATACAATAGGAGGTTTTAAAAGGATTTCGTACTTATCATTTTATTTGTCTCTTGATAAAATGAAATCAGTGTTTATACTTATGGGGAATTTGAGTTTGAAGCTTTTGCTCCTTACTAAAGTGCGCTAACAACGGAAAAAAGTTCGATTTTCTAGAACCATTTCTCGGCAGCTGGCGGAAATCACCTATCGACCTTCTAAAGATCCCATCCGAACAGTATCGAGACGGTATGAATCTAGATCCAACTTTTTCGGGTTTTTTTTTATCGGTTCCGGTCAATCCCGCGGAAGCCAACTGCCCACGTGACCGTATTCACGTTCACGATTGTCTTCCCATCACGATCCGATCGGGAGCAGCTGCCTCCGTTCGCGCATGCGCAGGTGTCTTTTCTCACGTCACGATGACCCCCCGTTTTATATTATACTCTCAAGCGTGATTGTTTTTCTATGGGGATGACAAATCTCCGGGAATTGTGATTTGGGGGATCTCACGAGCCCCGGTTCTCTCACGTTGAAGAACCGATGAGGATTTTTTTTTTTTTTTTCACACGCACGATTCGCATCCCCACTTTTGTGCTGAGCTGATTAATCTGATTAACATCCCATTAACGATAATATTCGGAAGCTGTGGGAATCACTGCAGAAGGATGGACTGAAGCGAGGAAATGGGTAGAGGAGACTCACGAGAGAGGAATCGGACACTTGTGGAGCAAGGTCACATACGCATCTTGCTGTTGGTTCCGTAGATTGGATGCTGGAATAAAAGGGGGGAGTAGGAAGAAAATGAAAGGCATAGAGGGGAAAATATCTTACGTGAACCGCTGCCGACCTTGAGTTTTGGCTCTACTTCTTACATGTTGACACATAAGTCGTTGTCAAGTTGTGATAGTTTGTTGGGCACAATATATACGATCACATGGATGTATATTAAACTGATATGATATGATTTTCTATCTTTTATGTTTTGTAATGTTGTTTGTAAATTTTGTTTATGCTTTGTACGAATAGCCTCTTAATTATAAACCCCAATGGTTCCACGCAAATGGTAATTTCACGCAAAAATTACGGCAAAATGACTTTTCAACAGAAGACATAAAGTAACACTGCTAAAGGAATAGGATCATAGTATTGAGAAATTTAGTAAATACATGGATCTATTTTAAACTGATATGATATGATTTTCTATCTTTTATATTTTGTACGAATAGCCTCTTAATTATAAACACCAATGATTCCTCAAGCAAAAATGACGACAAAAAGACGTTTCAACAGAAGACATAAAGCAACACTGCTAAAGGAATAGGAGCATAGTATTGAGAAATTGATTATAAATCTGTTTAAGGATTGATATCAACTTTTATTATCATATCTTTCCTTCCCCGATAGTGTTGCGCACATGAAGCTGACTGTATAGTTGTTTTATAAGCATTAATTAGGCGGTGGTAAAATTCATTTATCCACTAGTTAATCTTAACCTAAAATTAAGAAATCGTCAAATCTGATCGGCAGCTTGAAGTCGCTAAATACATTGTTAAATTCAGTTAAATGCTAGCTTCCATTAATTTTCTGTGTTTAAAAAAAAATTTCTATCTAATATAATCTAGTAATAGATTTTCGTAAAAGACGCATTTATGAGTACTGTTGTCCAGGTAATTTAAATATTTAAAATTCAAAACATTTATCAATTTTATATACATCGAATAATTTTTTTTTAAAAAAGGTCCAAGAAGACCTGTTGCAAGTATTCATTTGCAATTTTTCGACATTTCCACCTCCTAAACTTTTATATTAGTATTGGCTTGGAATTCCTCTTAAAAAGACTTAACTTAAAAACATAGAGAATCCATTGTAAGTTGCAAAATAAGCAAACCGTATGAGTAAGTAAATATCATTACTTTATATTCTGATTAAAGTTTGAAGTGGTTAAGAAATATGTTGATGTAACAATATAGAGTAAATACTAATTTTATATAGAGATAAACGTTCCTGAGGTATTTAACCCTAAAACAAGGTAGTTGTTACCCTATTTCCTATATCTATAAAAAATCTATTTGCTTAGGAGAAAAACAGATTTAGTCCAAGTAAAATGTCGAAAGATTGAAACAAGAAACTAAATTCCAGTAACATTTTTGTCGATTTTTTGAGCTCGGTGTTGCTTATTTGCCTTAAGCCAACTTGTCAACGTTGTATAGAAAAAAAAGAGTCTTGTTCAAGTGGTGCCATAATGTTGCATTATAAATGTCAGCTGTTATGGATACTACAGCCCGACTTCTGGTAGCACTGCTAGCGAAATTCAGAGAAACTGCTACTACAAAGAGCATACCGGAAACAAATTATCCCAAAATTAAGCAAAATTATATGCGCCTCTCAACAGTTGCAGTCAGAATAACAAAACAGTTCCAGGATAAGGCACTGAAATTTTGATTTGTGGTAATATTTCCTGCTATTAACAGATTTCTTTTAAATTGCAATGGAAAGAAAGAAAAATCCTCAAGTGCTACAATATATTTGTAACTTTGTTCGCATTTTATTGATAATACCTGAAAAGCTCTAGAGTCATATAATGGGTACTTTATATATTTTTTCTCATCTATAAGTAGCAATGAAAGCAAAGAATTTTCTGAATTTTTAAGCTAAGAAAAGCATGTTATATACATCATTCATTTTGGCTTTACGGAATTGACATCATGTGTAATAATTCTTTTCAAACATATATATTTCTCTGTTCTGACAAGAAAAACTTTTTAATATCGCAGAAATGTGTTATATAATTGTCTAACATTCTGTCTAATGCGCTTGTACGTTATTAACATGAGCATTAACCTACCCAACTACGACAACGCTGCCTTTTTTTATAGCACTCCATGCTCTTTAATGCGTGCATGTTGTTCGAAAACCCTCGCTATAAAACCAAACAATAAACTCCTATCTTCATCAAATGGATGCCATTAGCGATTTCTCCGCACAAAGGCCTTCCCTTTGTTTACTCCAAAACGGTTACTTGTTTCTCGCAGGGGGGTGAAAGATCGTGTGCCCTATGATGTCAGTCCCCGCAGGGGTTGGTTGGGTCTCATATGGTGCCTTGTATTCAGTCAGAACATCTGCCTCTCTGCATCCCGCAGCATCGTAAGCTCTCCAGCCTCTCTGTGCTGCTCGTAAAGTTGAAGGCCGGACTGTAAAAGCAGCCAAATGATCGCCAAGTTTGGATAATTTTCCAACTTAGTTCAGCCAGTGTGTCATGCAGGATTTTGTGAGAACTGTGAAAATGTAATTGAAAGACTTGTGAATATATTAAAGGTGAGACCGATCAATGTACCGTATTTCCTAGCAATGTTGAAGAAGGGGAAGTTTAAAAAATACTTAATTTTCATTTGAACATCAAGACAGGAAAGACATTTATTTTTTTAATTTAACACAAATGATGACTTTTGTAGATTCAATCTTCACTTTTTTTTAAAATTTTTAACTTACTACATTTAATGAGAATACAATTTTTTTTTATTTTAATACTTACTAATTGCTAAACCCCAAATTTCGTTTGTTCATAAGATGATGACTATATGAAGCCAAATAGTGGAAATAAGGGGAGAACAGAGAGAAGATGTTGTTCCGATACTGTGAATAATATATTACTTACACGCACACACACACACACATATATATATATATATATATATATATATATATATATATATTTATATATACAGATAGGGAAGATGTACACTATCTATGTAACATGAAAACACAAAATATATCAAGGAAAATAGTGAATTGGTCTCAATTTCATATTTTATGCTTCAGTACAAATAGATTTTTTTCTCATGTTTGTAAAAATTTTCTTAGTATAACCACAAATTTGTCTCAATTTTGACAATTTGTTGTAGCACGTATTAATAAGTTTTGAGACATTACACACACACAAAAAAAAAAAAAAAAAAAAAAAAAACACTTATCAACCCTCCTACATATGCTTCATCTGAAATATTTTTGAAATAAATATTTGAAAATTTTATTTAATGGAAAAAGATATATAAATAGGAAATCATAACAATAAAGCGATAAATAAATTATTCAACATTGTTTAAAGGCAGAATATTACAGCTCAAATTCATTTTTACCTATTAACCCAACTCCACACCCATAACTTAATGTTAAGAAAAGTGACTTTCATACTGTAAAATAAGAACTCGCCAGATCTGTAAGAGCTCTAGCCAGTTTCTAGCAACCTCCCCGGGAGGAAAGTAACGGTAAAAGTGAATGAAGATCGTCAAATTCGTCCTCCTTTGTTCGGGCCTGCGGAAAACACACCTGCGTGTTTATAGAGATCCTGCCGTCAAAAGTTGCGAACACTCTGGGCCATTAAATGCCACGAACAAATCTACCCGCTTCGTCTCATTGCCCTCTGCCTTTTAGCGAGCGATGCGCGGCCTCCTGCAGCGATGTGAAGTCATACAACCAACAATATTGCACCGGAAAAGTGCTCTTCACTTTTAGGGTCTGGGTGGGGGCGGCCCGCGAGCAAGGTGGCCCCGTTTTTACGGCCCGGGAAATGGGGATCGGCGCAGGATATAAGGCCCCTTGTACGTCCAGTCGATACGAGATAGGCTATTTCCCCAGTTAATGAAGTACTTAAGGTTGGAACGATTTCCCGTTTAAAGAAATTTCATTTGTAAGGCTGCAAGTTCATGTACATAGAACATTTAAAGTTTATTGCGACTAAATTGAATGCTATTCCATTTTACGTGTTTGCGGTGTTTAAGACCAACGCCTCTGGTTCCTTAGTATTTCTTAACTTAAAGGCACTGGGTTCACGGGTAAAGCACAAAAAAGTTCACTAGCTAATTACCATATAATGCTCGTGGATTGTGTGTAAGAGACAAACAATTTCATATTTAAGGTATTTCATTTGCAAAGCTCGTATGTAGATACATTGGAAGCTGATTGCAGCAAAATTGAAAGCCATTTAACTTTATACGTGTTGGGGAGTGCCGATAAAGCACCTTTGACTTTGACCCCTTCACTTTAATAACTTGAGGTCTTAGGAACGTTTGAATGAAAGTATAGCATAAGTTTCACTGGATTTAATCAGATCTGCTAGAGTAATGCCAGGAATTCTATATTGACTATATTTAACCTAGTTGTACAAGAAAAAACAATTAAATTAACAGTTAAAATTTTCTTTTATCTCTTTATTACGTCTAATTTTAAAGGCATAATATTTAAAAATGCTGAAGATCGAGGGAGAAACAAGAACAGAAGAGTATCAAGTCAACTATATCCATATTTTGTCTTAAAAATGATTCTTGGAAAGAAGTTTTCTTTGGATTACTGATAATGTTAAAATTTAGTAACAGTTCTTGATCACGCGTATCGTTAGTGTAAAATATAAAACTTAAAAAAATAATAATAGTAAAATCAGGGATAGCGTGGAAGACTATCACTTAAAATATAATTGTTCATAAAATCTTGTAATATATGAATTAAAGTACATTTTCTTTTAAATATTAGGAAAAGTCATTCCTCTGTAAAGATGGGTTGGTTGGTTTGGTTTGATGCGCTACGGTCATTTTCGCTTCACGGGGGGTAATTAGATCGGGACCTACAGTTTAAAGCTGATTCCGAATGGCTACAAACATCCATGCCCAGAGTGGGATTCGAACCCACAGCCTCCGGTACCAGTTTAGCGACCTAGCCATTAGGCCACCATCCGGCCCTGTGTAAAGAAGCTCAATTGCATCACATTAATGAGGTTCAGTTCCCATAAGGCTATTTTTGGGATGCTACAGAAGATAAAAATATAATTATCGTAACCGAAAAATTAAACACGCTTTATTAATACAAACGCATTATTATAGTGGAATGAAATTACGTTCGTCAGAACTGAGTAAAACGTAGAAAGGACAAACAAAATGATAATGCAAAACGAAAGCACTTCTATGAGCCTTTACTGATTTGTATGTATGATCATTCCTACTCCCATAAGTGCTTCTATGATTACATCGTAAAAGCAGAGAGCGAGAAAGAAAAAAAAGTAAAATTCATTCATTCTGAGCGCTATGAACCAGAAGTGTAAAGAAACAGAATAAGGTGGAGACTGGATGTCTCTCGGAAACCATCATCAAAGGCTCGGAGGCCCGATTATCAGGACCTTAAATGGTCACCCCCATTCCAAAGTATGTAATCAGCCTCCTTTTTGTGCCTAATGTCTGTTTTGTAGACCATTTGTGTATACGGAGATCAATTTTCTAACAAACATTTTCAAGTGCCCCGGCTCAATACTGCGACCGATACCTCTTTCTTATCGCTTATGCAACGGTATATATAGAAAAACTTTGCGTATTGTCGGGTATATTGTTCTTTAAGCGATGGTTTTTCAGATGTGTAATATCGGATCGCATACAAATGATAACAAATCAGAGAAAACAGGGATAAAATGCATTACAGATCCCGAAGCAATTTCATTGTTCAATAAGGAATGTTTATCACCCGCTAGGAAGTAAGAATTCTGGTATGAATTAAAATTGATTCAGAAATTGCAATGTGCGCGTTCGCTTGTATATGCAAAGTGTATTTTTTTCTTATCTCACTGTATGACACACTTAAATAATCTTTAAAGTTATTCAGTCGACGGCAGGAATAATGAAAATTTTTTTATCATCTGTGACGGCAGAAATATTTGCAACCGCTTCATGGTTTGATATTAATGTCAAATAACTTTTACTACCAAGTACAAGAAAATGATCTTTGGAACATACCGTTAGGATAGGACAAAATGCTTTGAACGAACAAGACTGTTATTAAAGGAAATGAAATCAAATAAATAAATATCTTTTACATATGTAAAGTCTCATGTCTGTTATTAAATGAAATGAATAAATTACTTTTATATATTTAAAATTGCAAGACTGATATTAAATGAAATGAAAGGAAGCAAACAGGTAATAATACATAGGTAGAACAATAAGACTGTAATTTAATGAAATGAAATGAAATAAATGACGTTTATATATGTAAACCACAAAACTGTTATTAAATGAAATGAGATGAAATAAGTAATTTTTTTTTTATGTAATGCAATTTCACGTAGTGTCACTTACGTAACCACGCGAAAAAAGGGCAGAAAATGGATGCCATGTGTTTTATACACTGAGGTCTAATGTGCAATTCTACATGAGT
Organism: Dolomedes plantarius; assembly: GCA_907164885.2. Classification (NCBI taxonomy): domain Eukaryota; kingdom Metazoa; phylum Arthropoda; class Arachnida; order Araneae; family Dolomedidae; genus Dolomedes; species Dolomedes plantarius. Next base: position 118,763,571 of record OU015493.1, on the reverse strand, counting down.
TTATTAATCTATGCGTTTAACTACAAACGTTTTGCTTTTCGCTTATGCATAAGTTAAGATGAGGCACGATGTGCAACTTCCTTATCTGTAAAACCATCCAAAAATCACTAAGCCGGTTATTAAATTAAATTGAATAAAGAAATTACTTTTATATAATGTAAAACCTTTAACGTGGTCTAAAATATAAATTATTTTTTTCTAATTCAGAGCGAAAGTTTAAATAAGCAGCAAGTAGTTTTTGATTCAATTCGTCTTTTTCTTTTACCCTTTAAACATCACCAAGGCATTGCTACATAACTTGTTTTATTGGACATTTTGACGATCTTGAACAGAACAGAAATATGTCAAAGTGATAACAATAGCACCTTTGTGCCAAAAACTGGAAAAAAACAGTATAATTTACTGAATTTTAATAATAAGAACATTGCCACTAAAGGTTTTCTTACTGTAGATAAAACTATTTGCTGTTTACTCTGCCATATACATTCTACATTTAAAAAGTAAATGTAACACAAGCAATATAGCAATAATGGTTAGCGATACGAATTTGCTAAAAGTTGACTTGCGTTCGACGTTCAGGACAGCAGATTTGGTTCTTGTGATGTCCCTTGATAGGAAGAAGTTTTGGTTCACTATTATGCTGTTCCGAAAATAACATTGCCTACAAATTTACGGTGCAGATGGCCAATTATACGAAGGATAAAAAAACCTACCACATTAAGGAGAAAAAAAGATAGTAGAACACTAAGTTTTGAAACCTATCATTTCATACATTTGTTAAGGGAATCACGTTTATTTCAAGCTTTAGTATTCAGTTATCAACAATATGGTGCTGACATATATTCACTTTAACCCTATTTCTTAAGTTTATATTCGTACCCGAGAACTGATATCGGCGTGAATATAAGCGGCGTGAATCGGCGCTTTTGAGGATCCTATTCAGACTAGAGCCCGCAGATTCTGATACCGAAAACCGCCCGTAGTCATTGACCGGCTGGACCTTCGAAGGAATTAAGGTTTTAGATAAACATATGCAAGGAAAATAACATCAACTTATGTTGGCATGTATTCATTTAAGTAATGATTAAATTTAAAAAAAGATAACATTTTCTTTAAATAGAAGAAAATTTTATTAACTAGTCGCTGCGCGACCAGCATGGTCGCTTTTAGTTTTATATTTTCTTTTGCAAAACAACTCAACTGATAGTAACATATGTAAGGAATGTTACCCTTATCTGTCATCGTAAATGTACGTTGTTAAGGGGTATTCTCTATAAGGCTTATTCTAAAACATTGTGATTAAAAAAATGTGAATTTCCATTACTTCAGAACAGAGTTAAAGATAAGACTGAGAATCCCAACACCAACGATGTTAAAAATTACATCCCTCTCTTAGTGTATCATTTTTCAAAATTAAGATATCTATAATTTATCATTACATCAAATAAGAAATTGTTGGAGAAAATTTTTTTCACTTAAAAAAGGGAGTAAAAATTCAGCAAGTACTAAAATATAGTGTGGATTACACCACTCTCTGTATGTAATACTATTCACAATTCAGATATCTACACTTAATCATATCAAATAATAAATAGTTGGGAAAATTTCGTAACTTATAAAATGGTGTAAACATTCAGAAAATACTGAAAAAAGTGTAGAAAATTAACTATTACTGGCAATCGGTTGCTATGTCGGCGACGATTAAGCCTAACCTCGTGATCATTTATGCTCTCAATTTTATGCCTCTCTCTTAATGAATTATTTCTTCTTCACTTTTTTTCTTCAGTCTGTTCCCAATTTTCACTTGATCGTGTTGCTCGCTTTCGAGCATTCCTGATTTCAGTGCGTAAATCCATGATGACACGGAATTGCAAATTGCGAGCGGCCGTTAATGTTTACATCTGGTAGTTGCAGCCGTTGCCATTCGGAGTGTAGAAATATCGTCGATTTTTGTGCCGCATACCTACGCGTTTTATATATATAGATTTTATTCCCTCTTCTATTTTGTGGCGGAGTAGAATTTTTTTTTTATGTGATTCCAGTTCATAAACAATTACAACGCATTAGAAAAACATGAAATGTAAATTATATTTGAGAGATTTTTAAGTTCATGCTTTTCAAAAAGGAGTTTGCGAGGAACAAACTTTGATTAATGAGAGCTCCTAATATGGTCGGTACAGTAGGTAGGATTACAATCTCGAGGTTGGGAAACTGTGATTCAATTCATTGTCTATGCAGTTTGTTACAATAACGCTCGACTATTGGAAAGAATGATAATGTATCGTTGAATTTTATACGATTGCGTACATTATAAATGTTCTTTGGAAAGAAAAGAAAATTCAGGATTCTTTGTAAAAAAGCAAATACAGTCGAACCCCGTTATAGACAACCTGGTATATAACGAACTCACGGATATAACGAACAAAAATGTTGCTCCCGCCGTTTTCCTATTGTATTTAATGCTAATTTATCCTTTTATAACGAACCTCTGAAATCTTAATAATCGGATATAACGAACCTTTTTTTCAGTTGACTAATGAATTTTTTTTAATTTTAAAACTTTTTAAGAATGTTGAAGATACAAGGAATGTTGAAGAAGCAAAGAATGTTGAAGACGAAGATGATGAAGATTTACCTATCGCGATGTAGATAGAAAAGCACAAAATTTCATCATTCTCAGATTGTGACATGCATTTGTTCGAAACATGTGATGATGAAGTCATTGCATGTGAAAATCCCACTGATGAAGATATTGTGGAAGAAATTAAAAGGAATCATTCTGAAATCGAAGATTCTGCATATGATACTGATGAAGAGGAGCACATACATGACGAAATACCCATCATCTCAGATGCTACAGCAGTGATGAGCGTAATTAATAAGTTTTTGTCTAGACAAACAGTGGAAGAAAGAGTGTTGGAGTCATTTGATGTATTGGACAAAGAAATTCATAAAAGGTTTTTGAAATCGGCATCACGTCAGCAGAAGATTACCGATTATTTCTGTATCAAAACAGTGAGCAACAATTAAAGGTAAAAGGAATTTATTTCCATTTGTATTCATTATTAGTTAATTTAATTAGTATTGTGTCAGTTTAATGTAATCCATTTTAGTCAATTTAATTCATTGATGATCATTTTTAATAGATTTTATCATTTTTTAATGCATCATTATTGAATACACATAGCAACTAATGAGTTATACATTTTGTGAACTCTAACATTTTTCTTAACGGTTTGGATATAGCGATCAAAATATTTGGTCCCTTGAAGTTCGTTATAACGGGGTTCGACTGTAATCAGTAGAGGATAAGTACAGGTTAATACCTTAAGTTAAAATTGGAAAGGAATGTTATCCATAAAATGTGAGTTTCTCGCATAGCCAGGATAGTTATGTTGATAAAATACCGTCCTGTATAGGTTAAGAGAACGGGGCTTGAAGCCTTATTCTGGCAGATAGTTGTAACAAGTTTAACTGTGTGAATTGAGAATTGATATATGTTTGATATAAGATTAACCTGAGGTAGTTCTTTTGAGATATTTTAAGCATAAGAGAATTGTAATCTCAGAAATTTACTCTAATGTCATCATACTTACGCGTGCCAAAGCACAATAAGATAAATTCCTTTTACGATTTAATACACGTTTTGTACACGGCAAATTTAATTACAATATTTGCCCTGTCAAAAAGGGCATGAAAGTAAATCTCCCTTCCTAATGTGACTCGGGGGGATTTATTCGTTTCTAGTTTATGCCTCTTTCACTTCGCCATGCCTCTCCTGCAACATTAACAGCAGTAACGTTTTGCTAGTTGTCTCTAGAGAGCAGTTAATTCTCCCCTGGCTAAAAAAGGTAAAAAAAAAGCTTAGTTTTTCAGATTCTTAATGTTTCCATGAACAGATCTTTTAAAGATAAGATGTGCGTTGATGTGTTGGTGACTGATCTAAAATAAAATGTCTTAAATTATGTGGGATATATAACAAAAAAAAAGTTCAGATAATCTTGTAGATTGCTTTATTCGGACAAATATAAGTAACTAATGGATTGTAATAATACTTGATGTAACATTTTTTTTTCCGGTTAGACATTCTACATTTATTAAGTTTGTGCTCAAAAATATTTAATAGGATTCGTTTTAGACTAATATATATGCTACATATTGTTGAAGATCCAAATTGTTCCGGATGGAAATAAGAATATTGTTCATCACTGTTAAACGAATGTATTACAATATCATCATAACTATAAATGCTTTGTCTGAATGTAATAAACATGCACAGGAATTGCTTTTAAAAAGTTCATCTCTCATGTCGTCTGTTATTGACAAGATATCGTGTTTTATAGCTTAGTAAATTTATGTGTTAAAAACTTTTGTCCATCTAAGTTGAATTAGCATATCTGTATTGTATTTACTGTCAGAATCATTTCATTAAGATGAGAGAAAGTAATTTCGATTTCATCCCCTAGCAGTGAATTTTTTTTCTTTAATTTTTTTTTAATTCAATTGTCTTCAATTTGAAAATTGAGAAATCCTTTGACTTGATTCCTAGGGAAAATTAGTTCAGTTTAAATCATTTTATTTAACATAAAATTAGCAATCAATTAGGAGTGCTTAGTACTCAAACAGTCTTTTGCTAAATTTACTTTTCTAAGGCAAAACTGATTAGTTTTACCTTTACATCATTTATAGAGTTAGTATGTTTTAGTAACTTGGTGAGATAGGAATATATATTTACAGATATAGATATATACAGATATTCCGAATTTTAAACAGACATGTGATATTTTCATGTAAGATGTAATATAAGTTAATTTCGGCAGACGTTTATTTCGCAATGACCCACAGTGTGAGACAAGGTTTGAATCCTTCAATGAACGCTCATATTCCAGAAAAAATGCTAAAGCACATACTTCTAACCTTGTGTAATTCGTATGTGAAGTGTAGTTGATATTTCAATTTGCAAAAGCTTGATTGCATGTATGCATCTTAATATCATAATTTATGCTATGTAATAACATACTCGTATTTTGTTATTAAAAGATTAATGTAATAGGAAAAAATAGGCAAAAAAAGATTAAGTTTTAAAGAATAAAGTTAGAAAAACTTGTTCCATAAAGTAAAATGTTTCAACTAGAAAAGTTAAACATTTTAAAGGTATAATATTGAAGCAAAAAGTTAGCTGTACAAATCATTTTTAAAAGTACTTTAAAAACCCTTTAAAAGTACTTCAGATTTTTACTATGCGTGTACATTTTAGCCTCATAAAATTTACATAATTGTTACAAAAATGATTCCCCAACAAATGAAATAGAGCTGTGAGTATTCTTTTATTTAAAAAATATGTACAATGGTGATGCATGCAGATAAATTTGGAAAATTAAATTTTCGGTTTGATTTTGAAAAAAAATGAATTTATATTTAAAAAAGTTGAATAGCTTTTCATGCATTTCTTGAAAAAGTTAATTTATTTCTCTTAGAAGAGAATTTAATTTTATATGCAAATTTCAAATTTCCTAAAACATTTCCTGACTTATAGGGTAAAATCAACCAAAATTGAAGATCTTAATATCATTACATTGTGTATAAATATAGCTATGCGTACTTACCTATAATTCAAGGTAATTCTTTTAATTTTAAAATAAGCTACATACTAGATTACGCTTATCTCTCATTTTTTCAAAACATAACTTTATAAGTGCATTAGAAAAAAAAAAGAAAAGAAATATAATGACTTAACATATTTAAAATTATGAAATATATTAACTTAAAATATATGTATCATATTCAAAAGTTATATGTATGCAGCAGCAATTTTGCTTACCCTACATTTAATTAATAGAAAACTTAAAATTTTCAGTTAGAATCTAAAGAGCAGAGTTTCTGAGTTTTCAGATAAAACACGGCTAGTAGTAAACTCTTTTTCTGACGAAGTGCATAGATGGAAGGAGGTGTTCTTTAAAAAGTTCATTCAGCATATTTTTCTTTTCCAGACGATTTCTAAACTTGATAAAAGTTGTGGTGTCTGGAGACACACCTCTAGAGTCATGGGCGCACTGGTAATACCTGAAAGTCTACGGGGAATAATTTTCATAGTCTTTCGCATTTTTCGCGGGTTCAGTGTGAACTCAAAACATAAAAAGTACTTTTTTAACCTTTAGCTTACGGTGCCCATTTTTCTGATTCCCTATTTAGAACGGGAAATTTCATACCCCCTTTGTAAGGCCATTAAGGGGTAATATATATATATATATATATATATATATATATATATATATGCATTAATTCTTGGGCCCGTATTGTTGAGATACATGCCATCCCACCCCGTAAAAAAAAGGTTAAATGACAGGGGAATTTAACTAGGAAGAAATTAACTGGCATTTACTAGCAATGTAATGCATAATTAACACATTGTTGTCCGTTAACTGGTAAACTCGTGTTTTTGCACGCAAAATGTTGAAGGCAATTTAGGATAATGGAAAGTCATATTGGAGAAAATTTTGATCAACTGAACACTGCTTGAAAACTACCTTTACTATGACCTGAATGAGTTTCAGGCAAATACTCACACTTTCTCATTTAAACTGGGAATCTCAGACCCCCCCCATATAAAGAAAACAGATTCCAGAAAATAAAAATGCCGTACTTTTTTTCAAAATTTCAGACTTTGCCGGTGATTTGAGTATATATTTAAATAAAATTGCCGGTCAACAATGTGCTAAATAATCTTTTGACCTATTGTTACATTCATGAAATTATATGTAAGGTAAACTTATTTAATATATGATATTCCATTATAGAGAAAACCTTCCCTGAGTGAAAAATGTATATAAATTGTACTTCACTCAAATTCCTCTTTCTACTCATTAACATCAAACTTAATTGACACAAGGACAGTTAGAATGAAACTTTTCCATGTAGTGACAAATAAGTCTAAATTTTAATCTAAAATTTTAAAATTGTTAAGGAAAAATCAAATTTTCTTCATAAAGCAAGTAAGACAAAGTATAAAATTAGTTAAAGGGAATGCTTTCCTTCGAGCCTTCAGGGTGTTTTACTAGTATATTTTAATCTTTTTTCTATTCTATAACAGCGATGTAATCTCTCTGCCATTATTAATGAGTTTTCTTGCTTTAAACTCTAATGCAACATTTCAAATATATACTTTGATTTTTAATGGAAGTCATTTTTAATAGTAGTCCTAATTTTATTGTTTTTGACCTTAGTCAAAATATGAGCTAAGTTTTATCTTGTATTTTCCTTTTATGATAATCTTCAAAAAATTTTTATATTAATTCATAAAAAATAGGCTTGCTTTGGACGTTTTTACTTGTATAAATTCAAAAGTGTACGTTAAAAATTTTTAACGGGGCATATTTAATGATAAAAGTCCAAAGTGCATCGTTACTAGTCACTTACCATAACCTAAACACTCAGAATAATCAAAATAATTTTAATCTTAGTGATAATAATTACAATAATAATAATTAACTAATGCGTTCTAAAACCTTTCGAAATTTCTGTTTCAGTCATGATATCAAAATTAATTACTCGTAATGAAAATTATATGAGAAAAATTACCCATGTGCTAACACAGAAAACATTCATGTTTGTTAATGTTCCTATTTGTATTTTTATGAACATTCATAAGTCCTTCAAAGTCTCATTAAAATACATTCAAGACCACAGCTGAGCAAAAAAAAAAAAAAAAAAAAAGTCCCAATAGACGCAAGGCTGTAACCACAAGGAGAAACTGTCTTGCTGTTAAAAGCAAAATTGAAGCAGAAAAGAAACTTATGGAACAGACAAAGAAAAAGAGAAAAAGAAAAAAAATAGACGACCGTATAAATGCTGCTGAATGAATGAATCGAAGCAAATGAAGCGTATTCCAACGGGAAAATAAAAGAAGATGAAATTATGGTAGCCATCAACATCCTTTCACAACTTGCAACATGCATTTTACGCCCTTAACGACGATGAAGTGGTGTAAGGGAATAGAAGCGGATGTTCCGGATTGTGATTTAATGAACATTTATCATCGATTATTCACGAGATGCCAGCTGCAGCAAATAAATGTTCTTTTGGTCTGTTGAAAACTTTTATCTAATGAACACAGTTCTTCCAACAAAGATTGATTTTGCACACTGTTCTAACAGATCTGTAAAAGGTCACTTACAAGAGAAGAGGAATTAGTTGTGTTGATTTATATGCTTTTTCTACTCTGTTTGCTTCGACGAACTGATATCCTGTTTCGCAAATTATCTTAATTTTATTCGACTACTGTCTACCTCCAGAGTTTATATTATGCATATTATATAATAATAAACTTAATTTAAATGGTTCGTGTTTGGTTAACATGGTTTTTTAAATGCGTATCATCAGGAGAAGGTTTCTGCAAGCTATTTTATGGAATATGCATGACATTGGATGGAATTTCAAGCGGCTTTGACATGATAATTAAACTTTTTTTTTTACTTATTGTGATTGCTTCCTAATAAATCACGGAACCTTAAATACTAGTAACTTTTCAACAGTGGTCTTTATAATTGATACTCACTTAAAATTAAAGATAAAATTTACTACTGTACCTTATTTGCCAGTATTCTTGAAAACTTTTTTTTTATTTTAAGATTGCATATATCCTTCGCAATGACACTTCAAAATTCCATGTTAACTCACGTGTTAGTTTTTGTGGTGTTACATTGGTATTTTTCTCTATGTGTTTTACGTTATATTACCATATTGCATTTATGGTGCATATCAAGAAGGTTTAAAGCGAAGATTGGCCTAACTCCAGCATTTTCATGGAACTCATTGAAAGTTCGATGGTGATGAATAAACTGCTAAATTCTTAGTCCCCCTTTGTAGAAGGGTAGTATATAAATCAAAGTTTGATTTCCTACACTTTCTACTCATTATTTTTATAAGTCGGAGGATTATTAACTGATTGGTCATTTTTAGAATTCCCCACATTGCCACTTTTAATTATTGGTAACCCGTCCAAATCTTGAACCTTTATTAATTCAATATTTTGTAGAGCGGAAAAAGTATTTCCAATTTCACTTCTGAAAACTTTATAAATACCGTACTAAAATAGATAAAAATCTGAAAACAAAGTTATTAAAATTTATCTAAAAGCAGTGTTGGAACATCGATGTTCCAACGAAATTATCCTATTGATATTCATCGGCGCTTTTTCTTATTGTAAATAACAAATGAAAAGTCAAAACTTCTTATAATAATTGTAAACCTTCCAATAATCCGATTATTAATGTAAAAGATTATTAAAATTGACTGAATTCTGATATCAAAGTCTTGAAACTCGCGTTCCACATATCGCTTACTGGATTCAACATGGCCGCTTATATATAAATTCTGTATCGTCATTAGCATTGCATTATCATGGAGATAAAATGTGCCAAAAATATTTGAACTGAAATCCTTTACTCATATACATCAAGTGCAGTCCAAGTCTTAGAATATAATTTGCTCCCAAAGGAGTATGGGGGACGTATTTTTTTTTTAGACATCCGAATGATGTGCGGTTTTACACTCCATTTCAATTCTATCTCGCCTTGATAAGAATTTTATCAGAGCAGTTTCTTGCTCTTTTTTTTTCGACGCTCTTATCATGTATGGATAATCCTTATGGCTTACATGCCAGATGTTTCCTGAGTAAATTGCTAAACATTCAGTTGCCAAAGTCTTGACATTAATTGCCATGTTTAAGCGTCCTACAAACTCGTATTAAACATAAAGAATATAGGATTAGCTAGAAAAATTGGTGGAAATGAAACTTATTTGATAATGTAATTTATAATGAAATCCTTATGTGAAGGAAACAGTTTTTAAAACATTTGTGTAACTTTAAACCAACAAATTTCAGATGTTGATTTATTTTATTTAAAACTAAAAAAATGAGATTCATAATAATATAGTCATATATTACTGAAAAGGAACTTGGTAGAATATCCTTAAAACATTCATTATTAATAAACGTGAAGAAATTGTTCGTCAGTTTTAAAAGCCATGCTTACTGAGTATGCGATCTCTTGCTTAGTTTCTGATAATGAAAATTGTATCGACTTTTGAAACTCTCGAACACAGTGTCTTTTTACTTATTGACAGTCAATAATTTAAGTTTTTTTCTTTCCTATATTCTTTCACTAGCTTTGTGTTATATTTTCTAAAAAAAAATTACATATCTAATTCTGTAAAACCTGCCCTGTATCGGAATCTTTATAATAATGTACTTTATACTGTTAAACCTCAATTAAACCAGCTCCAAACGAAAAACAGAACACACTTTAGTAAATCAGAAAAAAAGGGACCTGTCAAATTATTAATTATGAAAAATTTTAACATATAGGAAAAAATAAAACAATATATATAATAATGCTTGTAAAAGGGTTAAACTATTTACATTGATAAGGGGTAAAGGTCCCCTTTTTGCGAAAAGTAATTATTTCTCGTTTATCCAGAAAGTTTAATTGAAGTTAAATTTTTCTCCTCTTATATCAACTTACACTATACCTTTTAAGACAATAAACTTCTCTTTTTACTTCAGAGATAGAAAAAAGAACGAATCAAATTTCTTAGAAGAGCATTTTACACAGGCACCCTTTAGATAATCGTATACAAGCATAAATTACTTGAGAATATGTCTCAACATAAGTGATTATAGTATTTTCTGCTATTAAACGGTTTTAACTGTTCTTTCTTTTTGGGTTTTTAAGGAGAATTTCTTGGATTAGGGGTCGTTACCCCTCTCTCTCTTTCGACATCATTAGATAACTACCCGTCTGCAGCTTAGAGCTTTGAAATGATAATACAGGAAAAGTACTAAGCTATAAAATTTTCCTAAGCCATAAAATATTTCGTTCTAACCTGATACTCTTGGCGTGAAATATCATAAAAGAGGATAAAAGAGTCAGTCATACAAATTAAAATAATAATTCCAATCGCGGAAAATCAAATCAAAAGTGAGCTATTATTATTACTCCACAGCAAGTTTGAACTGGATTTTCTCGCAAAACCAAGTAAGGTGATAGATTTTGGAGTATTTTATGCCTGTTGAAAAATGGTATGTCTTGTGGGTAAAGAAATGTTCTGTTTTGCATTAGAAGAAATCGAAGTCTTTGCAATTATATTTGTTACACTTGTAAAAAAAAAAAAAATTGCTTAGTTCCTTGTTAAACAATAAATATTAACTTTGGAAATATTAGATTAAATGTCCCAAAGTAGAAGTAGTCAAGCACTTTTTAATCAATCGCAAAGAAGAAAAAGTAAATTAGCTTCTTTAAAGTCTTCTTCCAAGTAAATCATCTATCTGCGTATGTTTTCGTAGCAATAATTATTGTTCTTTTATCATTTTTAAACGTGCTGAAAGTTTTGTGTCATCAGGTATGTTAAAATGTCCTACATATACAAATCAATTAGAAAAGATAATTCCCCATTAAAAAAATCATTTGATTCTTTTTAATTTGAGTGATTTTAACTAAAGATTCAAGGAAAATATGAATGGAGAAAATTATCTAAAAAGAAAATATACTATTTTTTTAAAACGGAAGAACTGATTTACATGCAGCATGGAAACCTAGAATCCTTTATAATTTAGAACTTGTCGATACTTAGGTGGAAATGGGTGTCAACAGACTAATAAGTATATGTGGTCAGAATCAAGCTGTAGATTCCTCTAAGCGAATCATACAACTTATATTTTTTTAAATTGATTCTAGAGCTGTAGATTCCTCTAAGCGAATCATACAACTTATATTTTTTAAAATTGATTCTAGTGCAATCATACAATTATTTCCAATCCGGCACAAACCGGTTCCTCTAAAATATTCAGTGAACATTTTATTATTTTTCAAAGCTTTCAGAAAACGAAAATTAAGTTTATGTAAAAGTCGCGACGGACTTCCCCACTCTCGCATAATTCTTTCTTAAATTTCTCTTTAAACAAATTTGTTTCCCACCACTCGACAAGAATTGACACTGTGTTTTATTCCAGACATTTCAAAGCAAAAAGCAAAAAAGAAAAATATGAGTTTTATATTACGTTAAATATTATATTCCTAGAGATTCTTTCATCGTCGAAAGTGTATTTTATTAAAATTGTCTTATAATGTGATAAAATACGGGAACTGAAACTGAAATTTAGAGCAGGGTTGTAATTTATTTTTAAAAAATGGAAAAGTTATTAGATTACAGCATTATATTTTCTCGCATTCAGTCGTATGCCTACACTGTAATTCTACAGAAAAGATTTTCTCAATGACAAACAGATGCACAAATTGCTACACTTCAACGATGGCTAATGCACATGATTGCAACAGTTTTGAAATGTTGACAAGCTCTTAGAGTTAAGGACACATGATTTGATTTTTTTTTTAGATAAACTCACGTTTGGATTGCTTGGTAATCATATAATTTCAAAGTATAACGCTTTAAACTCTATAAGAAATATTATTTAGAATGCACCATCATAAATTATCAAATTTGATATGTCGTTTATTTTGTATTCTTTTCTACAGTTTAAACCATCGTGCTTTTCCGTGTATATTATTAACCCGAATAGCTGGTATTGCGTGTTTTTATAGACCCTACTCACAATCAGAGATATATTTGTATACTCGCTTTACTTTCAAATTTTCTTCTTATATAATTCACTCTTCATCTCATAATTTCTTGGTGAATTTTTTTTAAATAACAACTTTTTTTCTTGGACAGTGAGAAAGATTTTATTTTAAAGTAGTTTTAATAAGACTAAACTAGATCCAATGTAACTTAGCAAAAGTGTTTCACCAACTTTTTACAGTTTCTGATCTTAAAAGAATCATATTTCTAAAAATTTCTAAAAGACAACAAAATAAACGAGGTGTACGGGGAAACGTGTCACGAAGAAGGATTAATTTTCCCTACACTGTTATGAGAAGGATAAAATGTGACTTTATACAAATACCCTTGAGGATTTGGGTTTACAAAATAAAATCTTTAATCTTTCACCTACTTCAGAAAATAACAACATAAGTACAATGCACATATCATCTGCTTTTATTATCATACTTCATAAAGTTTAATTGGATTATATAATGACTAGCTAAATACCCGTACTTCGCTACGGAGTACATTCAAATTAAATACAATGGTCAATGTAAGCAATTAACGCCAAAAAATATGTATATATATATTTATAATAAACGATCAATACATGCAACTGATGTAAAAAAAACAAAAATATATATTTATAAAAAAATCGTAACGGATATTTTTATAGACAAAATAATGTAGAAGAAAATATTCAAATTAAGTCTAATAGAATATACTAAAGAATATAATACAGTTAATATAGTACAATTTGAGGAACATATCTTTTACTGTATTTTAATATTTTTTTGGATAATATTTTTTTGGCTCGTCCAATCATCTGCCGCATTAGCAAGAAATTTTTTTGGTCTATTTCGTTGTTATGTACGTGACGCGAAATTAGTTTAAATTATCTCAAAATCAAAGAAACCACGTGATCAGCATTTAATAAATTAAATTCTAATAATTAATCTTGAAAAATTCACAAAAATAAGAAAATGGGGGTAAAGATTTGAAAAAGATTTCATTTTAAAGGAATTTTTATGATCTTTCTCGTGATATAAATTTTATAATCCTCAGATTATTATTTTAAATGAAAACTTAAAAAAGTTACAAAAACAGCTTAAAAATTTAATTTAAAAAATCTAAGAAGAATTTTTCAAAAATCTTTTTTAGTGCATTCCTACACTATAAGAAGAATCGACATGCAAAATTTCAGCCCTTTAGGTCCAGTGGTTTGGTCTGTGCATTATATGTCAGTCAGTCAATCAGTCAGTCAGTCAGTCAGTCAGTTACGGAACTGTTTTATATATATAGACTAAAATTTCAACTTCCAGAAATCTGGAAAACTGAAACTTGGCAAATTTCTGGACAGCTAAAATAAGTACCTCATTTAAAGTAATGTTCATATTCATAATCATAATGTTTCGCTTTTATAGTTCTGATAAATTACATGCACAATGCTTAAGAGATAAAAGGTCCTTCATAAAGCAAGACGTTTAGAGGGCAGAGGTGTAATCTACTGTAAAAATAAATCGAATCATAGTTTTCGACTAATCAAAGGACTATAGATTTTTGAAAGTGAAATCTAAAAGGCTGAAATCTGACAATTTTCTAAACATTTAAGTTCCTTCTCTTGTTTAAAAGAATACGTTTATAATGTTATCATACTAAGTGGTTCTGAAAAACTGCAAACAGAAAACATAGTTGGGAAACGGGTTGTTTAGACACCAAGTTGCTTAGAGTACAGATGTTTAGAGGTGCAGTCCATAATAAAATTTTCTCTGCACCATTATAGCTCTATCCTGTTTATTTTGCTAATGACCGAAAATAATGCACTGACAAAGGGAAAAGGTAGGCATACGCAGTTTGATATTTTTAGTAGTCGTATTTGAAGTCGTAATGGGATAAGCAATTTTGTGTTATTTTATGAGATTTGAAATATGGCCGTAAAAATTTTTAATTTTCTTTAACTGATTAGCTAATTTTCTGTTGATTCTCTAATTACAGAGGTTTTAACTAGATTTCGGTGCCTATAATTTTTATGGCTTTGGGTCCTATTTTCTTTCTCTTTTTTCCGGAAATATTTCTCTTATTTAAAAGATCCAAAGAAAGATGTCTTTGAATCGCGTTTGTGGACCTCAGTACAAAATTCAAATCTTGAAATTAACTGAACTGCGCGTGCTTTGTACGGTTTCAAGTATGTATCGATAAACACAGCTGAATTACGGTTCCAAGCATTTCGTGTGCATACTTTTGACAGCTTTGGCTCTCGAAATTCATTCAAAAATCATTAAAAAACAATTTTCCCCGCTTCACAAATCCAACCATTTCCCTCAACTATTGAAAGGCGATTTTTTCCTTCATCCCTGAGCACACGGCGGCCACCTTTGAAGTCAAGTCCGCGCTCTTACCTCTGTTTGCACCCTCTCTCAGTCTTTGTGCAGCTTATCAGCGTCATTCCCCCACCTCCACACTCCCCTGTCTATACCTTATCACAGCCCGATTATCGTTATGGTCGTATGTCAACGCCTCGCCTGTATAGCTTTAGGATATACCTAACCCAGCACCCTTTCGCTTACATATTCCTTCCATCTTTTTACGAGCGGAGAGAATTTGATGGAGTGTTACGCACTGGTTTTGATGAGGTCGTGTTATCACGGTGTCTCGTCTGATGGCCGCCAGGTGGCGCCGAGTGGACTTTTCTCCTAAGAGGCATTGATGAATCTGCTCGCTATGATTGGGTTAATCTCTGTCTGGGTTTCTCCAGCTTCTTTGTTAATAATTTACTCAACTAATTTGCGGAATGATGGTAAAACAGATACGTGTCTGCTTCATAACTTGGACACTATATTGCAATCTATTCGTTATTGTATTTTGATATGATTTTTTTTCTGGGGCATTTCATTATTTCTTCTAGAAGAATTTTATTAGTTTATAAGGAGTGGTAATTTTCTGACATTTAGGGGGCTCTAGATATAACTAATCAGTAAAAGTGTCAAACATATAATTTGTGTTATCCGCCCTTCACCCGGATAACCTTGAAAACTTGATTGATTGGTTTGAATGATTTGGTATGAATGATTTGGTTTGGTTTGGAGTGTTACGATCAACTTTTGTTATACGAGGGTTAATTAGACCGGGACCTACTGCTTAAAGCCAATTCCAAACGGCTACAAACTTCTATGACAACAGTGGGGCTCGAACCCTCGGACTTTGTTACCGAATGCCAGCACCCTAGCCATTCGGCCATCGTCCGGTGAAAACTTAAGAATGGACTAATTACACAGATATACCCAGAAGGAAGGAGTCTGAGCAGCTTTAGCAGTTTTTTCAGCACCCCTTTCCTTGAGAGGCTGGCTTAAAATATAAAGGAAATAACTGAAAATTTATCTTTACATTTCATATTCACGCTTTTCTTATAAAAAAGTTTTAAAGCTAGCAAGAAGGTTTTTCGAATTTTTTTTTCTGAAATGGATCACGACAATTTGTGACTTGGAGAAATCAGTTCTAATTTTCTTTATGCTTTCTTTTTAACTGCGCAATAGAACTCTAAAAAACCCTTGTAGTCAATTTCGTCTGTGAATTCGTCTACGTATTCAGCAGAGTACAGTGGAATGTTCGAAGAATGTCAAAGTTCACAATGAAAATAAGAATTTATTCACACGAACTGCAAGAACAACTAACCATCAAATAAACACACAGAGCTTCGTTAGTCTCTTTTAACAAATTCAGTTCGACACGTCAGTCGTGACGAGAGGAAGGCGGAGCTCCCCATTGCTTCCGAAATTTGCATTACCGCTTCCCAACAACCCTTAGATTAAAAACTTGCGTTGTTTAATTGCTTGCATTGTCACTTAATTGAGACTAATGCATGACTAAACAGAAATGCAAAATTCATTCTCTTTTCTTAAATTTTTTTCCAGAAGTATGAAAATTGGAATATTTCTCAATATTGTTTTCCCTTTTCGGAAAAGATATTGTAGCTATAATTAATAGGATACGAATAGGATGCTGTTAAAAGAAGACAAAACAATTCCTTGAAATATAGGTTTTCATTAAATGTTTTGAGTCAAGAATTTCTCGTTTGCGAATCACTATACATTCTTGAATTAACCGGAATCACTCTACATCAAATATACATTCTTGAATTAACGCCCAACTTCCTATATCAAGGTAGAAATCAAGAAGTCTTACTTAAGAGATTCTTGATTCCTACTAAAACCACATCATCCGATGGCTTCGTTTTCTACTGTCGCATCCTGTTTCTCTAAAGAAAACTGCTTTTAGTTTCCCTTTTCAAAGTGGTCGAAATTCGAATTGCATTTTCCTTGGTTTGCATTATACAGAGGCTGTTCACACATTTTTTAGACGATGTATATTGTATTCACAAAAGTAAATTACATAAAATTCTTGTGTTTTAAATGTTCTATTTCACATCCCTTATTCTGAACTATCTTTCGACACCGCAATTTCCAGGATAATAATGCCTTTTGAAGTGTCAGAAGAGGTATTCTATCCCATTCTTCCTGAACAGCTTTCCAGAGTCCTGTAAGGGTTTTGGGACGACGTTTGGATAATGCAGATTTTAAAAGTCCGAAAGCACAAAAATCCATAGGTGATACATCGGAAGATTTAGTAGGGATATCAGTGAAGGGTATGGCTTTGATACCAGTTTTTTGTTCCATTTCTTTTAGGAAATTTACAGTGGATTTTGATGTGTGACTGCTAGCTTTGTCCTGATGGAGTCTCATACATTGATGGCACTGTGTGTAAAGCGATGGTATTTCATTCAGAAAAATTGGCGAGAAAATATGTTCCTGATAGTATTTGGAGTTAATCTTGACATTTTTTTCCACTCTCTTTATTTTTAACTTGCCTTTATAAGAAAAACCAGCAACAATCATGAATCCCTTAGAAAAACTTTCTTTCGATTCTTTGAACCATGTACTTGAATTTTTTTCTCCCCTTTTATGATAATAAATGGCTCTTTTTTTTATTGCAATCATTTAAATACACCCATGATTCATCTATTGTGACAATTGTTTTCCATTTTTCTTTGGATAAGTGTTTCTAATATAGAATTCTGCAGCGTGTCCTGCGTTCAGCGATATGATTTGGAAGAAGACGATGCACATTGCGTTTTTCCACTTTCTTAAGATTTAAATCAACGTTTATCATTTTGTTTATAGTGGACACCGAGCATTTTAATGATTTTGCAACTGTCCTTTGAATAGGGGGATTTTCTTTTAACATTAAACAACGTACCTTTGCAATAGTCGAAGATGTCCGTTTTTACCTTGGATACTTGTTTGGAATTTTTGTCCCACTTGAGGCTAAAATTTGACGGTTTTTTTCCTTTCTTGTTGACGATATTACCTATCGACGCTTTAGATATGACAAAACCATGACTCTCACATCGTTTTTGGATAACGGAGTATGCATATTTCTCTTCGGAAAGAGCATAAATGTAGCCTTCGAACCACTGCTTTGTTAAAAACTCCATTTTGAATAAAAACAAAACTTTCAAGCCTTAGACGATAATTTTGACTTTTAAAAACATAGTACAATTGCAATTATTTCTTTTGCAGTAAACGATTTTTTATTACCGCTTACCAAAATCGTCTAAAAAATGTGCGAACAGCCTCTGTATTTTGTTCGTATTTCATTTTGTTCACTTCAAGTTTCTCGAAAACAAATGTTATTATGTGATTTCAGAGGCATAGAACGAGTGACAACTACAAATGAATGGTGTTATATATATATATATATATATATATATATATATATATATATATATATATATATATATATATATATATATATATATATATATGTATGTATGTATATATACATATGTGTGTGTGTATGTATGTATATCCAAACGCGTCAGGCACGCGACAGTTGCCCATGCGAGACTGCTGCGAATTTGTTGGCTATGGGAACTTTATTATGGGAACACGATTTATGTGACCCAAAATCACTCCTTATGAGGGTGCAGCACAAGGACGGTCCTACCTTGGTCGGGAATCGATCCCCAGGCTCCTCCATGAAATCCGTGACACTAACCACTAAAAGATGGGGGCGGTTCATGAAGTATAAACAATTAAACTGAGAACAATGCTGTTGATTTGCATAAGCTACAGCATAATGTATACAATAAACGCTGAAACAGAGGCAGAAAAATCAGTTTATTGCACCTTTTCGTATCATAACTGTGCGTTCAATCCATACTATCTCTCACTGTTTAAGCACTTTTAAAATACAGTTGATCAGTTCGGAAATCAAACCTAGTCCTTTTATTCTCGTGCATGGGCGCTTCTATTATATTCCATTGACGAAATGTTTGATAATTTAAATGAGAAAGAAAATTCCTTTTTTCCTCAAATTTGTTTACGCACTATTTACATTTGCATTAGTAAGGACTATTATTTTACGTCACATAAAAATGATGGTTTGTTTTACTTTTGCTATACTTGAATAATTTTAACAAGAAATCGAAGACTTTATAAATACTAAAGATTTTTCATTCTGCAGGTTATATAGATACTCCTTCAGGTTATTCCCGATTTGACAAAATAATTCATTTATGTCAAAGATTCCCACTCAAAATGTTTAGACGTCAGTGTATGTAAAGTAAAGTATTGATTTTTAATTGTGACGGATGAAGAAAAGCCTAAAACTGTAGTGCTTTTATAGTTTGTTCGAAACTGTATAAATTTGTATGCATATTTTACACCTCTCTCATTCTATGCATTCTATAATAATTTAAATTTTTATGATCTTCCTGTGTATAGAAACTTAAACTTGTCATCTGTGTGGTAAATATAAAGAATTCTATGCGGATTTTTTTCCTTTTCAATATAACACTCTTCATATCTGTTTTAAAAGAACAATCTTATTTGTTCTAGACGTTCGAGAAATTTGGAAAACTTCTTTTAGAGGCATTTAAAGGCTAATTTTTTTTAAGTTCATGGTACAGCTAAACGTTTTGCATGTTTTTTAGACATTTCTATTTTTTCCCATTTCATCTAACTCGTTTCGATTTTCACATAATTAAGAGCGATTTAAAGAAATCAGTTACGTACATGTAACACAAAGATTTTGTTTCCAGTAATCTTGATATAGGGAGTACATTTGATTCTAGATAAGATCATCCTTAGCAGGATTTGTTACAAAGTTTCTTCTGCAATTTATTTTCACACACCTATGAAGTTATCAATTTTTGATTATTTAAAAGCTTTATGACGCAAATTAATTTTTTCAGTAAGGAGGATTGATGTTTTTTTATATAAAAGAAAAGGAATTCACCATGCCAGTGGCACAATTACGGGAAATGGTTTATACCCCTCATAACATTTAAAACGATCTGAAAAAAAAAATCTCGAAAGAAATAACTTTTTCTTCAATATGAATTTTTCTACAATAAGCATTCCTACTTTTTCTACAACATTTCGTTTAAGAATACAATTTTAGCAGTAAATTCCACAACGTTGCGCTATATTAAATGCAAATTACACTGTTCTGTTGCTTTTCATTTATTTACCCCTCATTAGAAATGAGTTTTGTTTGCTCTTAAATGAACTTTCTCGATAACATCTTTAACGTAGGCGGAAACAACTTTCCTTTAAAACTACTAAATGTTACCTATTATTATGTGTAACCTATATTATATAAGATGTTCTTCTATGCATAAAAGTGTAACATATAGAACAATTAAAGCTTCAAAATCTTATTTCTTAGTGAAATTCAACCCAAAATATAATTTGGTTGTATTTCTAGCGTATTCTTATTTCCTGTAGTTTATATATATAATTAGAGAAGAATGTACTACATGAAAAGTTTCATTTATAGTAAGAATGAAATATCTTAATCAAAATTTTTTGTTTGATCGTTAGTATATGAGTGGTATTTCTCGATATAATATCAGAAAACTCTGGACCGTTATTAAGTTATAAAATCTAGATACAAGACTAAGTATATTTTGTGTGTATTTAATTTTTTTCCGTTTATAGTAGTATAGTGTGAACAGATGTATTCATAATCCTTTAAACTGATTTACAATCTACACTGTGTATGCATATATATCATCCACTGTAATCTTAGATATGATATTGCTTTAAATATATATGGTAATAATTATTAAAAAAAGACACGGGTTCGATATTATTTTTTACTATGCAATCTTATTAGTCCATCTATATTTTTATATTATTGAAGTCTCAATTTCTCTCCAGAAAAACAAAGCTTCTTATCTATAAAACTATCACTAGGCCGGTCCTAATGCATGGTTCGGAAACTTGGTTTCTAACAAAAAATGGAGAATACAGAATTACAGTCTTCGAGTGAAGGGTTCTCAGAAGCATCCTTGGTGGTGTCAAAGAAAATGGTCTATGGCGGAGACGTTTTAATTCAGAAATCTATAGATTTTTTAAAGAGCCCGATATTATTGAAATTTTTAAAATTAAAAGAATGAACTGGGCCTCTCAATATTGCTAGAATGGAGGAAAAAATTCCAGTAAAGAAGATTTTTGTTGCAAGGCCCTTTACTAGTCGGAAAAGGGCCAAAACTAAGATGGATTGACTCTCTTGAATCATATTTTAGAGTGATTGGAATGAGGAACTGGCAGACTAGGTCTAGAAATAGGCTGTCCTGGAGGAATCTTCAACTGAAGGCCCTGACCCACCCTGCGCTGTTGTGCCAAATATGATGATAATTTTATAAAAATAAATAAAAATTATTCAACGACTTTTTTTACAGCATATTTCTTTGTAGGAATGCTTTTAGGAAAAATGTTCTTTCTGTATTCTAATTAATGCATAACGTATCAAATTCATGCTAATTAGGAAAACTGTACTCACCGTTTCGCCTAGTCTGTGAAGTATTCTCTTGAGGAGAACATGAGCACATCTGATCGGCTTTCAAACGACCCTAAAAGCGCAAAACAAATTTATAAATGAAGAGCGTATAACTTTAACAAACATATTTTAAAACAAAATTTCAAGGTGCGAATTATATCAATAGGTGCGTTTCATGACAACATAATACCAAAAAGCATTTTTATCATGAGGTATATCTTGCATGAATCACACAAATTTTTGATATGGAGTGAAATTTCCCTTGTTTCAATAAAGCAAAATCTATATTACCAAACAAATTCCTTACGGCTTGTAATACAGCGGGATTCACATTCAATTCTACACAATCTCTGTATTTTAAAATTACGTTACTCATAAATTACTCATAAAAAAGGATGGCTATTTGCAATCCTTTTGCTGTGAAGGTTTAATTTGTTTTTACTGTCTGCTAGAAAACCTGAATATTGAATAATTCTAATAGCATTTCTGTCATCCACCAAAGATATAACCATTTCACAAGTCATTACAAGATGTGGATGAATAAGTTAGAGCTTTTATTTTTAGCCTCATTTACATTTTCCCGTCATTTTTCGAATGTTAAGGTTAGTTTTGATATTTTCAAAAAAACATCTGAAGAGAAAGTAGGAAGTACTCTTACGCATTTAAATTACCCATTGTTATATAATTCAAAACATTAGTCCAAAATGTAGCAATGATTAAAGAACCTTACGATTGAAAAGGTATTGAAAAAGTAATAAGGAATTTGTGGTCTTCTTATCCTTCAATAAGAAGATAAAGGGGAAATATATGGTATTTAGCTTTAATAGTAGGTCCCTATCAGTTGGATTTCACGACTGTAGATCTATCCCAGAGGCATTTCTATATATATATAAAACAGTTCCGTAACTGACTGACTGACTTACTGACTGATTGACTGACAGACAACACACAGACATAACCGCTGGACCTAAAGGGCTGAAATTTTGCATGGCGATTCTTCTTATAGTGTAGGGGTGCGCCAAGAAAGATTTTTGAAAAATTCTTCTTAGATTTTTGGAAATTAAATTTTAAGCTGTTTTTGTAACATTCTTTAAAGTTTGCATTTAAAATAATAATTTGAGGGTTATAAAATTTATATCACAAGAAAGATCATAAAAATTCCATTAAAATGAAATCTTTTTTGCATCTCTACCTCTAATTTTTAATTTTTGGTGAATTTTTAAAGATTACTTTTTAGAATTTAATTTATTAAATGCTGATCACATGGTTTCTTTTCTTTTTGTGATACTTGATGATAAATTAATTTTGCGTCACGTGCATAACAACGAAATAAATTGACAAAAAAATATTTTTTTTTTCTTTCTAATGCGGCAGACGATTGGACATTATCCAAAAAAATACTAAAATGCAGTAAAAGAAATGTTCCTCAAACTGTACTATAGTAACTGTACTATAATATTCTTTAGTATGTTCTTTTAGATTCAATTTCAATATTTTCTTCTACATTATTTTGTTTATAAAAATATCCGTTACGATTTTTTTTATAAATATATTTTTTCGTTTTCTTTTGGCATTAATTGCATACATTGACCGTTGTATTTAATATGAACGTACTCCGTAGTGAAGCATGGATATTCAGCTAGTACATTAATAAAAAAAAATGTAAACACACAATGAGCAGCTTGTCCGTACTCTTAACAGAAAATCTGACCAAAAGTACTCATTTTAATCGATGTTCTTCAAATATATAATGCTTTAGAACAAGGGTTCCCAACCTTTTTCCCACATCGACCCCTTTTAAAAGAAGGATTTTCTTCATCGACCCCCTCACATTTTCTCTATAATATACAGCATACAACATAATTATAATACTAATAATTACACATAGAACCCTAAAAGATAACAATGTGACTAAGATTATGAACAAAAAAATTAGAAAAAAGGGATTCATTAGGTTTATGTTTTATTATTTTGTACTATTTTAATTTTTAATTTCACAAATATAAACAAGATTTCAGAAACACAGATTGTAATTCCTCAAAAGTTCGATTTCAATTAATGTGGTGGTTGTGCTTGATGCATTGACAATTTTTAATACAATACAATTTTAATACAATTTTTTTAATGCTTGGCCTGAAACTGCTTATCATCCTACAGTCGCAATAACTAACATAACGAATATAAATTATATATTTTACTAAACAATTTACTGATTTATATGTAATTATAATATAATTTCATGCGACACATATACAAAAGTGTCATGACATTCGACTTTAGATGGGTGGATCACTCCGCCCTATGTAAATCTGTATTTGTACATATTAAAACAGATAGTATGATCTAATAATTACATTCCGGAAAAAATAAATTAAAGTTTAAAACATGAAAATTTATCATCGACCCCTAATAGACACCTGGAATACTATAGACCCTTTTTAAACTTCCATCGACCCTCAAGGGATCCACCTGGACCCCGTTAGAAATCCCTCCTTTACAATAAGGAAAGGGGTACTAATAAGATTGTTTTGCGTCTCAGAATGACCATTAAAATACTCGATATAATTTGCAAACTTCTCGCACTACCCCAAACACACTTTCTTATAGGATGTTTGAATAATATTTTAAGAAGACACTTTAAATATTAGCTTAAAATCTAATGTATTTTAATTTAATCCAAGTTTATTCATATCGTGTTACATTCTGGTGAATGTGTATAAATTCTAAATCAGGATGTAGATATTTATTAGTTTTGAATATTAAAGAGGTATTTAGTTTTGTACACATATACGTTTTTTACATGAGTCTAACGTGCTTGGAAACTTTTTATGTTTGTTAACACCAAGAATAATACTGTCGTCGTACAGCATCTATCTCGGTAGGCAAAAAGTTAATGTAAGTTGGCTTCAGACAATTTTGATTAAACATTTACTATGACAAAAAAAAATAGTTGTAAAAAAATTCTATATTTTTATTTTGCGTATGAAGATTTTTTGGCACAATTGGACTGTACCCAAAACTCAGTTGGTCATATTTCATAGCTATCTTCCATATACGAATTAAATATTCATATTTTTCATTTACCGATTAACTAATAAAAAAAATCAGTTTAATGTTAACTGAAATGATGCAATAACTCATTTATCTCTATTTAAGAGTACGAAAAAAATCTTTTAATGATTAATATCTGCTCTTGTATAGCACTCCGACATTTTTCGAATCTTTCTTTATTTCTATAAATCATTCCGAATTGAATCCTAATTACCTTTTCCTTCACATGGCAAAAAATGAATTATTCTCTAAGCTTCAAGAAAAAAAAATTGTCGAGATTGGAACCTTTTTCTTTTTAATCTTACGTCATTAATAAAAAGACCCAAAAAATACTGATAGATGAATCGAAATGTAGTTGTTTAGACGGAACATTTTACCGACATAAAAAAGTGGGAATTTGCAAACTGATATACGTACCTATTATAAATATTACATTCATTAAGCATAATGTTCTTCAGAGCTGTTGTTTAGAACTATATACATAATGATCAAAATGGGACGTTTTGGGTTGGTAAAACTGGTGTGGATTGGTATTCCCTGTATAAGGCCGTCTGCACACGGAGCAACTCAAAAGAAGCTGATAACTGACTCGAATCACAAACCAGTCCGTGATGAGTCGTAACCTATGTAATTGAATGGAGCCACGCACACGGCGCAACTGGTTACAAACCCGTCGACCGGGTTTGAAACCAGTTGCGCCGTGTGCGTGGCTCCATTCAATTACATAGGTTACGACTCATCACGGACTGGTTTGTGATTCGAGTCAGTTATCAGCTTCTTTTGAGTTGCCCCGTGTGCAGACGGCCTAAGACTTTTAAGAATCGCCGGGGAGATCTAGTAGTCCGATTTTGAAGGCCAAAGGAGAGAGGTCCGATTCTCGCTCCCGTTTGACGTTATTTTCCCAGATTTACTACCATTAGGGAAAAACTTGGGAGACCATCAGAAAAAAATGGATCAAATTTTCATGCACTTAAAAAAAAACAGCATCGTCGGAATATAATAAGGTATAAATGCTTCCGGCCAAAATAAATAAATAAGAGGGAAATACGAAGTCAATGAGCGCTAAAAAGCCAATAGATTGGTATGGTATTCACAATTATGGATGGTCCAGTTGTCATATTCTGACTAACCACTAGACTTCAGGGATATATTCTGACCACTAGACTTCATAACTATTATAATAGCTATGAAGTACAGTAGCACAAGGCTCGATTTTTAGAGCAGGAATCGAAGACGTTTCAAATTTTAAGCATGTATCAATGATTTCATGAATTTTGTATCAATTTCTTTGGAAAGGTTGCTGTGAAAAAAGGAGTAAGCTTTGAATATCTCGCTACTCTGAAAAAAGCGGTGGTTGATCGAAGACTTAGATCGAAGGCTGGTCTTATTGTGAACCAGTCTCGAAGTTGAGTTTAAAAAATAAATTAATTTTCCCTAATGAAAGAAAATTGATAAAAAAAGAACTGGTAATATTTGTTTCTTCTGGTAAAAGGATTAAACCTATATAGCAAAAGAATCCTATAACAGATAATATTTAACTCTAAGATGTTTTGGCCAAAATAACAGCCCCTCAATTTCGAACAATAAATTGGTGGACGAACGAGCTTCCCTCTCAAAATGCACTCTTTTGCTCCTAATCAAAGAAAACCACACCATTTTATTCTAATCTGAAGGTTTGAAAATTGTAAATCCTACCATTTGTCGATGGTTCGTTTTTGGATCGATTTACCTGAAAACTAGTCAGGGCAGAAAATTTTAATTACATTCAAAAACCGATTTTTATATTGTTCAAAAGTTGAGGGAAAAGTGAAGATTTTGGTTTAGAAGAAAAAAAAAAGCTAGGGGGCCTAAAAGAGGATTCAATTGCCTTGGAACCTAACCTAGTGGCCTCACTTATGCAAAGATAAGGCTTTGGCTCTTTATATGCTCTTACATATTCTCTTTGGCTCAATTTTGAAAGACCCCTTATGCAAAGATAGACAAGGCTCATAGCAACCATCAACTGTCAAGGGCTCATTATGAACTCCTCCTCATTACTTCTGGAGGGAAAAAAATTCCAAATGAACGAGCTAAATTTTACATCTCAAAACATGGAATGATCTAAGTTTTTGACACAAACCCTTTTCTCCTTTAAGAGCTTGAGTGACTGTAATTTGTCAATTGACAGTAAAAATTTTGTGGAATTTCTCTTTTGGAATTTTGTCCGCAGTAATTCTGATGGGCTTATAACAAGGACGAGACATGGGTACGTGGGAAATACCTATCTTTGTTTAAGAGTGTTATTTTAATGCTTGTCTTTGTTTAAGAATGCTATTTTACTTCTAGTTCTGCCCCAGTTATCAAATGTTTTTATGACATACTTGCATTCTGACAGATAAGTAGTCTTCCCTTGACTTTTAAAAGCTTGTGCATCAAGAGGTATTTTACCTTTTTATTTCCACCATATATTACGTTTTGAATAAACTCAAAAACCATTCTAAATATCAGCTTGAAATGTTTTGCGCATATGTAGATCTACGTATCAAATTTAATTAAGATATTTAGAGTTTTAGGCTTTCAAAACTTGTATACTTATCCAGAAGTAAAGCGAAAGAGTTCATAATGAGTCCTTGACAGTTGAAGATTATTATTCACCATGAAAGTCGCCAATACAGTCGTGTGATGCAAAAGATACACAAAATGTTAAAAAAAAATACCTGTTTCGTTGAGTGCGAAGAAACTAATGAGTTGGTGACTATTTTTATGTCACAATTTAAAACAATTAGTTGAAGAGGCCTTTATTAATAGACCATATGACTCACTCGTCTGCGACGCTCAGCAGAAAACAAAGCTCCTTCTTTCATAAGGCGGCAGTAAGTGCATTAAAACATAAGATATTCAGAACCAATATTTGTCGCCTTCCGTAGCTTAGAAGGAAGTGTAAAGCCGCGGGGTTCGATAGCGGCGTGCTTTTGATGTTCGGTATCTTGTATGTGTTTGCGCTGTCGTTTCCGCAGCCATAAAATGTCGCCGATGCCTTCCTTGTGTGTGTGCTGAAGGTGTGAAAAAAAAACCGCCGCCCAAGAGGTGTTAAGGCGAGAAGCAACACCGGTGTCTCTGCTTGTACCGCGGTTAGCTGTGCTTCGAAGAACGCGATATGCAGTTGGATGGATGTTTATGAAACATGCTTAACATACAAATACGTTCAACGAAAAGAAAAAAAGAATCTCTGGATGCATAAACTGCTGCGTAAATTTGTCTACATGAATGCAAAAAGACTGGCAATAGGAATACACACTCGGTGTTAATCCGTGGAGAAAATTTGCTCAAGGATTGCCAACTTGGATTGAAAGATTTTTTTTAAAAATGTACTCCGTAATAGAGAAAGAAGTTTTACACCTTGGGTCATTTTTCGTTTAAAAAAATGCAAATAATATTTTAAAATTTAAATTATTCGACGGAGGGGGTGAATCTGGTATAGTATGTTTTAAACGTTCATAAATTCCTTTGGTGTGCGTAATTTCTAAAATGAATCCTGTAGCAAGGCTCAGAAAAGTTCAGGCTATCTGAAAACACCATTTTGATTGGATTATCAGCATTTATGTAGCTGTAAATAGTAGACACATTTTTTCCACAGGTTAACAGGGACTCATGTATTTATATTCAGTGCTTGCTTGAAAATTGAGACTTAGACCTTCATTAGGCAGTCAATGACAGTAAGATAGTGCGGTACTGATATTGAAAGTAAATTAATGTTGATGGACTGAAGCTTAGTTAATTGATGAAAAGATAAATACACAAAATTTAAAAGTAATAATGCAAGAATATTGTAAAGTTTATTTCCCTTCTTAACAACTGTTCTTAAGAAATGTAGATGAAATGATTTGTAATTGAAGTGCATTATATTTCTTGTTGACTAGTAGTAATTTATCTGTGTAAAAGCATTTAGTAATATATCAGTGTAACTAGTGTAAAAAAAAAAAGGAAAAAATGGAAAAATCTTGTAAGGCATCAATGTAAAGTCATATTGTTGACTACTAACTGTTGTTGACTATTAATTATTGTGTAAAATAACTCTGTGCATTTGCATAATGGTTTAATGTAGGGTAAAACAGCATTGGATGCTGATTTAAATGTATAGGAAATAGTATAAATGTATATGTATTAGCGCTGGCACAGGGGTGGTGTACTCGCCTGCCATGCGGTTGGTCCAGGTTCGAGCCCAGGCAATGTACAGGGTTGTTTTTCAGTTCACATTAAATTAAATAATAATATAGGAATAATTTTTTTTTCTCTCCTGAGCTTACCTTTAGCTCAGGATATACCGTATCACTGAAAGGTGGGGCTGGCGAAATTTCTTGAATTTCTCCCCAGATTAACATAAATGTGAGTGAATCCAGTAGGGTTAGTACACAGCAGCCTTAATTGTATTTAGTCTCAAAAACGATAAAAATAAATAAATAAATATATATATATATATATATATATATATATTGTCGATGGTGGTATGATTTACCTTGTAGACATATCCTTCCAGTTATTATAGAATGGAAGCTCAAACTATGAAATACATATATTGAGTACAAAATATGTACTCACTTTTACTCACACCCCCAGACGTGTTAGTTGCTATAATAAACTGCTTGTAATAACCAAAAAAATGCCAGCTAGGTTATCCTTCCTCCACATTAGGGAGATTTATAGAGTTCGCATTAACTTTGATTCTCTTTCTTCTGAATAAACGATAATGTACATGCGGGAAGGTTGGGTTAACTCGTAGCAACACAGAGAGTAATATTTTAGAAGAAAGATTAATCATACATACCTGTGGTACAGTCATTTCCACATTGTAAATCCTGTGCTCGGCCATTAATCGAAGACACTGGCGAGTCCATAACGCCTTTGAAGCTGAGTTCGCATTTCCTTAAATTTGCTTCAGCATCTTTTTGGATATAGAGGGAAGTAGGGACATGTTACTGGAAATGAAAAAAAAAATTGGGAAATGTCACTCATGCTCTCAATAATGTAAACGTATGTTGTTATTATTGCAAAAATGTGTTCATAAAAATTCTAAAATATCGACCGCACTTATAGAGAACGTTCAATGTTTTAGCCGAAATGTAGCATTAACATCATTAACAGTAAGCATAAAATAGGTTTAACGCGTGCTTCCATACTAATGAAATGTGATTTTGATAGGATACCGCCTTATTATGGCGTGTGTCACTATATATATATATATATATATATATACTAGCTGAAAGCCCGCACTTCATTACTGAGTACGAAATTAAATACAATGGTCAATGTATGATGCAATTAATGCCAAATAAATAAATAAATATATTTATATATATTTGTAATAAATACAACGATCAATGTATGCAATTGATGTAAAAAAGGAAAAATATATTTATAAAAAAATCGTAAGAGATATTTTTATAGACAAAATAATGTAGAAGAAAATATTCAAATTAAATTTAATAGGACATACCAAAGAATATAGTATAGTTAATATAGTACAGTTTGAGGAACTTCACTGTATTTTAATACGTTTTTAGATAATGTCCAATCGTATGCCGCATTAGCAAGAAAAAAATTGTTTTTTTTATCTATTTCGTTGTTATGCAGGTGAACGATAAATTTATTTAAAGTACCAGAAAAAGAAATCACGTGATCAGCATTTAATAAATTAAATTCTAAAAATTAATCTTTAAAAATTCACCAAAAATCAGAAAATGGAGGTAAAGATTTGAAAAAGATTTCCTTTTAAAGGAATTTTTATGATCTTTCTGGTGATTTAAATTTTATAGCCCTCAAATTATTATTTTAAAAAAAGTTACAAAAACAGCTTAAAAATTTAATTTTAAAAAATCTAAGAGGAATTTTTCAAAACTCTTTCTTAGTGCACCCCTACACTATAAGAATTATCGCCATGCAAAATTTCAGCTCTTTAGCTCCAGCGGTTTGGTCTGAGCGGTGTATGTCAGTGAGTCAGTCAGTTACGGAACTGTTAGATATATACATATATATATGTTTTCATACCTTTGTTCGGTTGATTCAATAAAACAAGCACTTATGTAACAAGCAATAAATGATCCAAAGAAACATTTTATCATCCATACATGTTTAAACTATAAAAATTATATTCTTATAAAGCATAATTTTTAATATCTTTTTTAAAGCATAAAATACTATAATAATAAAACCTGATTTTTAACTATATATGATAAAACGGATGTAATTGCATCCATAACGTTCGGGGAATCATCAGAGAAAAAAAACAGTTTCGATATTGAGCAAAAAAGGGATGCATTTTCTTAGGTAAAAGGTATAAGCTGTCCAAGATGTCAGATATTTAAAAGTATCTAATATTTCGATTATTTGAAAAATAGTTAACACACTTTCAAAAAAATTTTGATTTCACTCTCCAGGAATAAAAAGTATAAAAACATTGTGGTTGCCGTAGAATTTTTTTTTGTTTTGGTTAGTATCACTTTAGTTTAGCTTTACTTTAGCCCGCTAGTATTAGTGGGATTTCCCTATTTCTTTCTTTTGTATATTTCAGTGGATTTATGTTAGAAGTATTTCTATTTGAAAAATAATAAACACACTTCCGAAACATTTTGGTTTAACTCTCCAGGGAAAAAAGTATAAAACCATTGCTGTTGTCGTAATAGTTTTGTTTTGCTTAGTATCATCATAGTTTAGCCCTATAATATTAGAGGGATCTCCCCAATTCCTTCTTTTGTATATTTCGGTGGATTCATGTTAGAAATATTTGTATTTGAAAAATGGTAAACACACTTCCGGAAAATTTTGGTTTCACTCTCCAGGAAAAAAGTATACAAACATTACTGTTGTCGTAATAGTTTTGCTTTGCTTAGTACTGTAACGACTCCCGTACAATAACGACTATCTTCGAACGTGAAAATTCCAGGAAAGACTACACAGTGCGTGACTTGGGCACATAATTGATTTAGACGGCTACAGACAAACAGTCGCCTGGCGACATAAAGGGTCGGAAGAGCTAACGACAGGTCGCGGAATAGTAATCCAGCTACAAAGGTGAGCTACCGACCGGAGGCCACTAGTCGGCTGGGAATGTAACTAAATAAAGAAAGAAGGATTTGTTGTCCCAGACCTTTCGAGAACGGTCAGAGTAGGTATATAAAGTCGCCAAACGCCAGCGGAGTCAGTTATTCAGAGATGAAGTTAGTCAGTTATTCAGAGATGAAGTTAGTCACTTAGTTAGAGATGAAGATAGAGTGACGCTGGAAGCGGAGACCAGGAGATGCTGCCGTGCCTAGAAAGAATTGAACGAGCGCAGCGACAACTCAAATCTGACCTTCCTCGTTATCACCGTTTGAATCCCCGAATTAAATTTTTCTTTTTGTGAATAGCCTGTATTTAATCGAGAAATGTCATTAAAGCATAACATACAAAAAGGCGGGCAGTCTTTTATTTAAGGCGATGTCCTTACAGTATCATAATAGTTTAGCCCTATAATATTAGAAGGATCTCCCCAATTCCGGTTTTTTATATATTTTGGTAGATTCATGTTAGACATATTTCTATTTGAAAAATAGTAAACACAATTCCGGGAAATTTTAGTTTCACTTGCCATGAAAAAAGTATAAAAACATTGCTATTGTAGTGATAGTTTTGCTTTACTCAGTATCATTACAGTTTAGCCCTATAATATTAAAGGGATCTCCCTAATTCTTTTTTTTGTTGTTGTATATTTTGGTGGATTCATGTTAGAAATATTTCTATTTGAAAAATAGTAAACACACTTCCAGAAAATTTTGGTTTCACTCTCCAGGAAGAAAGTATAAAAATATTGCTGTTGTCGTAATAGTTTTGCTTTACTTAGCAGCATTATAGTTTAGCCCTATTGTATAAGAGGGATCTCCCTAATTCCTTCTTTTGTATGTGTTTGGCGGATTTACGTCAGAAAAGGAATTCCAAAGCGAGAAGCAAAATATATCTCAATAAGTCATAGAGTTTCTTTATTATGTGGCTCCGTCATTTGTCAAACACGTTAAAACAAATACTTCCTCTTTCGTAATCCGGAAGTCAATATTTAAATGCTGATTGCGTATCAAGCTGAAATGAAAGTAAGGAAGAATAAATATATATACGACGATTTTGCAGCTCGAAGTAAATTTTAAAGTAGAGCTCATTCCATTACAATGCGGATTTTGTTAAAAATAACACTTAATGTCTCTAATTCTTATTCCCTGCAATACGATAAGATGAACATGTTTATCACTTGATTAATGGAAAACGAAAATAATCTCGGCTGTCAATCATACAATACAAATGATTAAACGAAGTGTCGAAGAGCTCCAGATCGCATTACATGTTTGAAGAGATCGGGGAATAAGCCATTTCGTTATTCAATTGGCACAGAATGAATTGGCCATTTAAAAACACTTATCATCTAGTGCATTGATATTTACCCTGCCAATCATACAGTCTTAAATGGTAATGGAAATAAAGCTGTTATTCTTGTTTTCGATATAAGGGTCTATTCTGGAAAAAAAAAAGGAGGAGAGAAGGAACTTGTTCTATTTAACAGTATGTCACGGCCATTTTGAAAACATCATCAATTTTGGTTCTATAATGAAACTGTGTCGTAACCAGTTTTTAAAAAGTGTGATGAATGCTGCTTGATTAATCACAAATTGAGGTATTAATTACATCCGTGTTTGTTTAAATATTCATTCATGTTTCATTATCAAGAGACTTGAATAAGAAATGGAAATTCCATTTAGATGCAAAAGTATATGATTAAAGTTTCACTCCTTTCAATTAATTACGTAACTTAAAAGTTTCTTACACTCAAAAGGTAATGAACAAACGCTTATTATTTGCATAAGGAAAAATAAGCTATAAATTATTGATTACTCTACTGTAACTAAAGTATTACAACTTAAAAGCCCTGATGGTATTCTAAGCACATACCCAACCCTTTGTTTAAGATTTTTCTAAATTATGTAAAAAATTAAAGTTGTGCTTCATATAACTTACTATCAGTTCCCTTATAATTTTCAGTCATGATAATTTTTAAAGAGTTTATGACTTATACTACGTGAAGATTCTATTCCCTTCTGTCAGATGTATGGATTTAAAATCCATCATAGCGCATCTCTATCTAATTGCATTCTCCTTTGCCAATAATAATAATAATGATAAAATAATAATAATAATAATAATAACAATAATAGACAGTTTCTAATTTATTTCGTCCTTTTTTTTTCATGGAATGTCTTTGTCTTCTTTTACATTTCAACCATTTTAGCTACTTCTAAAAATAACAAACAGTCAATAGATAGAGAGCTCTTCCTATTAATAAATGATATTCTGCATATGTATACTTGTGTGTATATAAATAAATAAATATACATATATGTATGTATATATATATCCTATGTATAATAGCCGTTGTCTCTGTATGACACTTCCGGGCTGTACTCATCTTTCAATTGAAGCCCTCAGTAAACAAACCGCCAAATAGGCTTAATTTCAATTTCAGATGTGGATCAGAATTTTTTCTTACCTAAAAACAAATATCTTCTCCATCAAATCACATTTGTTCAGCCTATTTTTCTATAAAACATTCAGAACTAAAAAAAATTGGATGTTTTTAGCTGTATATTTAACAGTTTTTAAAAATCTGTTTACTTTTGCGATGAATTCTGAAAGTAAATAAACTTGAATGTGAATGAATCGTGAAGTGAACTGTAAAAAAAGTTTTTAACTTTCATATACTTTTTCCATTATGACGTCATTTTTAGTATTATGACGTCAAAATGACGGGTTGGATGGCAGTCTACTACTCCAATCGCATGAAAAACTAAATAAATAAAAAATAATGAAAGGGTTTGCTTTTACAAGGTGTCGATTAAATGCAATATTTTAGATAATTCGGGATATTTTTTAACTTTCATATAC
The DNA here is from genome assembly GCA_907164885.2 of Dolomedes plantarius. Lineage (NCBI taxonomy): Eukaryota > Metazoa > Arthropoda > Arachnida > Araneae > Dolomedidae > Dolomedes > Dolomedes plantarius. The sequence continues at coordinate 118,729,137 of OU015493.1, read as the reverse complement.
TTTTTCCATTATGACGTCAAAATGACGGGCTACCTACTAGTATATATATATATATATATATATATATATATATATATATATATATATACCTTATGCCTTACGAAAGTTCACAGTAGGAGAGCTTAGTTCAAGTTTTCAATATGCTAATAGTAAACTTTAAAAGAACAATTCAAGATTAAAACTTAAACAACATTTAATCATAACAACTAGACGAAACACAAATTATGAATTATAAAAGCTTGCGCATCATGAAGCGGCCATGAACTGCAGAACGATGGAACGATCGAACCAGTCAATGAGCACAACGAACAGCAATGAAAACTTTCTATTTCACTTCACATCCGTTCATCTTTTATTGCAATCATGAACATTATGCACAGTGCAGAAGCGCCTTCTTCCTCTCATGGCGAACCTTACGGCACATGGAGACCACAGAGCTTTTACGAATGACACTGTGTACTCGGGCAGATCCAACGACGGAACATACATACATACATACATATATATATATATATATATATATATATATATATATATATATATATATATATATATATATATATATATATATATATATATATATATATATATATATATATATATATATATATATATATAAAGACATCCCGACGCGCTGACATATGCTCATCTCGTTCTTCCCTGTCTTACGTAAGTTTTGCACTTTGTTTTTCATAATTTCTCTGTAGTTGTTTGTTCATGCGGTAGCTGTAACGTAACAGTTATCAGTGCATTGTGTCATGAAGCAGAGAGTCAATATGAAATGTTGTTCAAATTAATCGAAAAAAATCCGTCTAGAAAAATTAAAGGTAAAGATAATGCTGATTACCTTTTTCCACGTACAGGGATTAATCCATAAAGAACTCATACGGGAAGGGCAAACAGTTAGGGCTGATTTTTACTGCCATGTTCTCAAGCGCTTCTAAGCGCGTATTCGTCGTGTGCGGCCGAAATTCGCTGCTGCGGGATCATGCAAGTGGTACATTTTGCACGATAATGTACGGCCTCATACTGCTATGTATGTGAAAGGATTAATCGCCCAGCATCATCAGATTGCTGAGTTGTCTCACCCTCCATACTCCCCTGATCTTTCACCAGCAGACTTTTTCCTGTTTCCAAGACTGAAACCGTCACTGAAAGGACACAGATTTACAAACATTTCAGATATCCAAGCTGCCGTTACCAGGAAACTTAAATCAGTAGCGAAGGAGGACTATTCCAGAAGTTTCGAACACTTGTATATGAACGTTGTCAGAAATGCATTGCCTCTCCCGGGGAGTACTTAGAGAGACAATAAGGCTCTTGAAAATATATAATACTGTAGTATTTCTGTTATCAGTTACCTTATTTATCGGTCACATCTTATATATACAATCGATGAATTACTGTACAATTAAGCCACAGGAGGTTGAAATTGCTAGAAACTCTGCAAGCAGAAGCCCCACTCGCAGTGAAATGGATTTTGCAGGCATCCTTGATTTTGAGGCTGATTATAAGCTTTTCATGACCTCTAAATACTGCTTGGCGATTATGGTGCAAGAGCACTCTCTCTTCACCCTAATTATCTAAATATAAATTGTCTGGTGGCATTGTTCTTGTTAACGACTGTTTTAAGTGGCATGGGTACGGCCAAGTTGTGGTGCATGAAAGTATTGACTAAAAAGTCTAACTTGAGATCCTCAACGATTATGTCCTAAAAATATCCCTTAGTATACTACGAACATTAGCCCTGTTGGTAATATGATGCACCTTGTAAAAAAAAGATTTTTTTCTCAATGGCTTTAAGCAAATTCAGTTTAATGTATATATGTATATATATGTACGCGAATATATGCGTGCATATGTACGCATACGTGAATAACAGTTCAAAAGTTGGATATGGTTGCACATTAAAGGTACAGTGTTATTTAGGAAATAAATATGTATTATATCTCGAAATACTCGTATTATTGGTATGAAATCGCTTAAATAAGGAATTAAATACTAGAAAACGGTTTTACTCAAATTTTAAGAAAGAAATCAAACTCACTTAATAAATTAATAATTTTATTGTTATGACAAAATTATAGGGTTAGGAATGATATATGGTTTAGGGTTATTTCGATTGTGCTTCCAATTAATTCCTCGTAATTGAACTCTGGGCGTGATACATTGGATATATTGCTGGTTGAGCAGCTTCATTTTTATTTATAAATCTAAACTGTTTGCAGGTTACGTCTTAAAAAAAAATAAATAAAATAAAATAATGGTTTATTGGTCCTTAAACAGTCTTTGCTCTTATTTATTTGGTACTAGTGTAACTATCTGACATCCCGTTACTCATTTGCCAATAAACTCTTGTGGTTAAAAAATTGTTTATTTCTTTCATATTTATCTGAAAATAAACTGAAAAACTCGCAACTGGGTTTTCTCCAAATGACAAATAACTATTATTCCCTTCCAAATAAATATTATCCCTTTATAGAATACCATATGAAAAGATGATTATGCTGATGAAGAGAAGATTTTGCTCACACTGCATTAACTTTTTCCAGTATAAAAGACATGATTAGGAATTCTAGCAGTTAGCACAAAATCCGTGCTAATAATCCGTAGTCACATCGCATAAATATTACACGTTAGGAAAATCTTAGTCCACCTGTTGCCACCCTTATTAGGACAGAGAAAGAGAGAGTTATCTTTGGTCCATCCAGTCCTCGAGCAGCAAAAAACGACCTCATTGCTCTCAGCCAACCAAAAACATTTTAATTTTATAAAAAAATTGTCTATTTTTCTAAGGAGTGCTAGTGAACATTTCTATACTTATTGTTCATTTTACAGGATGCACGCTTGATGCACTTAAACGCCCCAAGATTCTCCTCTTTAGTTCTAGTTGGTATTCTGAAAATATACATCCTTTTGCAAACATGTTGTAAAAGCACTATCTTTGGAATACATCATCAAATTACCGCATAGATTAAGACATGAACTATACTATCACCAAGGGAAACAGTTTTGAGACTAGTCCGTCAAAGTTCTTTGTGCCCATTAACCACGGTAAATTTTGTCATGCTGGCATATCCGTTGAACAGATGGCTCCATAATGAAGTCCTTCAAAAGTTTCCCTATGCTATCTTTTTCTTACGCTATAATTAACTTCAAGTTCTTAAAAAATGTAATATTCAATAAGATTCTCACTCTTTGAGGAACATTACAATTAGGAAGTGAAAATTGCTGGAAGGATCGAGAACTCATTGTAGGTCAAATAATTGTATTTCATAGATAACCTCATGTATCTTTAGTTACTTCGGTGGAATTGGTCATCGAACACATAAAGTTTGTTCAGTTCCTCGAGAAAAGGATATTTGGAAAACAGTGCTTGTCATTACAAACTTAAAATCCTTAGGGCACCCCAGGGTGGTGGAGTTAGCCTCATAGATCTTTCTTTTATCTTTCCTTTATTTTTCTATATTAACCTTTCAACACAAGGAATGAAAAATAGTTCCATATTTTATGTCCAGTAAAGAGTACATTCTGTGAATCCTCGCTACGAACCTTTTTCCATGTCTCTCCGAAACAGCTAATAACTTTCTCCGCCTCAGGTTAAGTAATAACCTTTAAACAGCTTCAACAAAAGCCCGTTCTCTACCCTCGGATGTATGAGTTCTGAAAAACTTGGCAATAAATCACGAGAAGGATGCCTATCACCTTGTTTCCTGGTAAAAGCAGAAACAGAACTTACAGGAATTGTTTTCTTAGCCGAGGAATGCTTCTTTACTCAAGTCGTCTTTTCGCACTTCTTATTTATTTTTATAACCCTTTACCAGCGCATTTTGGTGAATTTATCTACAGAAAATTACTTACTGCACTAAATCATTCCTTCGGTGGAGGATCTTGCACGAGAGCTATCAAGTTTTAACTTAAAGGTTTTTGAATTGAAAAGGATCCTCTAAACGCGAAACAAAAACAAACATTTTGAGGACATATATATCATTTTTTCAAGCTTGTGAAATTTAATCATTATTCGAATATTTGTATATTTTAAAAATAAATATGCATAATAAACAATGCATAAGTTTATTCGCCATATAGATTACATAAATGACATATTTAGTGACCAGAGGAGTGATGTTCTTTTAAGGTGTGATACTGAAATACCTCAAAATATTAAGTTGATTCAACATTAAAGAGACCAACAACAATGCCGGCGATGGCTGAATTACTAAGGCTCTGGCATTTGGTACCAGAGTTGGTAGGTTCGAGTACCATTGTTGGTATGGTTGTTTGTAGCCGTTCGGAATGGGCTTTAAACTATAGGTCCTGGTCTAATTACCCCTTGTGTAACAAAAAATGACCGTAGAGCTCTCAACCAACTAACGAACAAAACATAATGTTTATCTCAGTACAATCAGGGTAAAATTTTAGAAAAATAGAATACCCTGATTACAATCTTCAAATACCCCGAATCAGCTTTACATCAGGGAAGTGTTTTAACAAATAGTTTAGTCAATGATATTTATCACTGCCGGCTGCTTCTAATGTCTCTGTGTTACGAGAAAGTGACTTAAAATAAAACTGCATCGCCTGGGTAGTTCAACTGGTATAGGAACCATCTCAATGAGCGATAATCGATATGTGATGTTTTTTCCCCCATCACGTAGTCCCTACAATGGAACCCGACAGTTGTATATAAACCATAATGGACCATTAATGAAAATTATGAGCTTGGTCACAGAGAAAAATTCAAAATTGTCAAATAAAATATTTTTCAGGGAGAAAAAAGGAAATAATAGTTGAAAATAAAATTTGTTTCTATCGCCTGAGTATTTTTGGAGTGTCAGTCCCACGATGGGAAAGTTCGAGTTGACGTTGAAATAAAATTAGTATAATGACTTTAATTAATGAAAAAGCATAAAAAGTCTACTAAAAATTTTTTTAAAATGTTCTTGTTATTTAATTTATTAAACTTTTGAGTTTTTGCTGAATAACAGCTTTTTGGTTACTTAATATGCTTGTCTATTTTGCTGATTTCCACTTATTCTGTATATATACATTACATACGCACACACACACACACACACACACACACACATATATATATATATATATATATATGTATGTATGTATGTGTGTGTGTGTGTGTGTGTGTGTGTGTGTGTGTGTGTAGGGATGTAAATTACTTTTCATGAATTCCAGAGATTTATTTTAATATTTTGCATACGACATAATGATCAACAAATCCGCTTAGTGATTGATGAACATGGATTTAATTTCATTCTTAACGGAATCAAACTTTTTAAATATTATAATGCTGAGCATAAAACACAGGGGAAAAATAATGAATAGCTAACACATTATAGTGAACATTTTTACATCTCTTACTGCACATGGATTTCGTTAATGTTTGTTAACTTTTAAATTTTTTTAATCTATAATCTATATAATGAAATATAATGCCATTGGGAAAAATATGATGACTGTCAGACGCTAATAATATGAGGGTCGTCGTTTAGTAAGTCGAGATAAATCCAAGCGATGACGCTATTTCACTGAAACCGTTGGCGCTCTCTCAATTAGCATGCTTTCAAGACTCTTAGGTCAAATTGTAAACACATTCAACTCTTTGTCAGTGTTTGACAGCCATTTTAATCGGATGAAGATTAAGTCATGGAGCTTACAGGGTATATGGAAGAAATACAAGTAAAGGCATAAGACATTTAATACGAGTGAGGCAAAAGTGCCCTGTTGCGTCCAGGTCATGATCGTTTCCAATTTTTGTCGATAGTGAAATTTCGAAGTCCTCATTATTGGGGCCACTGAAAAGTGATTTGTCGGTTGTCATTCTCACCGCGATAAAAAGAATTTTAACAATGTCAGAAGTCTATATTAGAGAGAGAGTGCGTAATAAGCTTTTAGGATTGTATATAATTTGGCACTTTACTAATTTACACAATCATAAGTTATGAAAATAGGGTGCCTGTATCCAGGAAATAATTTTGATTGAACAACCGAAGAATCTGATGGAGTATACATAGCAGAAGCTAAACTTTGGATATTTCGAATGTCTTTGGTTGTGGAAGCTTTCGGCCATGGTTTCCAACTATTGTAATAGAAGATACACAAGTAATATTAAAATATCAGTTTATCAGATCTATTGCACTTTTCTTTTAAGCGATAACTGAATATATACTTATTTATATCATACTAACTGTGCGCCCTTTAATATATTTAGCCAAGTGATAGCAATCTTATCTCCTTCTTGCTCTAATAGTTCAATGAGTCAGATGCACCAAAGAAATTAACTTTCTTTCCCCTACTATGTTTTTTTGTTCTTTTCTTCCTCTTTCACTAAGCATCACCTCTTTCTCGGTCCCAACTTCCTAACGACCGTGTCTGTTTTTGCAAGAGTCTAGAAAAAATAAAATTAAAAAAAAAAACAGCTCGACTCTTTGCGTCCCAAAGACGTCCAGTCCAGACGGCAATAACCATCTCTGCGACGCTCGAGAGACAAACGGCGTTTTCACGCTAAAAGATCATTTGGAGAGAGAGGGGAAAAAATAAATGGGAAACGAGGGAAAAAAAATTACCGAGGAGAATTTCGGAGAGTGATAAGTCCAATGAATGATCAAAGGCCTGAGCAATGATAACGGGTCCTATTTTGGGTGCTCAAAGGAGACTCTTTTGCTGCCTGTCGCTTTTTTGGCGCGTGCCATCCCGGGCAGTGATGGATCGCCGGCTATTTCTTCCCGGCGATGCCATGCTGCAGTTGTACATTGTGGGAAAGGCGATACGCAGAGGTTTTTACTGTTGCTATTATATTTCTATTTGCAGAGAGGCATGCATGTGAGCGAGATGGAGATCAAACATACTGCGAGCTAGATTGGTGCCAAAATTCATCCGTCAACAAGGTTTAGCATGCCCCTCAAAGTTGAAGAATACCCTCAGCTATAAATGTCTAGTGTACACATTGACCCCCAAAACCACAGTCCTTTCAAAATTTAAAGTTTTTTATCAAGCTTTTAATTGTAAAAAAATTTTAACGTTTTTTTAGCTGCACAAACTACTCTATAGACATTTACATTATTGTCACCTGATGGAAGAAATCGAAAATGTTGTTCAGCATTGATACTTCTCAGCTGTTAGCGAAGTCGTTTGAAGACGAAAATGATGTTTCTATAATGGCTGTTTTTTATTTTAACTAATGTGTCAAGCACTTGTCTTTTTTCGACATTCGTGCAGTCGACATTGAGAGTTTGTTGACACCTTTATTATGGTAGCACCATATAGGTGAACCAGAACCTCATGAGGGAACAGCACAGAAACCTTAATACCTTTGTAGGGATTCAAACCCGAGCTCATTCCGGGGATACGCATGAGCCTAACTACTACGCGGTGTATTTGGCATGACTGGGAGTCATTGAGCTATCTTGGAGGTTTAAAAAAAATTAACTTTTCAAGCATAAAATGGAACAGTTGAGGTAAATCTCGGGTAACCCATTAATGAGCATAAGTTCGAGAAAAATTAATGTAAAAAAAGATGAAGAAAAAAGTTTTACGTTGTGAAGAACTACTATAAGAATCCCTTAAAAAATAATAATAATAAAAAAATAAAAACTAAGGATAATGAACTTCCCCATACATGTAATAGATGAGATGCTTTGCCACTTTTTACATGTAACCTTTTCTGTAAAATAAGCTACTGTAAGGATTGTGCATAATATTACAGTAAAACATGTTGACTTTATTCTATAAAAGGACGTTGTGAAAAATGGAATTAAAAAATAAGAGTTCCTCACATTGCCTTAATAGTCCAGGTAACAGAAAACTGGCCTCGAAGTTAGATCACCCGGTTTCTACCACCGGTCCTGCAACCGGTCGTTACAGTGACTCCTTGACCATTTGAAAGAACGATGACGGACAGATAGACCATAAGAGACAATATCTCGGCGAAAAAAAATTATCACTTATGGAAAAAAAATAGATAAGTTTAAATAAATAAATATGTGTATATATATATACATATACGCACAGGCCAACATCTTGTGCCACAGGTCTCAAAAAGAAAGAGAAATATTATTGGCATGGAGTTTGAAAATGCGAGATTCTTGCAATAAACGGATATTTTTTTTTTTTGGTCAAAGACGGACCTCGATGTTAGGAGACCCGGTTTCGACTCCCTGTTCCTGGCGTATGGTTCCTCCAGCATTCTAATGGCAACGAACTTTCCATTTGAATTTACTGTTATTGTGGAACGAATAAGCAACAGTTCTTTTATCTGTAACTCCTTTGTTTTTACAGAGATTGATAAGATAATCAAAATATATAACAGTATGTGAAACTTTATACGGAAACGTTTCAGAAAGTATCCTGTTTGGTTTAAGATAAGAATGGCATTCTGCAGAAATGCTGTGATAACTTTTATAAAAACATAATGGATAGTAAGGGGGACTTAAAACGAAATCCAGCCACAGATGTTAAAAAAAAATTCGCATATTTTGTAAGATACTAACGACATTATTTACAAAAAGTAACAAGGTTTTTTTGTAAATTTACTGTTAAGATAAAAAGGATTCTGAAGCATTTGAAAATTGACTGAAACATTTTGAAGATCAGAATTCTAGTGCTACCAAAATGAGAGAGATCACAAAGAGTGAGCAATGCATCCTCACCAACTGTTGTTCATGTGTTACATAAATTTCTTCTAACCGCATGGAAGATGCTTTTAAAAATTGCCTAACATTTTGCTTGCTTTTCATTTTCCATTTTTTTTTCCACAACGAAGGATTAAAGAAAGCGATTTCCGAGATATAAATAAATATCACGTGAGGTTAATTTTTCGTTGCCTTCCTGATAACAGCCCGAAGGTCGGTGAGGTCAAGACATGCTTTTTCACAACTCGATGAAAAAAGACTTTCAACAACATAATCACTATCGGATCCGTATCTCCTAATTTACAAAGAGTGTAGCGGGCCTCGGGCTGGAGTGCTGCATCAACAAACACTTAAGCCCGATCGCAAACTGCACTTTCAGCTTGGGCCTACAATTGATGCTATCAATTCCTAATGCGATACGAACAGAGAGCAAACAGGCTCGGATCCCATCCATTATACATTTGCCTTTGTCATTGTCTTCTGACAGTTACAGTTACAATCATATTCATTGGAATTAATTGCGCGTTCCGGTTCTGCCCATCGCCAAGGTGATGGCTTTGTTTCCGCAGTTCGGTTGCAAACTTTTCCTATCAGAGGTGTGGCAACGCCCTCCATTTACAACTCGACAGACGTGTAGTTAATGAGAGAGAAAAAAAACTCTTGATATGTATCTAATTGTGAATGAAATATAACAGAGCGTGGGAATATCGTCAAAATTGTTGCGAATGCTCATGAATAGTATGCATATGCATATTATGCAGAATAAAAGGCTTTAAATCTTTCCAGTTTGAAACTTTTTTAAGACTTATTTAGTCTAATGGTTTTTTATAATGAGCTTAATGATATATATAAACTTAATAGGCAACAATGTAACAAAGGAGCATTTTTTTTAACACTTCAAGGCACATTTTTTTTGTTTGGTCTTGTTAGCTCTATAACAGCAGTAAAAATGTACCAAATTTTAAATAATGTTAGTACATAATTTTGCATCGAAATATATCTATATATATCTATATCTATCTATCTATCTATATATATATATATATATATATATATATATATATATATATATATATATATATATACCGAATTCTCTGTTCTTTTGTTTAAAAATGCATAATGATATACGTTGCATATTTTGATTTCACTTTCAAATCTATCGTAGCAACAAAACTTTTAACCCGCATAAATGCATAAAAATGCATAAACATTTTTGACATAATTCCCAATTAATTGTCAAAATATGACTTGTAAAATTTCTTTTTCATGATGACATAAACCACATTTTTCCTCTTCCAAACTAGCATTTGTTCGCCAATAAACATAATGTAGAGGAAATCAATAGTGGGTAAAAGATGTCAGTAAGCTTCTGGAAATTTAGATAAATTAATATTTGATAATTGTCAGTTTGATAATAAATAAATTAAGACCAAATACTCTATCTCGGATAATTATTTTTTCAAGAAAAAGAGAAAAAGGGAAATTTTCATTGTTAAAAAATTCTCTCTCGGTTTAATGACGCATAACACGGGAATACAAAAAGCTCTGCATAAAAAAATTCATCTGTTTATAGAAAGCTTTTGAAGCATGCATTATTTTGTGAAATGCAACTCAATACTATGACAGAGCAGCGAATTTCTCAATCACATTAAAAAAGTTGATTAAGATAAAAATATAATGAACTGAAAAAGGGGAATTAGGAGCAACATGAATTAAGTGCTAAACAAATAAAAGCAATGAGATTATACAGTTCTTGCAACGATAAGTCTCAAATTAGTCACGTTTCAGTTTGTTTTGATAAATAAAATATTTTAATAAATAAAACAAAGTACTCTTAAAACCAAAAAAAAAATTCATGTGTTTTTATATTCTATTATTCATTTAGTGATATTTCCCCAACACTGAACCCCCAATTATCTGTGCAAGTTAATGCAAGGATAATGTGCTCGAGAAACCGGAAAACACAGATAATTAAAAATGGGTCTTTTACACAAAAAAGACAATAAAATGAATTATCTAGAGGTTTTAAACAAATTTCTGATAGTAAATTAATTACAGTTTAACATAAATAATATTAAAGCTCACAGAAATATTAAATTTTTCTTTTGGAAAAACGTTTATTATTTCCTTTTGTGTAAGAGCAATACTAATATTATTTAGGGCAACATCATTTTAGTTGCATTTTTACGATGTACAGGTTATTATCTAATGAATAATTGAGAGTTCAGCGTATAATTATATGATTATTAAAAATTGTCATTAAAATGTAATTTTACATTCCTTTGCCAAACGAATGTCTGCATAGCTTGTTTCAATATTTTTTTTCCCTGCCTCTGAAACGTATACCGCAGAGAAACTAACTTTCGCACTGAACAAAACATTGGCACTACAATTTTTCTTCAAGCCATTATATTAACCTAGCTATTATTTTATCATTTGATAGTTAAATGGTTTCTTTCAGAAAAAGAAAAAAAATATCAAAAACTATAAAGAAAGATATGAAACATGTTTTTTTTTTGTTTTTTTTTTAGTCTGATTCAGAAATTTTTCTCCTGTTTTATGATTACAAGAACATAACACCGATCAAAAATACTCTACTGAATAAACAAAATTTTCTGTACATACAAGAACTTTGCGCCATGCAGTATCTTTTGAAATAACTTTAAGTGACTATACGAAAAATTTTCTGTCATTTTTTAAAAACTGAATTAAGGCAATAATATAACGAATAACAATAATAATAATAAAATGCAAAGAGCTAAGCAACAGAAAGGCGATGAGATTATTCAGTTCTTGAAGCTATATGATTCAGACCATTCACTTTTCAGAAATTTTCAGCTAAATAAAGAAATTACCAAAAAAAGGGGGGGGGGATGAGCTTTTGCTATTGAATCTATACGTTTATTTTTCAGTGAGTGATTTTCCCCTACGCTGCATTCACGATTACCAGCAAGTAACGACATTATTGTTTTGAACAGACATTTGTAGTGATATTATTACAAATATATCTTTAGCGTTATATACACAGCGTTATATACATAATTCTAAATTTTCTTGGTTTATTCGTTTGGAAGACAGATTGCGGTACCTATCAAATTTCAATTTCGCCTCCTTTTTGCCGAATGAGGAATCTGGTTTATGGCAAGAATATTTCATTTTCAGATTTAATCGCGTTAATACGAACCTATGTGATACACGTCAAGAGAAAAAAGAAAGATAGAAAATTGTTCGAATATCTTTAAAAGGCAAGCGCAAATCAACACCAAACATTTTTGTAGAATACAGAGAAATAACTTTTCAAAATAAGGAGATATAATTTGTTTTGATTTTTGAATTATGAATAACGCAAATAGGTTGAAATATTGATAAAATGACCTGAAAACAAACCTTCATTTTGGTGGGATATTAAATATATCTTTAATTATTCCTAATCTAGATAAATAGTGGATAACCCATTCTTCATACAGGTACTATTCGACTAAGCATTAGTAACATATTGGTGACGAGCAGTCAAGTTAAATTCTTATTATAATCACCTTCATCATTACCATCCACCATCATTTTATGCTTAGGATACCACCTTTGAATGTATTTTCCGGAGTGGTCAAGTTAAATTATTATTATAAAAATCTTCATCATTATCCATCGTCATTTTACGCTTGCGACACCACCTTTCAATGCATTTTCCCGAGTGATCTAGTTGAATTATTATTAAAGTCACCTTCATCATCTCGATACATCGTCATTTTACATTTGGGAAACCACCTTTCAATGCATTTAAACTCTGAAATGTTAACTCTTTTCTACAGAATTGTTAAATAATTTGGATTGAATCAAATTGCATTAATTTAATTTACATCAGTTAGGTAACTCAAAATTCGCGAATTCCCCCATATGGGGGAATACACTTCTTTTATACATAATTTCTAAAGCATAGTTCCTTGTTTAATTTATCAATCATCTCAATATATCCATCTAAGTGGAATTCAGCTTATTTATAACGTCTATAGTTGAATTTAATTTTAAATTGCATACATACATATATATATATGAGAGTATGTGTAATGGGGACAAGATCTAGCTTTTGCTTGAGAAATTTATTAATATTATATAAAATTCAAACAAGTTAATGCATTTTTTTTTCATTTAGATGGTCGTTCTTACTGTAGGAAATATTAAAACTGAACGTTTCTAGCCTCCAATTTCAGATTAACCAAAAAATATTTTTTCATGATCTACCATTTTTAATGTTAATTTTTAAATTTTTCCTGATTATGGGCAAAAATTGAATAAATAGTGAAGAATTTTTACTGTAGATCTTGCAGACTGACGATATTGTCCAAATCATTCCTTTGAAAATATTAGCGTTCCTTAGTCAAGTTCAGGTCTTTCGAGAAACAGGGTGAAGTCAATTAAGTCGATTCAAAATCATCCATTTTTTTGAAGCTGCATTACTCATATTATAAATTCAAAACTTGTCTCTAAATGACTCGAATCCAGAAAAACGAGAGAGAAAATGCAAGTTGGTAATGATGTTAAAAGGCGGCAAAATAAAATAAAACGTCGCAATTATATTTTCCCATCCAATAGTAAGAAGGTCCTTAAGGGAATTAAGGACACTTCCCCTTAGTAAATAAAGCAAATAAAGTACACTTTGGACACAAAATGCCTTGAAAAATTTAAATATCACCTTTGTAACAAAAGTCCCACTAAAACTGAGCTTGTGGCAGCCCCGCAAGCATCTCTCTAGCGGAGGTCGGAGGTATAGGAAGATTAAAATAGTAACAAATGACGAGTGTTGGATCTATCCTGCATATAAATATAAATGTTAAAAATAAGACGTTGAGTACAACAGTATATGCCAGAATAGATCACATTTATGACACCAACTCCTGATGCTCATCCAAAAGGGATGTTTTGAATAGCAATCATCATTTCTAAATCTCGATTTGGAGAGTCTTAGACTAAAATCATTTTATAGTGCTGCACAAAGGAACGTTTTCGAAATCTCAATAATAACAATAACGCCAACAACGCCAATGTCACCCTCTCGGACGCAAATGTCGGAGCCAAATACAAAATGAAGGAGCACCCGATTCCAGTAAAGCCCCAGCTCCACAACATCAATGGAGATCGACGTATAACTAAAACCATAGTCAGGCTTAGAACTGGCCATCACAGAGGATTGAAAATTGACAGAGAAGGTACGAAAACCTACAGAAACTGTGATAACTGCTCGTACACAGAACTGACGACGGCACATATTTTTGACTGTCCAGCCATCCTTGCTGAACGGTTAAAAATTGGAGTCTTGTTTACGAGACTGAACCTCTATGATGACAATGCAGTCGAACCCCGTTATAGCGAACCCGGTTTATAACGAACTCACGGAAAATTTTGGTCCCGCCGTTTTCCCGTTGTACGTAATTTAATTAGTATTGTGTCAGTTTAATGTAATCGATTTTAGTCGATTTAGTTCATTAATGATCATTTTTAATAGATTTTATCATTTTTTTAATACATCATCATTGAATACATATTGCAACTAATGAGTTATAGATTTTGTGAACTCTAGCATTTTTCTTAATGGTTCGGGTATAGCGAACCACCGGATAAAGCGAACAAAACCTTTGGTCCCTTGAAGTTCGTTATAACGGTGTTCGACTGTATATAGGGCAGATTGCCAGGGCCATCATATCCCCGCCATGGCAATATTTGAATAGGCTTCATGATAGACTCGACATCATCATCAAAGAAACGTTTAAAGAATGAAATTCGCATAATGGACCATTGACGAGTTGACGGAGTTTTTTATAAGAATTCTATCTTTTCTCATACAGCTGAAAAGGCTCTGAAATTCCTCAAATAACAAAAATAAGATTACATAAAGCCTCAACATTGGATGTCTAACAGTCTGAATGCTGCACCCTGTGATTTCTCTTGGAGATACCCGAATATTGCGTAAGACAAGCAAAAATTGTCTACTGTGACTGACCTTAGAAAAACCTATTAGAAAAGAGGTGAAGAAAATCCGCTAAAAATGTTTTTACGTGCGTTAAAATCATGACAAGACGATGTCAGTTGATATACTAGGTCAAGGGAGGTGATATAGAGATACAGTAATAATTTTTTCTTTATCCTCAGAATTTTTTTGTTCCTTTACCGATTTGTTGTTGAAGCTTGGATTGTCTGATTATTTCTCATAGGTAAAGGATTTTAGGCCCGATTTTGAATCCGAGTTTTGTATTTCAACATTTGAAATGCTTTATGTAAGGGACATAAAGGATTTTGGGTCCGATTTTAAATTCGAGTTTCGGATTTTTACTTTTGAAGTGCTTTATATAATGGGCATAAAGGATTTAGGGCCCGATTTTAAATTCAAGTTTCAGATTTCTACTTTCGACATGCCTTATGTAATGGGCATAAAGTATTTAGGGCCCGATTTTAAATACGAGTTTCGGGTTTATACTTTTGAAATGCTTTAAATAATGGGCATAGAGTATTTAGGGCCCAATTTCGAATTCGAGTTCCGAATTTCTACTTTGTAATGTTATATGTAATACGTAATTTTGGTTTTCTTTACAATGAAGTGTGTAATTTGAAAGTATTAATGGCTCTCAGTGATTTCGGCGGTTTGATACATTTTAACAAATCTTTGAAAGTTGAGGGCTCAAGAAATATGTTCAGAAGAAGCCCGTCCATCTACCCAGAATTGAGGAAACTTCAAAATTAAAACATTCCTCATTATTTACGTCCACATGCATAGCGAAAACTTTATATATTTAATTCTTGAAAAAAAGTTTAAGAGCAGTTCACTCTTTAACCCAACAGAAGAATTTTTATTTCCGGAAATGCTGGAGTGGGAAAAGCTATTTTCTTGCATTTTGATTTGTAAAAATATTAGGCACAAAGCAATGATGTGTAATTTTTTAACCAGAATTTTCAGCAAAGCAAGATATGCAAATGTCTGATATTTTTCAGATACAATAGACCTTGGGTAATTGGATCACGCAGTTAAAAAAAAAATTTTTAGAACCTGCTTTGTTTTGTCTTGGAAGTTATTTTTTTAAACTAAAAAAAAATTTAAAAGTCACATTTAATTAAATCAGAATGGGCATTACACCCAGAGTTTTGGTGTTTCACGAATATTTAAATATTAAACGTTAAGTTTAAAAGATAAGAACACAGCATTGGGTGGCATTAGCTGCATAGCGAGCATTTTAATGTAAGAAGATGAGAAAAATGTGTAAATGAGTTTTCGTTGTAATGAGGATTTGAGGACTGTCTTATTGTTGCTTGCACTTAACGAAACAATCAAACAATGCAAATCTCGTTAACGCAAACGTGTTTGGATCTTTTATATTTTTAAAATGCTCTTAATATGCTATTCATTTTATTTACTATCAACATATATGTATGAGCACAGCAACGTTTAATTAAATTTTGCTTCAATTAAGACGCATCTGATGGTTGAATAATTTATAAAAGAGCAATATATTAATCGCCCCCATATTTTAAAGTAGCACATTTCCGTTGAAGGGTGAAACGTTGAAGAGTGAAATTAAATTAAAATTATTTAGCCTCAACAATTAGATATTACTGTATATATTTCAAGATAGTATATCATATATTACAAAAGTTTAATTTTTTCTCTTTTCTTTTTAAAATTATTCTAATCACAGTCCAACGAAATGTCTCGAGTCATACAAAGAGGAGGTTATCCTAGATAATTGGAAGAGGGGTAAGGTTCGATATTCCAGTTAATACCACTTGAACAAAATGATTAATAAGTTGCTTTACTTATTTAAATGAGAAATTCGAGGAACAAACTTACATTTAATGTAATGATATCTATAACTGTGTTAAAACATTTTTTGTCATGCATAATGCACCGTAACAAAAGAGTTTTGGAGTGAAAGTACTATTCTTTCAGTATAATTATAAGTTGATTACCAATATACAAGAAAGCCTTGTAAAATCCCCCCCCCCCCAAGTCGTCTTTTAAACATATGGCCTTAACAGAAACCGCAGTCTAGTTGAAATCCTCCTTGTTCAGGAGGGTTTTGATCAGACTCTTAATTACAGTAATACATATTTCTGAAATTTTATGGATAGTCTGACTGCATGTGGTTTAAAAACTTAGTGGAATTGACTGGTAAGGAAAAGAGATAAAATCGAACGTTCAATATAAGTTTTTGTTCCTTCTATGATTGCGAGCAGTACAAAGATTCTGCTATTAATAAGGGAGCCTCCATGTTTTTCAGACAGAGAAGATAAATTTCTCTCTCGCGTAAATTTCTCCATGTAAAACGTAGAAACATGTAAAAAATTTAATGTGTGCTTTTTTTTACAGATCATGGGATCTGACCACATAAGTCTTCTTTGCACGTATTGAATTTT
The DNA here is from genome assembly GCA_907164885.2 of Dolomedes plantarius. Classification (NCBI taxonomy): domain Eukaryota; kingdom Metazoa; phylum Arthropoda; class Arachnida; order Araneae; family Dolomedidae; genus Dolomedes; species Dolomedes plantarius. Next base: position 118,712,089 of record OU015493.1, on the reverse strand, counting down.
ATACGGACAATCTCTCCACTTTTTATATGGGTTGATACGTTGCTGGCTTCACTGATTGGCGAGATGCTGCAAGCCCACGCTTAATATGTTTAAATTTCGTACCAGTTTCGCTTATTTTATCACTTCTGGAATTTTTTGGCTAAATACATTGCAAATTTAAACCAAATATATACCCATTAAATCTGGAAGCAAGAATTTGAGAGTCTTATCTCAAGGGTACCATTGGTCATTTCATTCCTTTTGTAATTTTAAATGGCTAGAACTTTTTGAACAAAAAATTTACTTACATTTCTTCCTTGCTCCCCCTTTCCTCTTTGAAAAAGGATATGAATTCAGAAAGTTACTGGTATTTAAATTTTATTTAGTGTTTTAAAGTACCTAGATAATTTATCTCCTTTGTTTAAAACCCCCCAATTTTTTTTCACTGAAATTATCTTTCTTATTTTTATTTTTAGCAATCGGCGTGACCCAGAGATTTTAATAAATAATTTTCAATATTATATTAGCCTCAATGTAGCATTTTGATTGGCTAATCCTGTGATGGATAAAAATTTCAATGAAACCTTTATTAAGGGATCAAAGGGGCATCGCTCACAGAATAAAGTATATCAAGGACATAAAACACTATACTACAAGTATAAAATTTTGAGAAAGATACAGTGAGTCAAAAACACACTCTTTGCGTTGAATTGGTTATTCGGTCACTGGTTACTACGACCGTAAGTTAATATTAAACAATGGCGATAGAAATTTAGGATTTTAAGTAAAGTGATACAGAGGATAGATTTGAAAAGGAGGGGACGTAAGACCCATAGATTCCTACACATCCTTTGCCGATATATGTTTTAAATTAAAAAAAAAAAAATGAAAATGTCGATAAGGGATTTATGCAAAACAGCTTCTGCCCACAGTTGGTACCGTAGATACCATCCTCATCAATGATTTTTGAAGGTGATTAAAATATCACACCGTTTTTTGAAGATCACCTTAGGAAGCCATCTTAATCACAAAAGAAATATTTCAGGTTGTCCCTTCTAACGAAACTACCATGGGTTATTACCGTAGGATTACTTATCAGTGCTTACTTTTTTTTTTTTTTGGGGGGGGGGATGCATTTTGGTACTTTTCTGTTTAACTGTTTACTGCTACTGGGTTTGGCGCGCTGCCAAAATTATAACTCGCGAAGGACTCTGAATTTTTTTTCTTTCCGGGGGGCCGTTATTGAGGAATGTAATCTTACGTTAAAACTATAAGTTTCTGACCAGTAAGGTATTTCTGACCAATAAGTATTATAAACTTTGAAATGAACTGAAGACTAGTCACTGCAGTAATTCCTGTATATGCAGTCGAGGGTCCGCCTGTCTCTTCAAATTTTATGGGCCTGGGGCGCCGGACGGACAGTACAGATCTACTGACCAATTTGGGCAACCCGGGGCCCCAGGAGGCCATCTTAGAAACAATCAAGTTCATCCACTTGCATAAAATATTCCTAACATGGAAAAGAAGGGGGGGGGGGAATCATTCAATATAGAATTAGCCTCTGCAAACCATTTCCTTGCCGATAGTAATACGATAAGAGAGAATTTAAATACGTACGAATCGGTTTTCATAATTTGAAGATGTTTAGACTCGTGTCCGTAATTTGAAGAAATTAGATCAAGAGGAACAATCAACAATATTGTAAGTTAATAACGAGGGATACTTCGTAACAATTAACCAAAAAAAAATTTTGGACACAATATTTCACGTTTTTGTTTATGAAATTTATGTACAACACTAAAGTCAGTAATGCCATAACCATCAGCATAAACCACTCTTTCTTGACCTCGAATGCTTACATTTTATGAACATAGACAGCAGGGGGAGATTCAGAGTCCAAGCAATCCCCCCCCCCCCAAAAAAAAGGATTGGGTTTTTCACGAATAATTGCAATTGCATTAACCTCCCCCTTCTCCTTCCCTTCCGAAAGTTGTTTCTGGGTGTACGTTACTGCATCATTCTACATCTATAGCATTTAAATTTCGTGCATTTTTTCGTTCAAAATGATTTTTCCGGGATTTCAGGGGATTGCAGATTGGCAAATAAATTTATGGAGGGCAGTGTAAAACTATAAATAAAATTATAATTTCTAAACACTCAACAATTTCTAACGGACCTAAGGGCTTACCTACTCAGGATAATACCATTTTAATACCATTTTAAAATTCTAATACTATCCCAAAAACTCCCGAGGAGCAGCTAAAAACTCTTATAGTTATAATTAATATATATATATAATAATATATATACAATAATATATGCAACACTTATTTTTTCTTTTTGATTATTTAATCTTATATGTATATATATATATATATATATATATATATATATATATATATATATATATATATATAAAGAAAAAATAAGTGTTGCATATATTATTGTATATTTCAGAACATGAACTCTTTTCATATTTAATATGTATGGACTTTCCTTGAATTAAAAACTGCGATATACAATAAGTTAAAAATGCAAATAATGAAATAATTATATTGAATGGATATGTTTTCTCCTACACACTAGCTGCTTTTTCACTGATGAAGGTGAACCTGTAGTATTGCCGGAATGAATGTATTGTATTTAGATATAATTATTATGTATTTTGCGTTAAGGTCAATGAAATGTCATTCATTTGTACGTTATTGACCTTATGTTTAATTGATATTCTTAAGTTTCACCGCATTTTTTTTTCATTTTCATAAAACATATTATCTTTTCATATGCTCCGAAAGCTGATTAGCAAACTACTCAGGGAATACATAAATATTATTTTTTATTTAGATGCACATTTTAACTTTTTGCAAAGTTTCAAAAACTAAGCTTGGGGAAAGCGATGATAGGGCGATTTTGTTAAAAAAATACGTGGTTTCTTATACTGCTCTGGACGTGGTTTCTTATGGTTTCGGTACTCAATTCTCTAATTTGATCAGAGAGTCCGGCATAAAAATTACAGTTATTTTAACCAAAGAGAGTTTAATGCTCTGTGTTTCTTCTCTTGGGATAAATCTGCTAATCTTTGAAATTTACTTCAAGACAACCATCATCATTATACTTCTTACTTTCTTTTGTATATTACTGGGGAAGTATCCTCTTTGTAATAATTCTTATAACAACTTTTTAACCTTTAAGGGCATTGCAAGCTAATAGTAACTATGTCTCTATATAGGTTGAAAGTATACTCCAAATATTTATCTTAAGCCAGGTAGAGTGTCTTTCTATTCAAGTACACTGCTGGCCACCCAAATTGCAACACCAAGAAAGACAAGAGATATCACAACAGAATTTATTTTGTAGATAACATGTTGACCAAGTATCAAATGATTAAATTTATAGACTTCTGTGAAGTGTGGTTCCTGCCAAAATCAGTAGACAGAGTAGCCGCCATTGTTGGAGATCACCGCTGCCACAAGCCTCGGCATTGATTCAAAGAGACTTTGGATGAGTTCTTGGGGTACAGCAGACCAAGCAGCTTCCACACGTTGCCAAAGTTGATCTGCTGTGGCAGCTGGGGATGGAATCTGGGTCAATCGTAGAGCAACCATGGACCACATGTTTTCTATCGGCGAAAGATCCGGAGAGCGAGGCGGCCAGGGAAGCAATTCAATCTGGCGATTGACGAAGAACCGTTGGACAATGCGTGCCACGTGTGGTCGCGCATTATCCTGTTGAAATATGGCTGTGGGCAAGCCCTGAAGGTAAGGAAGGACAACTGGCTCCAACACCTCGGAGATGTAGCGCTGGCTGTTTAAAGTACCGGCAATGCGTACTAGAGCTGTGCGAGAGTGATATCCAATACCGCCCCATACCATAATACCCGGTGCAGGACCAGTGTGGCGGTGCATAACGCAGCTGTTCAGCATCCTCTCTTCACGGTGTCTCCAGACTCGAATGCGACCATCGTGGTGTTGCAGACAGAAGCGTGACTCGTCAGTAAAGACAATTTCATTCCATTCTGCCGTCCACATCCTTCTGTCATCGCACCATTGGCGGCGGAGACGTCTGTGGTTCTGCGTCAAGGGGAGACAAAACAATGGACGTCTTGAGGACAGACCACTCTGCTGTAAACGGCGTCGAATGGTACGCGCAGACACTGGATGATGCGTTACAGACTGCATGTGCTGTGCTATGGTTCGTGATGTGACTGAGCGATCCGTCACTGCCATGCGCACAATTTGCCTGTCATCACGTGAAGTGGTGCGCTGAGGTGGATGCGATCGAACACGCCGGTCCGTCGTACCCTCCTGCATCCAACGATCGCATATCCGCATTACAGTTGTTTGGTTTCGTCCAACACGACTACCGATTTCCCTGAAAGATAATCCACAATCTCGGTAGGCCACTATCCTTCCTTTGTCGAACTCGGATACTTGATCAAAAGATGATCGCTGTTTTCGACGAGGCATAATTGATCGTTTTTTTGAAAAAACCACAAGAAAAACACAATTGCCGAACTTGAAATCGTCGAACTCTCCAAGCCTTAAATAGCGCTTTAAAGTGGCGCCACAGGCGCGCGTGATGTGTGTCTGCGCTGAAATTCTAATCATTTGCATATCTCACCTCCGCTAATGCATGTTGTAAATTTCATGTTATTTGCATGTTTCCTTCAGGGTGTTGTATTTACAGTGGCCAGCAGTGTATCTGTAACTTATTGAGTATTAAAATGAAATAAATGTGAGGACTGTCATTGATTATTATGTCTGGCTCTGGAGACCAGGATTATAAAATTTAAATATGGAACAATAATCAATGACAGTCCTCACAATTTTTTTTTTTCATTTTAATACTCAATAATTTACTGATAGTTGAATAGAAAGACACTATACTTAGCTTAAGATAAATATTTGGAGTATACTTTCAACCTATGAAGAGACATAGTTTCAGTTTCCATTAGCTCGCAATGCTCTTAATCTGCAAAGGAGAGGTATTTCTCTCTTCGACAAAAAAATTTGACGGATTTTTGCAAACCAATGCAGTTCAACAATAATTTGTTCAGTACATTGTCTAACTTTGAATTTTCTTGTAATTTTACTTTATATTACTAAAAATATACTTTACTTAGTATCACTGTGGTTTTACAGTAACCTTAGTTCTTTTTGACTTTTGGTTTCGGATTAAGCGGACTTTCGGATTACCGAAGTTCGGATTATCGGGACTCCACTGTAATAAGGGCTTAAAATTCTATATAAATAGAAATTCATACAAATGAAGAACACGGGTGAGAGCTTTCAATTTTTTTCCCAATAGGGTAACCAGAAAACTGTAAAAACAATTATTATTTCAAATTAACTTTTTTAAGCTTTCTGTCTCATTTTACTTCAAGAATAAGGGTCTAAGGTAGCCTAGTGGTAGCGCGTTAGGCTTGAAACTGGGGGGCATTCTGTTCGTATCCCGACGAATGCCATTTAATACCTTCATGTCTAGACCGAATATGGGCACGTTAAATCTGTCGATCGGAAAATCCTTCTATGAGGTCAGGGAGGATGTGAGAAGGTACGATCCCCTCTGATGTTGCCCCTGTGGTTGCTCGGTCAAAATTGAGGTGACACCAGAGGGTAGTGTTGGTTCACCAACATGGTGCCCCCACTGAAAGCAACCAACGATTCTTGTGGTTAATGTGAGACTATCTAAATTGACAAGAGCCCCATCATTGGCAAACAACAAACAACACTTCGAGAGTAAGGTTGGTTGGTTAAATGAGAGGCCTACAGTCAATTTGTGCTACACGAGGGTTAATCAGACCGGGGCCTACAGTTTAAAGCCGATTCTTAACAGCTCCAAACATCCATGCCAATATTGGGAATCGAACCCAAAGGCTCTGGAATTGAACGCCACTACCCTAGCTATCCAGCCATCGCCCGGCTACTTCGAAAGTAAGTGGAAGCTGCATTCTCCTACGATTCCTAAGAAAATGAGTCTGCTGACTTATTCTACTTGTTCACCACCTTTGGAATTTTATGAGAGGTGTTTGAAGAAGTAATAGTAAAATTGATCAGTTTTGTTACGCTTGTAAAATTTTAGCTATTCATGTGCTGTAATATTTTTCTGTTGAAAAAATGAACATAAATTTTTAAAGAATGGTATTCAGGGGAGAAAAAGCCTGGATTGTATAGCAGTTAGGCTTCTGGTCTCAAAATCCAAAGGTGTAGGTTTGATCCATGCTTCTAACAGGCGGTCATTACACTCGCCATCGGCCATGGAAAAAAAAAATGGTAGGGGAAAAATAATACTTTTATTTTTTAAAACAGAAAAAAAATGCTTTAAGGGGCAGTCTTATTTAAAAACAATGAATACATAACAAATAAGTCGCAAATCGCAACATTTTTCTACATGTCAGAAGAAAAATGTATCCTACGTGTAAGAAGAAAAGTTGAAATTGAAAACGCATGAAAGTGCCAATGAACAGAAGGCACCACACTGAGATTACGAGTAAAAAATAATTTCAGGATAATATCTCTTTAACAACAATGCCGATGTCATCAGGAAAAGAAGAATTATTCCTGAAAGTTGTGGTCTTCAACACAGATATAACGTGGCAGTGGACAATCTATCAAAGAGTGGAAGGAGGGAAAAGACCCGAGGAGCAGTAGAATCAAGCATATTGTAAACGCACCCTTACCGATCACTGAAATCAACCGGTGAAGTTACAGTTAAAAAGAACAGAAACATTGATATATATGTAAAATTTGAATTATTAATTAAATTAAATTAAGAAATAATTATAAAATGTTTGCATTATGCTCCATGCATTATCGCATTCTTAACGAACGCCGGAAGACAAGCCAATATATTTATATATATATATATATATATATATATATATATATATATATATATATATATTGTGCAGTGGTTGACATAAGACTCTATTGCACTTAATTTTTTTCCGCTCTCACATTTAGCCTGTTACAATGTCAGGAATTTCACAATGTAAACCGATTCGACATTTAGTCTGGGAATCACAGCCATGTTAGTCGGTCAGATCTTGTTAATGCACAAACAATAGAGAAAAACGAGTTACACGTAACGATAGAACATTACCTTGTAAGTGGCAAAATGGCGGCAGAAACGGAATCCAAGCATGATAAATATTATGGCGAGTCTGCACCATCGCTTAGAAAGATTTACAAGGGGTTTGTTGACTTTCGTTTTGGCCGAATGAGCACAAATGACGGTGAACCTTCTAATCGCCCTGTTGAGGTCAGTACTCAAAACGTTATAGAAAAAAACCACAATATGCTGATGAAGGATAGATGATTAAAAGTGAGTGAGATTTCTCAGTCTGCTGGCATTACTTCAGAGCCTTTACATAATATTTTACAGGAATATTTGGATATGAGAAATCTGTTGGTATGTAGGGTGACAAGTTTGCTAAAAAATGATCAAAAAACGTGAACGAGAGAACACTTCGAAGAACAATTTGAGGCTGTTTCAAAGAAATCCAGAAGAATCTTTGTGTCGTTTCGTAACAGCTGACAAAACATGGATGTATGACTACCAGCCAGAACCTGCACCATGGTAAGGAAAATCGGTTCCATCACCAGGAAAGGTTCTAGCCACTGTTTGGGGGTGGACTCCCGATGTATTATCTTTATTGACTACTTGTGGTAAAGGGCAAAATAGTCACCGGAGAGTACTATGCATCTTTAATGTATCGTGTCAATAAGATTATATAAAAAGACCATATACTCCAGCTCATTCATCTGCGATTGCGGCTGCAAAACTGTTGGAATTACGCTACTTAATTGAAGGCCTTATCTGAATAGTGGTCCAACTCTATTCTTGTTCATTTTGAGATACAGAGCCTTAAAGTCCAATGAATGCTGAGAAATGATTGTGGAAATCTGATTTGTAATGCCCTCTGTTGGCAGCAGAAATAAGCTGGAGGGGTACCAGTTTAAAAATAAGATAGAAATGACTTGTATGAACATGAAAGGGAGGCTAACTCCATTTTTTTTTTTAAATGGAGTTGGACCACTATTCAAATAAGACCTTCAATTGTTCTCCACCATTTGTATTCTCCAGATTTGGCCCCCTTGGACTACATCGTATTCTCAAACATGAAACGTTTCTTCCCGGCAGGAAATAAGCATCAAATTCCGAAGTGATTAGTGTATACAAATGCTTATTTTACAGAATTGGACAAGCCTTACTTTATGGGGAAGAGGGGACGGGATGTAAAAAAGGCTTGAAAATCTCTGGACCAAATGTATCGACCTTGAGGTAGATTATGTGAAAAAATAAATAAAGACGTCGTTTTCATTATTTTTGAACGGATTCATCAAACAACCTTCGCACACACACGTGTGTGTGCGTGTGGACTCAAGTGTGAATTAACCCATCAGTCTGTGTCGTTCGACTAAAAAATATATCTGAACAGCAAAATATTGTAAGAGGGTAGGAGAATGATGTAAGAAATAGCAATCAGATGATGGAACTCCCTTACGTGATGAGATGGTGTAGTAGTTAAGACACTGCATGCGAAGTCCTTAGACCATAAGTTCAATTTCTACTCCTGATGAAGTCAGTGCAAAATTAAAAATGGATTGCCTTTCTCTAAAATATTATATGAAGTCTTATGCTTATTCTTATAATTATTGCTTCATTTTACCTCAGTTTGTCCAAATTAGTGACTTCACTTACATGATATGTATATTTATGTAATTAACCATAAATGCATATTTATGTAATTGATTAAATATGTTTTTAAAATATGCCTACACGTTTTTATGAATATGATATCAGGCATTTTGATTCCTTTTATGCATTCGGGTAGCCAGGATTCAATTTTGGATAGCTATGAGAACAGTAGGGTTAGCCGGTTGGAAGATAGAGAAATTCAGAGAAGGTCAAATCAATAGCCTATATTCACATAGCATTCGAGAAAATCAATCTATATGATAGCATTGCAAGTAATCAGATTACAAGAATTAACCTTTACCAAATATTTTTCGGTAAACTGTTTTAGATATAGAAAAAAAATTACATTGTCCTCTAAATTTTAAAGGTACTTTCAAGTTTTTTGCAATACACGAAGAGAACAGAATAAGCATTTTGTCTATTAAGTTGCCGTGTATAAAAGGCTGAATTTCAGCTCAAAGGTATTATCGAAATATGCAATTTCAGATTATTTTAATTTAAAGTTAGATAATTTGAAAGGTTTTTTTTAAATGACTTCATTATGAAGAAGTTCTGCATATTGTGAGAAATGAGAATTCTCTGCAAAAGACATTTGATTGATGTTGACCGGGTACACTGGCAGTAACTTGATACCGAAATCTAAAATAGGAAGTCGTTCAAAAATAAGTGTTGTTACTGACAATGTCTGTCTCTGGGGAAAGACACTGTCAGTCTGTTTCCCCCTGTTTTCTTTTAAGTGGTGAAAGTCTGAGAGGTTATACTCGAATCTCGTTCAAGTGCAAATCTGATGGGATTCTAGTAGAGAGACACCTGGGAGAACTTCCCTTATATGATACGCATATTTACGTGATTAATTAAATATGTTCTTAAAATAAACCCACAAGTTTTTAAGAATATATCATCAGGCATTTTAAGTCCTTCTATGTATTCAATCAGCTAGGATTCAAGTTGACCGGTAGACTGACAGCAAGTTGATACCCAAATGCAAAATCGGAATTCGATCAAAAATAAGTGCATGTAGTTAATGACAATGTCTGTTTAAGAGGGAAAGAGACTGTCAGTCTTTTACCCTCTTTTCTTTAAGTGTAGAAAGACTGAGAGAGGTTATACTCGAATCTCGTGCAAGTTCAAATCAGATGTGCTTTCGAGAAAGAAACCTGGGATGTTTGGTTTGGTTCGTATAGCTACGGTCAATTTTTTGCTACACGAGAGCTAATTAGACCGGGACCTACTGCTTAAAGCCGATTCCGCACGACTACAAACATCCATGCCAACAGTGAGACTCGAACCCACAGACCCTGGTACCGAAAGCCAGCGCCCTAGCCCTTCGGCCATCGTCTGGCAGGAACCTGACGGGAAATTTCTATGACGGTTTAGAGGAAAATTCAACCAGTAGTGCCCTATTGGAGTCACGAGTTTACTTTTATGAATCGATTTCGTTATTACTTATAATGTTAAAGAAGCTGTTATGATTTTGGTAAAGATTAGGAAAAACGCCTCAGGATTATATATATTCGATTTTTATTCGACTTTTTGTATTCAATCAAGAAATCAGAACTGTTTGTCTTTCGAGTGTTTAAAATTTTTATGTAATGTCTTACAATCGTACGGAAACAAATATGGAAAAGAAAGCTGGGAACTGTTGAGAAACAGACATTATTTCCATTTAACTATACTGAATTTTGGTCAGTTTTTCCTGTTTTAGATTTTGGAATCAGTTTTTTATAATTTATCTAATTTCGTGGAAATAAATTACTTCTAATTCTTAAAAGGGTTGTATATATATATATATATATATATATATATATATATATATATATATATATATATATATATATATATATATATATATATATATATATATATATATATATATATATATAAGGAGTATACACACACATGTGTGTGTATATTCCTTCATTCATTTTGTGCGCATCGTTAAAAGCAAGTCAGTACTCGTGAAGCTTTGCTTCTTAAATTAGGTTTCATTTAATTTCAGTTTAAATTTTTAATATTTGTTTTCTCTCTCAAAAAAGATCTGCGTGTGTACCTTACTTTGGAAACATTTCGATTTATATGCAAAATTTTGTTACACACAAGAATTAGAATTCAATCTAATCCAGTGAGATAAATATAGCTTTAACAGGTAATACGTTGATAAATTAACGGGACTGGTCCAGAAAAATACATTGATTGTACCTTTAATATTCTACTATTATATTCTTTAATAAAACATGTAAATGTAATATTTTGCAAAATAAGAATTATTAGTTTCTATGCACTATATCTATGCTTTCTATTTCCAATGAGGAAACAGGTTTAATCATCCTCTAGGGTTTTAGTCATTTTCGTCTTTTTTTTTTTTTTTCTTTTCCTACTGCCCTTAAAGTCAAATCGTTCTCTATTTGAATATAATCACCGTTCTGAAAAGAAAAATTGCCACTTTATACCCTAATAACCCATCAAAAGTTTTAGAAGGTCATGAAGAATATTGACTAAAGATACCCATAAACACATTTTACTGGGTGTTTTCTTCTAAGTTAAAGAGAAATCTGATAAATTTCCTTAGCATATTAATTGAAGGAAAGCGTTAAGCAATAATTTCATAAAACGTTAAGAAAAGTACGATAAACACAGTCTGTTAAAAATATTATTATGATGGATAACATTGTAATTATTAAATACATTCTTTTCCTCCACTTTTATTTAAGTATTTTGAATTCAGGGAATTCTTAGATGTACTTTATACACGAAAATATTTCTATATTATACAATTATCGGAGTCAATAAATAACCTTATAAATATTAACCAGTATCACATTTTATCTTTAATCTATCTTGTATAAATATGCAGATTGCATGGAGTAGGGAGATATTGGTAACTGCAAACACTTTAATCAAAAACATAGAACTTTTGATATCTATCTATCTATCTATCTATATAATATATATATATATATATGAAAAGTTCAAATTTCAAATTTTTTCAAATTTTGTTCAAATTTTAAATTTTTTCAAATTTTGTTCAAATTTTAAATTTTTTCAAATTTTTTTCTTTTAACAGTTCAAAAAGCACACACACACTCATACACACACACACTCATACACACACACACACACACACACACACACACACACACATATATATATATATATACACATATAATGCAACATTTGTCTAGTTATGAATAAATAAGAGTAATATTAATAATTTTTTA